>JAHLJS010000002.1:97536228-97975352 GCA_038502445.1 Eremochloa ophiuroides
GCGGGGTCAAGCGAGCCCGGGGCAGCAGAGCGTGGGAGGGAAAAAGGCTTAGGGTTTGGGGAGGCGGCCGCAGCGGCTACCTCCTACGTATAGGCGAGGCGAAGGAAGGGGAGCGGAGCGGAGCGGCGGCCGCGATGGCGACGTCGCCGCGTGGAATACGAACGCGAGGAGGAATTTGGAACGGTCGCGGGAGGACTAGAGGAGCCGGCGGGCGGGGTTTGGTTTGGTCATCAGGTCCAGCCGCCCAGGACTCCAATCCAATCCAGGCAGTCGTGGTATTAACGAACCGGGCCGGGCGCGGCGCGGCGCAACGTGGGTGGCGAGATGACCACCATGCCCTCCTGAAAGAGTAGTTCCAAACTCTAAAAAGATGGATTTTTTTAAAGTTTCAGTCAGCAGATTTTTTTCCTATACCATTTTGACAAATATATTTGGAAGATCTGAAAACGAATAGTGTGCACAAATTTTTCTTGACCCAAGGAGATCAATTTTAATGGTTTGAACTTGAATATGGCATTTCTTATCTTACTGGGCAATTTGTTCAGCCAACTCTGCTAAGCATAACCTTTTCCCTCTTGGAAGGGAACAAAGTCACGCGGAAACAGGACCGCGATGCTTCGTTATTGTGATGATTCCTAATGACCTGGCTGTGTAGAAAAAAAAAATCTCCCGGATCTTTCCGGCCTTTTGAGGTGGTGCACGATCATGCCTGCATCGCACGGTGCCAAAACTGCAAGTCGGCAACAGCCTCCTCTCGCACATGCGAATCCGAAGAAGGCTGGCTGCCGCCGCCCGCAGAAGCTTCGCTGGCAAGACGTTGGGGCCGTGAGCGTCTCTGTGGGCCAATTGCATACGCACACGCCGCCGTCTTGGACGGAACTGTTGCGATTATCTAGCCCAGTAGGCCCAAACCTTCCCGTTGGTCCTGGCTGCAGTCCCCGAGTTCTCTCTCTCGGCCCTCAATGCTCTCTTTCCTGTCCGGCCTCTTTGCGGCATCGTCCCTTTCCAAGGCCCATCCCATGGAACATTGCGGCAGCGTCAGGTGCATGGACAGACGGTGTACGATGGGTGGTTGCCGACTGTACATGCATGCACCTGACGTAACGGCGTGGCGCAGCGACGCTCCCATGTGCTCAGCACTCTGCGCTTCGAGATACCTATTATCCAAAACAGCAGCAGGGAGTATTGAAAAAAGTATATAGCACGAATCTCAAAGTAAAAATAAATAGCGGACATAGTGCATGTTGAGCATATATATGCTACTCCCTCCGTCCTTAAAATAATGCAATTTTTTTTACTTCTATGATTTCTATTTGACCATTTGTCTTATTCAAAATTTTATAATAAATATTATTTATTTTGTTATGACTTATTTTATTGTTAGAGATATTTTCATAAAAATTTATTTAATTTATTATTTGTATAAAAAAATTAAATAAAAGGAATGGTCAAAGAGGACCCATAGAAGTCAAAGAAAAGGGAAGTACCATTATAGAGAAGAGACATGTGGCTATGAAAAAAGTGAGATGAGAGAAAACAATGGGTACAAAGATGTCCGCCTGAGAGGTAAAAATGGACAAGTGTCCGAATTATCAAAACAATGGGTACTCTGATGCCCACCTGAAAAAAAAGAGAGAAAGATAGCCCATATTGTCCTGCAGCACAATTCCCTAGTATTGAAAAAAAAGAGAGGGATGTTTTCAAGGAGTAAAAGAGTAGAATTAGGATTAGCCACCACAAATATCCACCTAGCACCTCACATCCACATTCATGCACATCTTGATTTAATTGTATGACTTATTCCTTTGTATCTATTGTTTGACTTTACAGTATATATTCATATCAAGTATGTATGAGCTGTCTTCTTACCCATGAGCTCCACATAAGCCATTTAGTTATAGGGTAAGAGAGAGGAGAGAAGGCATGCAACACTATTGCCTTGGTAAGGATCCACAAATACCACAAAATGAGATACTTGAGGGAGTCATACACAGGAAACTCTGAGTTTTATTTTGAAAACTTGTGTAACAGAACCGCCTAAATCACGTGGCTGACAGGCACCTGTCATCGTCACTAATGACATCTGACAGCCGGGCCCGTGTTCCAGATGACCTAAGCGGGCTCTGCCGGGCTACACAAGCACCCGTTATCTCCAACAGGATCCCATTGCGAAGCCATTACAGAGTTACAACATTTCATAACAAAATACATCAGAGTAAAATTTGCGGAAGAGTAAATAGTACTTAATATTACAGACCAGTGTTCGAATAGAATTAGGTGCAGTTATTACAGACCATAAATTAAAAGTGTAGCAGTAGCGGTAGGAGCAACAGTACGACAGATAGATAAATATTACACGAACCCTGCCCAAGGGTTCAACCTTATTCTTCTTCGCTCTCCTGGACGATGGTGACGCAGCACGGAGCGAGACAAACTTCGGTCTCCTGCTGCCCTCCTGCAACGGGGTTAACAAACCCTGAGTACATGGGGTACTCCGCAAGACTTACCCGACCAAGAGTGTAAAATTAGACTCAGTAATGCAGGCTGAGGGGAGTCAAGGTAAGGCTTTAGCAAGAGTTCAAGAGTTTTGCGGAAAAACATTACTAGTCCTATCTCAATATTTTATTTTAATAATACTATTCATCATTAACCATATCTCCAAGTTCTTTCTCATATATCAACGTTCTTTCATTTGCTTCATCCATTCAAAAACAATTCCAGTTTCGAACCACTATTCGCTGAATGGTCGAAGGATCAAGTCTCCATATCCGAGGAGCAACGACGATTCGAATCGATTAATACCTAGGTAGGGATCCCTATCCACACTGCGTATATAGCACTTAAGCTTGCATACGCCAACCCCGCCTACCACGGCTTTTCATACCCCGGAACCGGTCCTGCGCCACCCGAGAGCACAATACTCCTCTCGTCTCCAGGCACGACGGCCACGAGGGTACACGCTACTCTCGCCATCTCTCCACTCCCAGTGCGTGGTTGTCGGTTCCAGCAGTAGAGCCACCGGAGTCAGAGGCTTCCCGTAGTATGTGGTTAGTTGCAAAATCTCGATCCAGTAGGCCTACAACGAACGGTTCCTAAACCTTTTTCCGACGGTGGCAGTGTATTGGGACTCTAACCCAAATACCCCTGTCCCTTCGGTTTTCAAATCCCGTTCCGTCGGTGACAATTGTTGGGACTCTAACCCAATGCCACGATCACCGAGCAGGAAAACCCTTCCTCATTGATGACAATGAACTAGCTAGGAACACTGTCAACCAACAAGGACATAACCAGTCCCATAAAATGATTCTTTTGCTTTATATCATCACAAATTAAAATAGCATTTTTGCAAATCTAACCATTAAGCATGACTAAGCATTTTTCAATACTTTTAATAAATCAGGTTCTCAGGTATTGACAGGTATTCAAGGATGGTAATGCATCAATTGGTTGTCACCCAAATCCTATTAACCTAATGCAATTAATTAACTCGAGTGATAAATATTTTTTAAAAAAAAACAACAAGGAGAGGGGCAAATGCACCGGGGTTTGTCTTGGATTGCGTAGAGTGTCGGATCCGGGTCGGTACCACAAATATCAAATTCTTGCACAATTTCCTGAGCAGTCTCCTCCGATGGACCCTCAGACTTTACCTCCGGATTCTCGGTCACTACACGTTTACAATAATGAATGTATGAATGCAATGCACATGAAATGACAGATAAAATTTAATAACAAATAAAACTCGTAAGTGCACAAGACCCTACCTCAGCATACATGATTATTCTAACTCAACATGCCCTAGGTCATAAAAGCGATTGACCTAGAGTCTCAAGCAATCCAAAAATCACACCAATCAATAATCATTTCATTTCTTATCCCTATTATTAATCATTTAAAGCAATATATAATTTAATAAATATTTAATTTTTTTTCATTTGATGCCAAACTTCACCAACTGTTAGCTTTGGACCTAAATAGTACCAATTAAATTTTCATGATTTTTGGACTTACAGAGAATTTATTAAAAATCATTAAAATTCTATTTATCATTTAATGGGCTGAATTTTAGTTAATACATAAACACTCAAATCCTACATTTCATATTTTTATTAAATTCTACACATCACAGTTAACATCCACAAAAATTTCCATAATTTTTGGTGCAGTAAATTAATTCACACAAAACGATTAAATCACCATACTATTCATCCTAATTAAAAATGAAAAACTCTAGTTAATTCTTCCGAAAAAGAAAACGGCCATTCGGCCCACCACGGCCCAGCAGCGGCAACACAGCCCAGCCGGCCTGCCCGCGCTGCTGGCGCCACCTGAGGACACTGACAGGCGGCCCCCGCCTGTCAGGTCCTTCTCCCACCTCCCGCCGAGTGCTTGCTCGTGCACGCGCGCGGCGGCCCGACGCGCCCCTCACCGCCGGCGACCCCAGCGGCGCAACCGAGGACACCCACACGTACCCCTAGACCTAGTGGACCCCCGGACCTAAATAAACGGATGAGGCGTCGACGGTGTCGCGTCCAGCCGCGACCGCGGCGGAGGAGACACGGCGGCGCGGCCGCGCTCTGGCCTACCAAGGACCAAAATGCTCTACCGACGAGACGATGGTTACCGAGAAGCTCACCAAAGGCTAGTGTACTAGCTGGACGGGGCGGAGAGCGACCAGAGAGGCACGGTGGACGAAGGCAGTGTGTTTGGCGGCGAGCTCCAATGGCGAGGTCGTCGTTCTGGCGGTCACTGTAAACCAAAAGCAAAATCGCCTAACTCATGAGACTCAAGAAGGGACAGGGGCTCCGGAACGCTCCGCAATAAGAGAATAAGCTCACCGAGGCGAGCTGTTCTCGGAGAGACGGACCACGGCGGCGCTCCGCCGGCCGTGAGGGAGAAGATCACGCCGTGCGCTGATCTCCGATGACGAACAGTGGCCGGGCCGGGTCCAAATGGTGCGCCAGGAGATGTCTAGCTTGTGGGTATGATGAATTGGGCAGGAGTGGATCGACGGTGGGTAATTTGGCCGAGAGCCGAGAGCTCACCGGAGCGAGAGAATGGAGGAGGAAGGAGAAAAAGTGGTGCTCCTCGCCTTTAAACACACACGGGAAGGAGAGGGTAAGGTCTCGACGCGTCCGGGTCCCCCCCGAGCTCGACACGGTGACGGCGAAGGGGTTTTCTGCAAAATTGCCAGCGAAGGGGTATCTCTCCCTGTGAGCCGTTGGATCGGCCGTGGACGGCGCAGGTAGCTCGGGAAAAGAGGGGCGGCTCTGGTCGCCGGAGTCGGGCGGCGCCTGGCCGATTCCTCGCCGGAAGATGGCCAGAGACGGCATTTTCGGGGCTAGGAAGCTCGGCACACCTCGGGATCTGGTCGGGAAGCAAAAGGAGTTCAAGCCGAACCTATCTATGGTTTCGGTTGCCACAGAGGTAGCTCGGGGAGAATGCGGCGAGCTAGGTGGCGGAACTATGGAGGCTGCAAAGCTCGGCATCATGGCTATAGTGCACAAAACCGAGGGAAAAGGGGTCGGAAAGGTTCCTGACCTTGCTGCGAAGCTTGGAGAACAACCAATTTCGACGGAGAAGTCTTCCCGAGGAGAAATCGACGGCGGCTCTGTGGCTGCGGCAAGGGCACGATTGGAGGCGGCGGCTTGCTCGGGAACTTGTGGGGAGGAACGGCAGAGCTCGGCCGACCTATATAGGGGCGCGAGGGAGGCGTAGGAGATCCGGACTCGTCCGAGGATCCCGGCGGCGGAAAGCTTCGAGCAGCGGCGGCTCTGTTCGCGCGAGGGCAGGAGGAGGCAATGCCGCTAGGGCTGGATGGCGGCAAATAGGGGCCCGCCTGGACTTATATAGTCCCGAGGCGATGGGATAGGGGAGTTGAGTTCGCCTCGGATATAGGAGATCGAATCGAGGGCGGCGAGCGACGAACTCGCTCTGTTCGTTCTCGCGTCGGACTCTCGGCGCGGCGACGAACTCGGCTTCGGCCGTTTTCTTTCTTGCCCGCGTCGGACTCTCGGCGAGCAGCAGAGGGAAACAGGGGAGGGGCTGTCCTGTGGGTCCCACAGGTCGGTAGCACCGAGCGCTGGGGTCGGGCTGGCAGTCACGGCAGAGGGATGCTCCGCGCGCGCGTGCTCGGTCGCGGCGTGGCTCTCTGCTTCGGGCGCCCCGGGGAGAAGAAAGGAAGGAGGAGAAGAGGGACTGCCCTGTGGGGCCCGCCTGTCATCCAAAGATGGGAAGAGGGGGCGCTCAGCTTGCTGCGCCGGCTGGCTGGCTAGATAGCTGGGCCTCGGCCCAAGTTAGCAAGGGAGGGGGCAGGCCGAAAGGAAAAGGAGGACTGGGCCCTCGGGCCAAAATCAGAGAGGGAAGGTTTTCCTATTTTCCTTTTCTATTTTCTAATTTCATTTTCCAAAAGGATTTTCAAATTGGGTTTTGAAATATTTGAAAAATTCAAATAAGCTACGACAGTACAAAGAAGAAATGCTCCAGCATGAATGCATCATACATGTGTATGACCTAGGTTTGATTTTATATTTGAGAAAAATTATTATTTCCCTATATTGGAATGATCAACTAATTGCATAATTAAATAAATTCCCACTATTTAAAAGAATGCAATTTTTCGGGTGTTACATACATCTTGTTGCTGCCAGGATGGATGGAAAACCTTGTCAAATGTGCTTCGTCAAGAATCTTTTGTCGCAACTCCGGCACCTTTGGAACTACCAGACGATTCTTGAACCACACGACACCATCATCATCAACCTTGAAGCAATCTGCCTTGCCAGCTTGAACCTTTTCCTTGATGTGCTGGATTCCTTTACTTTCCCGCTGAGCGGCAATAACCTCATCTCGGAGGGGTGTTTCAATACTAATATTGGTCAGACTGCCTTGTGGAATTATTTCTATCCCTAATTTTTCCAACTCATAGCATAAGGATAGATCATACGGCTTAACTGTCAAACAAGTGCAGTGCACCTTCCGACTGAGTGCATCGGCGACCACATTCGCCTTGCCTGGGTGATAAAGCACTTCAATATCATAATCCTTGATTAGCTCGAGCCATCTTCGCTGTCTCATGTTTAACTCTTCTTGAGTGAAAATGTATTTCAGACTCTTGTGATCTGTATATATATTGTAGGTACTGCCCAGCAAATAGTGACGCTATATCTTCAAGGCATGTACCACAGCTGCTAACTCCAATTCATGATTGGGATAGTTCTCCTCATGACGCTTGAGTTGCCGTGAAGCATAAGCAATGACTCTTCCTTCTTGCATCAAGACACAACCAAGTCTGGTACCAGAAGCATCACAGTACACATCAAAGGGCTTTTCTATGTCTGGTTGAGCTAGCACTGGTGTAGTGGTTAACAACTTTTTCAAGGTTTGAAATGCCTTCTCACATTCTGGTGACCAGACGAATTTGACTTGGTTCTTTAACAGGTTGGTAATGGGATTGGCTATTCTTGAGAAGTCTGGAATAAACCGACGGTAATACCCCGCCATTCCCATAAAACTACGGACTTGATGAACTGTGGTTGGTGGCTTCTAATTTAAGATTTCTTTCACCGGCCTATATAAGGACCCCCATACCCCCCAGGGTTTCATATCAATTCAGTCATCAATCAGTTCAACCCAGTTGTAGAGAGCCAGAAACCCTAAAATCATTAGAGCTTCACCATCTAGAGCATAGCTACATAGGTTAGAAGTAGAAGGAGGTGAGTTCTACTCGAGTTCTAGATCTGTCTGGAGCTAGAAGGCTTTCCGGAGCCATTGTAAGCTCTCTCTTGTATCTTAAACCTCTTTTGAGTGCTTGAGATAAAATTGATTGACATTATTCTACTATTGATTATGTTCTCAATTATGCTATTCATTGCTTATCTAGATTGTATACTTTGCATAGTTAGGATGTATTCATATTCATACATAGGTTTGTATAGCGCTCATTCATTGATATCATGGGTGGGTGATGAACATCATGTAAGCATGGTGCTTAGATGTGGTTTGTCTGCAAATGCGCCTTTTATTCTGGGTTCTGTGGTAGATCTCGGATGTGACACTCCCGTTGAGTTCTTTGTAGTCCACACTCCGAATGTAGGGAGAGTGGGAAGTTATTATTACTTTAGAAGGCTGGCTATGATCTTGATCTTCCTTAATAATATGGAATATTTGTGTTTCTGCTCCTACTTTAAAGTCCAACTGTGATTTTACCCCTGTTTTTTTAACTTTGTGATTTTGCCCTTCATTACTTGCAAGTCAACGCGATTTTGCCCCTGGTCTTTGTGATTTTGCCCCTGTTTTGATCGTTGACTGGGGGCAAAATCGCATTGACTTGCTTGTATGCAAGGGCAAAATCACAAAGTGAAAAAAAGAGAGGTAAAATCACAATTTCGATGGAAAACAAGGGTAAAAACGCGTTTGCCCCTAATAATATTCCCTTAAGTATGAATATGAAATATCTTAGTATAATTGCACCAATCTAATACTCCCTCCATCCCATATTACATGACGCTATGGGAAGCGTGCGGGTCAAACTTTCTCAACTTTGACTAGATTTATAAAAAATATATACACCATTTTTATTTCCAAATAAATTTATTAAAAACTAGATTTAAAGATCTTTCCAATGATACTAGTTATGTATGTTCAATATGAATACTTTTTAATATAAAATTAGTCAAAGTTAAAAAAACCTGACTTCTCGGGAAGCGAGAATGACAGCTATTTTGGGACGGAGAGAGTATGTCGTTTATAGTATAGTTAGAATGACTTAGGATATTCTTATGATTCAACCTAATCCATCCTAGTGTCTAGATAGGAAGTGCTCTAAGTGATCATTATTATTATATACCGATTGATTGGATTGATCATTATGCTTATCATATATATCATTATTATTGTGACATAACCCTTGTTCTGAGACTATGGGTCATGCATGGTTATCTCCATATTTGCATATGCATATGACATCTATATATCTACTTACATCCCATTTATTGCCAACCATTCCCAGTGGTAAAAATATAAATGACAATCCGAAATACTTCTGGGTAAACTGATGCAATGGTATAATTAATCTGTGCGTTTGGAGATACTAATATTTTATATCCTCTTTAGTCACTTGCATCTATAATAACTGCTTAGTATTATTCTGGGTAGTTTCCATATATGCCTCTTATATTCGTGTTAGGGATGACAACTTAGTTATTATAAGAGATATAGGTTTAAAAGAGATGGCTAAGTAATTTACCAAATGACACTTAATTAATACCATCAAGTATTTTTAGCGCCGTTGTCGGGGATAGAGTCTAACTCTATTTTTGGTGATGACGTTAGAAATGCCAATAGTGCCTCCGGAACCCTCGTCCGCGTGAGATCCTGGCACGGGGTGCGTGGCGATTAGGTTTTTGGGGAGCGACTCCGCGACTGCTCGTTTTGATCGGCTCTTCGCTTCATCGACGGATCACGCCATCGACATCGACAAATTCGCTTGTCATCGACAAATTGGTGGCGATCGGATTTTCCCGGTAGGAGGCGATCGGATATTCCCGGCGGGTGGCGATCGTCTGTTCCTGGCGGGCGAGGATCGACTATCTTCATCGGTTACTTCCTGATGACCGTTCGTGGGACTGCACTGTGATCGTCTACCTGCATCGACTGTGGTCCACGACTTCGAGCAACTTCACTATGTCGACTAGTGCGAATGGAGCCTCCGATGCCCTTGGCATTGAACCCTCCGCTGGGTACATATTTCTATCTATAGTAATTCGTATATTTACTATTTTTTATCAGTATGTTGTTCTTCATGATGTGGCTTTCGAGACTGAGATACACATGCACATATATGTCATCATAAATTTGCTATTTTATTTCTGAATTAAATTGACTTGAAAATTACCTAAATTCCTAACAGCTTGCTCCCTGGGAAAGAGTAAAGAGGAGATCGAGAATGCTATGCTCGCCCCGAACCCGAGCTCTCGCTCGCCGCCGTCGCCGAGTTCAGGTTCTTCTGGTCCCTCGACCCCCCTTCGAGGCTTCGATGCACCTCCTCAAGTCGAAACAGGCCTCCTACTTCAGCCCATCCACGCTTTGCTTTGCAAAATTGGCCCAATGTGCAACTCATCAATACATGACCAACTCCCTCTGTCCCAGTTTTATTGTCGTTCTTGCATGGCGTCAGGGTTTCTCGATTCATTCATTTATCCATCCGTGTATATGGACACAGCTAGGTCCGAGTACAAAGGCCCTTCAATGCATGTCGATCAAAGCTAAAATGACAAGAAAACTAGGACAGAGGGAGTAGATCGCAATAAGAACACAGTAAATCGACGAAACCAACCAGCAAATGGGTTAGGTCGATTTGACTCCTATTCATCACCTCATAAACTTTTAAACATTTTCTGAGAAAACTTGTCAAAGTGGGACACAACGGAATTGTCTTAGAGTTGGCCATGCCACCTAGAATGCCATCAAATATTGTCGTGAGATATGTGACGAACAATCATGGTAGAGAGGGCTAGGATAAAAATGTGTCATAGAGGTGTTTTGACGATAAAAGTTGGATTCCTCAAGTGGTTGTGATCGTCGCATTTATTCGAAGGGGATGGCCAATAGAAAACAAACCCTCAGTAGGGGTGCACCCCTCCTGTTCCTTTAGAAAAAACAAATTTGAGTACGTGTGCCACAAGTTTTCTATGATAAAGTACGTTTCAGAACTGAGTTAGTCACGTTTCAAAACTGAGTGAGTCAAACAGGTCATGGAGTAGTAGGAACAATCGGTCTGGCCGGTTCCAAAACCATGCGATCTTGTTTGGGCCAAGCTATCTTTATGAGCCAACTTATAGGGCAACTGACTTGGTCTGGCAATGTATGCAAGGTTAATCAGACCCAAATTCTTATTTCTTGCAGATGCTCTTAGAGTGGATTTTTTTCTTCCTCCAAAAGTACAACTTTGGTCATTATTCCAAATGAAAGTTTCTGTTTTAATCATATGTTCCAAGGATCGATGCTGTCGGTGCTAGTTTTAGCGAGTGCTAACACCGGCTAGTAAACTTGTGTTTTACGGTTGAGATTACGGGTGGTGTGCAAGGAGGGACACAGGATTTATACTGGTTCAGGCCAAGCAGGCCCTACGTCTAGTGGAGTGGAGAGTCGTGTTGCCTTGCACCAGGGTGCTTGTAGTAGGGGGTTACAAGCTAGGCGAGAGAGGGATGTGCTCCTAGGTCTCTTGTGAGTGCCTTGTGTGTACAGATTGCTTGTTGTTGTTCGTGATGTGGCGTAGTCGTGAGTGTGCGTGAGCCTGTGAGATTGTCTAAGGCTGGCCTCTGCTCTCCCTTTTATAGTTATAAGGGAAGGGCTAGAGTTACATGTGTTGCCCCGTGTTACAGTGCTTGGCATGGCGGAATTGGTGATGACCGGTGGCGATCGCCAGCCACGCCTTCGTCTTGGTGCCTCGGCGGCATGAGATTAGTCATTCGGCTGATCCGCCACAGTTCCATTGGTGGATTCCAAGGCGCTTTACAGTGCTGGTCATGGTTGGCTGCATGGCGATATGTTATGCCGTCGTGTCCGTCCCTGCACAGTGCAACGAGTAGATAGGTTGACCTCCGGGTACAAGCTCCTAAGGCTCGGGAATCCTTGGTGCCATCGGGGGCCTGATGGGACAGAGCGGGGGGAGTGTCCTCCCGCGGGCGCTTCTTTTCCTTGTGAGGCACATTCCAGGGGGTTGGCAAGACCGGTCGTAAGGCTCGCCCATTCCCCCTGGTTGGCCGGACGACCGTCGTCCCCCATTTCCTGGTGTCACACGTGTGGCCGGGGTATGGCGGTCGCCGTCGTAGTTGGCGAATCCCCTCGTCAGCCTGGGGAGCCGTACGGTTGACTGTCCCTGTAGCGGCGTGGGAGGAGGAGGACCGTCAGATCGCCTGCCAGAGGAGATGGGACAGTTGGTACGGCGAACGCGCACGTTCGGGGCGCTGTTGTGTCGAGGGGCCCATCCGATGGGACCATGCCTGTGAAGTGGTCAGAGAGGTCCCTTGCGGTCCAAGATTGCTCTGCTGACGTCAACTATGCATGGGATGCCTTTGAAAGATTGTGCTCGAGAGGGGATGGTGAAGCTCAGGCAAATCGGAGAATTGGCGCCTGAGGGTGCCGCTTTTCCGAGCTCTCCCGGAGAGGCTCGGGCGAATCGGAGAATCGGTGCCCGAGGGTGCTGCTTTCCCGAGCTCTCTCGGCGAGGCTCGGGAGAATTGGAGAATTGGCGCCCAAGGGTAGGTTTGCGTTGATGTATCATCGTCATGGGCCTCCATAGGCGCGGCCTTCGTTGGCTTCCGCTAGCCTTACCTTGGTACCCGACAGTATATTTTGTATCGAAGTTGGGTACCCCATACTTTGGTACCCGACAGTAGCCCCCGAGCCAGTGGCGGAGTGAAGGCACTCCACCACAGGTTCACTGCTATGGCTTCCTGTCGAGGAGATGAAGTATATGTTATTTTTTTCGGTGGGTGCGCGTGGGTGTAGCCCCCGAGGCTTTGGAGGGATATTATATCCCTCCAAAGGCTTAAAATCGTGATTATTAGTCCTCAGGTGTTTTTGATTTATTTAGAGGAGTTGTTCCCTTGGAAGCGGAGCCCCCGAGCCTCCCATCGTGTTAGGGAGGTCATTCGGTGGTCTTTCCAAGGTGCAGAGCAAGTTCCCGAGCCTCCGTTTTCGTATCGGAGATCGATCGGGCTCTTCCCTGTCTTTTTTAATTCGACCTTCACGCTCTTTTTTCGGGAAGAGGAAGGTTTGGTCCTGCTCGACTTCCCTGTTAGGGCACGAGTCGGCATTTTCGGTGAGCTACAAACGGGTTGGTCCAGGTGGAGGTCCGTGCCCCGCTCGTTGGGGGTTGGCTAGCGGCCTGAGCACACCCCAAATGTTTCTCGAGGGCCTGATGCCTCCCACTGAGCGATTCCATGTAATCGACTCACTACTGGGACTTGGACACAGTACGGGATGTCCCTTGTGACGCTCGGGCGTCGGGATACTGACTATTTTCGTGACCCATCCGCTAGCTGTCCCTAACTCGGTTTCCCTAGGGCGACTGTTCGAGCCACTGTGGGCCAGTCTTCGATCCCCTGGGAACGTAATGGGCGTCCGAGCCCGAGGTTCCTTCGTCGAGAAGGTGAATGTATCGGCGGAATCGAGGTGGGCGAGCGTAATGATTCGGCTCACCTTTTGAGGCGCGCAGCCTGACGGAAGCGACGGTTCGGGGCAGTCGAGGCGGTTGCGTGTGCGAGGCCAGCGGCGATGCGGGATCATGGCGGGCCCCGCACAGTTAATGTGGCGGATCCTCCGCATCCCCCACGATCCGCTGCCTGAGTATATAAGAAAAACTCGTGGTTTTTTCTTTCTACCCTAGCCATTTGCTCGCGCAACCGTTCGTCTTCTTGCTTTCGCCGTCCGCCTTTTCGCCTTCGTTGCTCGCTCGAGTGAGAAGCGCTCTTGCGGCTGACATCGTTGCCTTCCCACAGCTCCTCCCCTCTGGCTCGCCATGTCTTCCTCCCCGGTTCGCACCGACGCCACCGCCGCTGGCATTCTCAGGATGGAGCCGTGGCCTTGCACCTTCGTGGTGGAGGCGGATCTGGAGCGTCTCGTGGGGCTGGGGCTCCTACGCCCCCGCACCAACGCGGAGCGCCCGGAGTGGGTCGTGCCGTCGGACGACCACAACGAGCCGAAGCCCGATGATGGGTACGTGGTGAGCTTCATCGCTTACCACGAGCGCGGGCTCGGGTCACCGCCGAGCCGCTTCTGCCGGGCGCTGCTCTTCACCATTGGGCTAGAGCTCCACAACCTCACCCCCAACTCCATCACTCAGGCGTCGATCTACGCCGCCCTGTGCGAGGGGTACCTCGGGGTACCCCCGCACTGAGATCTATAGCGCCGTATCTCCCGCGTCGACTGGTACACCAAGATGGCCGGTTTGAAGAAGCCGCGGGAGATCCCGCGCGCGGGGGGATGCGGTTTCGTGATCCGCTCCGGTGAGTACATCCCCTGCAAGGCCCCTTCCTCCAACAAGGGCTGGCGCCACGGTTGGTTCTACCTCCGCAACGATGGGGACGTCTTTCCCAAGTATACGACAAGGGCGTTCGTCGCTCCCCTCCCTCAATGGGAGTGGGGGGTGCCCGGCTAAGGAGGCCAAGCACCTCAACGCCTACTTTGACATGCTCCAGACGCTGCGCGATCGGGGCCTGACGGGAGCCACCGTGGCGGCGCAGTTCCACGCGCGGATGGTGTTGCCGCTGATGGACCGCCGGCTGGCGCTGAACCAGATGCTCGTCGGGTCATCGCGGGAGGGCACGGCGATGCTGCCCCAGGACATCGGCCAGCAAGAGATTATGCGCCGGGCTAAGTACATGGTGGGCGGTTACCATACCTGGGATGAGGTGAACCGGATACCCATGCGCCCCCGTACGGGCTTCATCGCGCTGGTGAGTGTCGTCTGCTTCGTCGATTTTGCTGTTCCTCGGTCTTTTCTTGACTTCTTTCTTTGTTCATCGCAGGGTCTTTCAAGGACCGGGAAGCCTTCCCTTCCGCCTGTCCCGGAGGACAAGGTTCAGTGAACCCAGAACCGCCTTCGGGACCATGCGGTGAAGGCGGAGAAGGAACGGAAGACCGCGCTGAAGCAGAAGAGGGCTCGGAGGACGGAGGAATCCTCCTTGTGCCGTTGTCGCCATCAGGAGGCGGGGGAGCCAGAGGAGGACACCCTCTCCAACGAAGATGACGAGGAGGATGAAGAAGAAGAAGAATATTTTGATTTAACAGTGTTGGACCGGCCCCTTGTGGCCACAAAGCCCGCGGTGGGCACTGATGAGCCTGGGAAGGCTCCAATGTCGGCGCCCGCCGGCGGAAGTGCCGGGGTCGTGACCCGAGCCCCCAGGCAAAACTGCCGGGGACCGCGTCTGAAGGCACGGCCTCTGGCAGCGTGACTGCTGGAGCCACGGTTCCGCCTTCCAGTGGCCGCGAGGGCTCGCTGGAGAGGCCGGGAACGGGCCCTGACCCGGCGCCCGAGCCAAGCCTGGCTGCTGCCGGCGGGACCGGGGAGATCCTGTTTCCACGCACCCTCCCCTCTGACGCGTCGTTGATCGGCGCGACATCCAAAGGCAGGGGGAGCGATGAGCGGAAACTGTCAGAGCCGGAGTCAGCCCGTGCCAAGACGCCGAAACTTGAGCTGGGGTCCTCCCAGACTCAAGCTTCCCCGCCGAGGGGCGGCGACGTCGAGGCGACCCTTGGCGTCCAGGCAGGTGAAAGGTCCTTGTTTGTTTTTGGTAATTGAGTGACAACTTAGGTGGACTAATATGTGTTTAAGTGTTGATTACACAGGTGATTAGTCCACAGGTACATGTGTGTGAGCATTTATGCTATGGAGGTGGAAATGGCTTGGAGATGATGCTTAGCTCACACATATGGTATGAAGGAGCTAAACGCATGAGACATGACATGGAGTCATGTGGCTAGGTGGAGAAGATCAAGACATGACTTGGCGTCGACGGACCAGTTGCAAGTGTGAAGGGCAAGCTAGTGGGCTTGGCGCCGATGGACCAACGCAACGGTGAAGAGCAAGTGAATTCGAGGATCGATGAACCAAAAGCCACGTGATGACATGAAGTGGACCATATCATGTTGAGGTGTTAGTGCATGTGTTGCACCGGCATCGATAGTGTTGGAGACGGTGATGAAGACGGTGATTGGAATGAAAAGCGCAAGGCAAAGGTATAACCTAGGGCATTTCCATTTCACCGGTCTAAGGTTGAGTAGAGAAGTGCTTGACCGGGTTTTAGGATAGATGGCCGTACTATCAAGAGGGGCAAACTTGTTTGCATATCGGTTATCTAGTGCCACTTGAGTGATCTAACTTGCATGCATTGATAGGCCCGAGTGGCGTGGTGAAAAGAGTGAAAAACCCTTTGAAAAATGATTGTGAAAATGCTAACTCACATGCACAAGGTAGTGGAACATTTTGGAGTTGGCACATTTGCAAAAGGGTGGAAGTTTCGAGCTCGTAGGAAGCTTGGTTAGATCTTGGATGGATAAACTGTTTTTATCCTTTGAGTTTTGGATCAAGCAATCATATGGGTTGTGTAGCCCTCTGAATAAGCTTTCCAAAATGTCCTAGATCATCGAAATCGAAGTTCGGAGCTAAGAGATATCGCCGTTTTACCGAACGGGGGCAGGCGTCGGACCCTGGGAAACATTAGTCCGACGCTAAGCGTCGGACCAGTTCGACGCCCTAAAAATAGCCGTTCAAAGGGGTTAAAGCGTCGGACCTTTGAGGTATAGTCCGACGCACACCCCGGGACAGTCCGACGCTATTTTGCTCTTGGAAAAACTCTCTGTAGACCGTCGGACCCTAAACAATGGTCCGACGCACGGTCCGACGCTCCCAGAGAGCCGTTAGAGCGCGGTAACGGTTGGATTCAAACGGCTAGTGACACGTGGCACTTATCCAAGGCGTCGAACCGTGAGAATTAGTCCGACGGTTGCGCGGTTGAGGGTCCGACGCTCGGTCCGACGGCCGGTTTGAGTTGGTAACGGCTCCTTTGGCTTGAGGGCTATTTATAGGAGTATGTGGCCGGCTGTGAGAGGTGTCTTGCACCTTGGGAATGTGTTTCCCTTGCTAGTGCATGGCTTTGTGCTCTCTAACTCACTAGTGTGCTTAGTGTTCATCGCATTGATCGCTAGTGAGTGATTCTAGTGCGTTGCATTGAGAGATTGCAAGAGTTGGCACTAGGTGATCGAGTTGCAAGCCGGTGGTGCTTGTTACTCTTGGAGGTTGCCACCTCCTAGACGGCTTGGTGGCTCGTGGCTCCGTCGAAGCAAGCAAGAAGATTGTGCTTGGCTCCGGAGAAGCTTTGTGAGGGGTTAGAGCTCACCCCGCGGGAGTTCGCGAAGAGCATTGCTAGTAAAGCGAGATGTAAAGAGCGACAAGTGGTCCGGCCGGATCAAAGAGCTTGTGCTTGTGGGTGCTCCACGTGGGAGTGGTGACGTGTGGTGGGTCACCTCAAGCTAGAGGATCGGCGGCAACCTTGGAGCTTGTCTCAACGGAGGACGTAGCTTGTGGCAACAAGTGAACCTCTGGTAAATAAATCACCGCGTCAACATCTTCCCATCCTTCGCGCTGGTTTGCTCCCTTCTACACAAGTTATTTACTTTGTGCATTACTCTACTTGTGTAGTTGTAGTTGCTCTTATGAGACCGGTTAGCTTGTGTAGCTTGCCACTCACCTTCTTAGCTTGTGTAGCTTAGAAGTAGTTCTCACTTAGTTTGTGTAGCTAAGTGAGTTGCGCTCCTTGATTTGGATTGTGTATCCTTGTCATTGAGCAAGTAGTGAGTTTAGGTGCTTAGTGCGATTTTGCTTGCTAGTTGATAGGTGTTTCCCCGATGCTTAAAGTACTAGCGCTTAGGTTTGTGTGATCTTGCGCTAGAACGGTTTAGGGAAGCTCAAGCTAGACTTGCACCTTTGCTTCTTGTTAGGATCTTTTGTAAAGTGCTTAGAGTCTTAGTTAGAGGGGTGACTTGTCGCTAGAACCGATTAGGTTTTATTTTCGCTGTGATTTATTTTTTATCGGACTATTCACCCCCCTCTTGTCCGCCATCTTGACCCTTTAAGCGAGGTCCCCGCCTTAGGGCGGTGCGGCCCGGACGCCGCGGCGGCGCCCACTCCTCCGCTGCTGACGCAGCCCACGCGTCCGTCGTTTCGCCGAACGCGGGGGCGGCGAAGAAGAGGAGGGTGGTGCCGAAGATGAGGTAGGTGTATTTACCTATTGTTCCTTTCGTCGGACATCTTGTTTGGCGCTCTGAACGTTCCTTTCTTCCTTCTCTGCTTTAGGAAACGCTCGGGGTCAGACCTCCTGGTGTCGCAGCTGAAGGTCCTGAAGGTGCAGGGCCACGACACAGCCGGGGGAAGCGCCCGATCAACGGACGAGGAAATCCGGTGCCCACGGGTCCGGCCGTGGCGTTCGAGGTTCCTCCTTCGGGAGGGGCCGTTTCGGCTGTGGCCGCCGTTGTCGCGCTCGTCATCGACCTAGAGGCAGCGCCAGCGCGGGCTCCCGAAGCCTCGGTCGTCAGTTCTGGAGGCGTCTCGGGAGCGCTAGCCGATGCCGCCCCCACGGAGCCTGCCGCCGTTGGGTCATCGGTCGTAGATGTCGGCGCAGGAGCTCCCCCCGCCCGTGAGGAAGGTCCCTGGGCGTTGGCATTAAGGGTGCCTCGGCCTCGGGAGCTAACCGCGTCCCGGATCGAGTGGGCGGACCGAGTGGATCCTCAGGCGCCGCCCGTCTTCTCACTCCGGGACGACCTCGAGGCTCCCAAATGGGACGCTGTTCAGGAGCTCGGGTTCAGCTCGGCGGCGGGTCTCCGCGCGATTGCCGATGTCCTCGAGAAGGACCTCCCGGCCCAGCTTCAGGTGAGTCCCCGTGTCTTGATGAGCATTGTTTTTACCGTCTCCGCTCCTCCCTCCTTTCCAGGACCTTATGCATACCTCCCGGGACAAGTCCTGCTTTCTTCGCGGCGGGCTCGGGCTCTGGAAGCAGCTTGACCTCAAGGGGAAAGCCCTTGCCTATGCCCAGAACGAGCTCGCCGCCGTGACCTCCAAGCTCGCCGAAGTGAGTGTTGACAACACTATCCTGAAGGGGGAGGTTACAGAGGCGAAGGGCCGTGCCGCTGCCTCGGCGATGCGGGTGCAGGAGCTAGAGAGCGCCCTGGCCGAGATGACAAGGGAGCGCAACGCCGCCCGAGAGCTTACCGCCGAGAAGACTTCTGTCGCTGAGGCCTTGGCTCTCGACCTGAGCGATACTCAGGAGGCGTTGCGTCTGGCGGTCGGTGCGGCGGACTCGGCCCGGAAGGAGGCACAAAAGGCTTGGGAAGAGGCTGGCTGTATGTGCAGTGTCGTGCTTTTCATCCTGTTCGTCTTGGTTGCTTGCTGCATTTTTGTTCACCTCCATGTTTTGCTCCCGCAGTTCTGCAGGCGGCTTACGACGGCGAAGCGTCCGACCACCTAGAACTGCAGAAGGCTGCGCGCGCTGTGTGACTTCATCGGCACCGGTGGGGAACCTTCGGGGATCTCGCTCCGGAGCCGTCTGAAGGCACTCTACAGCAGCGTCGGTGGCCGGGTCAAGGAGGCCTTACTGACGGGTGTCCAGAAGACACTGGCGGTCGTGAAGTCCCATTATGAGAACTTCAACGCCGGCCCTGTCAGCGAAGGCTTCCTTGAGGCCGACGACTCTGAGCTCCTGGCGCTGGAGGATTCGATGAAGGAGCCCGGAGAAGCGCCACTGAACCTCTTCGAAGCCGAAGTCGAACTTCCTCCCCTGAACCTGCCATGAAGAATGGCCGGGCCATAGTGCCCTTGTAAAAAGTAATTTTTCGTGAGTGGCTGGGAGGAAACAAACAATGTGGCCCTTCGTGGCCTTTATATTATGTAAATATTTGCTGCATGTTTATTTCGTTTCATGTTTTTTCCTTACGCGTTTTTACTTGCCGATCTTGTGCCCGGGCCATCGAGCCTCGGGGGACTCTTTTCGGGTGTCGTAACTTTAGCAGCGTAGACGCAGCCGAAGTCCTAGGAGCTTTGGTAGAAAGAAACCTTGGAAAAAGTTTAATTGTTTCTTCCCGAGCCTCCTCCTTTTGCCGAGCGTGGATCTTATAAGTTTTCTTCCGAGCGCGAATTAGCCTTCGGACGCGGAGTGGCGAGGGGAGATGCTGTAGCCCTGGGGCGTAAGCGGTCTCCTCGGCTCGGCCGGCTATGTCCTCTGGGACTCCTCTTACCCTTTCGAGTCTTATAGGTTCACACTTGGTTTTAGGAGAGAAGCGTGTTTTAGGGAGAAACGATTTCAACAAGTTTTGAAATTTTTGCGTTTTCAAAATCGTTGAGACTCGGGAGAGTCCGGGGGTTCCCCCGTCCTAGCCCCTGAGGGAGGGTCGGCCTTTCCGTAGGTTAGGCCGAGCCTCGCTTTTTAATGCACGGTGAAATGGAAGATCATTTCACTCCCGAGTGTAGGCCCGGATCGAAAATCCAAAAATCAGGTAAAAAGAGTAGAAGTCGGGTCTTTTTATTGATTTCAAGATTTTACAAATTGTACAATGCTCGGAAATTTAAGGATAGAAGCGACGTAACTGTTCGATGTTCCAAGCGTTGTTGTAGACCTCGCCCTTCTCGTTCGCGAGCTTGTACGTGCCGGGGCGTAGCACCTCGGCGATGATGAATGGTCCTTCCCACGGCGGAGTGAGCTTGTGGCGCCCCTTATTGTCCTGCCTGAGCTGTAGCACCAAGTCGCCTACGCTGAAGGCTCGGCCCCGGACACGCGTCGTCGACTTGGCCGAGTGCAACAGTGCCATGTCCCGAGCTTCGTCGACTTGATCCAGCACATCTTCGCGAGAAGTCTGATTGCCCTGTTTATCGTAGGCTCGGACCCTCGGGGCGCCGTATTCCAAGTCCGTGGGGAGGACGGCCTCAGCGCCGTACACCAGGAAGAAGGGCGCGAAACCCGTGGCTCGGCTTGGCGTAGTCCTGAGACTCCATTTCACTGCCAGGAGCTCCGTCAGCCACCTCTTGCCGAACTTATTTAATCTGTTAAAGATTCTCGGCTTAAGGCCTTGGAGAATCATGCCATTGCCACGTTCTACTTGGCCGTTCGTTCTTGGGTGGGCTACGGCCGCCTAGTCCACTCGTATGTGGTACTCGTCGCAGAAGGCCAGAAATTTCTTTCCGGTGAACTGCGTGCCGTTGTCAGTGATGATGGAGTTTGGGACACCAAACCGATGGACAATATCGATGAAGAATAATACCTCTTGTGCTAAGCTGATTTGGGTGATCGGCCGAGCCTCAATCCACTTTGAGAATTTGTCGATGGCGACAAGCAAGTGGGTGAAGCCCCCGGGCGCCTTTTGGAGGGGCCTGACAAGGTCCAGTCCCCATACGGCGAATGGCCAAGTAAGGGGGATCGTCTGGAGAGCTTAGGCCGGTAGGTGGGTGAGCGTAGTACTGGCATCCCTCGCAGGAGCGTACCACCTCGGCAGCGTCGGCTACGGCGGTTGGCCAGTAGAAGCCCTGTCGAAAGGCTACGCCGATGGCCACGAACTCAAGACTCCCGAACCGAAGCACCGCGCCAGCGGAAAGTGTCATGGAGATGTCTGCCATCCGTAACCTGAGTCAACACACAAAAGGCCCCTACCTGGCGCGCCAACTGTCGATGCTAGTTTTAGCGAGTGCTAACACCGGCTAGTAAACTTGTGTTTTGCGGTTGAGATTACGGGTGGTGTGCAAGGAGGGACACAGGATTTATACTGGTTCAGGCCAAGCAGGCCCTACGTCCAGTGGAGTAGAGAGTCATGTTGCCTTGCACCGGGGTGCTTGTAGTAGGGGGTCACAAGCTAGGCGAGAGAGGGATGTGCTCCCAGGTCTCTTGTGAGTGTCTTATGTGTACAGATTGCTTGTTGTTCGTGATGTGGCGTAGTCGTGAGTGTGCGTGAGCCTGTGAGATTGTCTAAGGCTGGCCTCTGCTCTCCCTTTTATAGTTACAAGGGAAGGGCTAGAGTTAC
Source organism: Eremochloa ophiuroides (assembly GCA_038502445.1). Classification (NCBI taxonomy): domain Eukaryota; kingdom Viridiplantae; phylum Streptophyta; class Magnoliopsida; order Poales; family Poaceae; genus Eremochloa; species Eremochloa ophiuroides. Next base: position 97,557,796 of record JAHLJS010000002.1, read on the forward strand.
ATGTGTTGCCCCGTGTTACAGTGCTTGGCATGGCGGAGTTGGTGATGACCGGTGGCGATCGTCGGCCACGCCTTCGTCTTGGCGCCTCGGCGGCATGGCATTAGTCATTTGGCTGATCCGCCACTGTTTCATTGGTGAGTTCCAAGGCGCCTCATAGTGCTGGTCATGGTTGGCTGCATGGCGATACGTCATGCCGTCGTGTCCGTCCCTGCACAGTGCAACGAGTAGATAGGTTGACCTCCGGGTACAAGCGCCCGAGGCTCGGGAAGCCTTGGTGCCATCGGGGGCCTGACGGGACAGAGCGGGGGGAGTGTCCTCCCTCGGGCGCTTCTTTTTCCTTGTGAGGTACATTCCACGGGGTTGGCAAGACCGGTCGTAAGGCTCGTCCATTCCCCCTGGTTCGCCGGACGACCGTCGTCCCCCATTTCCTGGTGTCACACGTGTGGCCGAGGTATGGCGGTCGCCGTCGTAGTTGGCGAATCCCCTCGTCAGCCCGGGGAGCCGTACGGTTGACTGTCCCTGTAGCGGCGTGGGAGGAGGAGGACCGTCAGATCGCCTGCCAGAGGAGATGTGACAGTTGGTACGGCGAACATGCGCGTTCGGGGCGCTGTTGTGTCGAGGGGCCCATCCGATGGGACCATGCCTGTAAAGTGGTCAGAGAGGTCCCTTGCGGTCCAAGATTGCTCTGCTGACGTCAACTATGCATGGGATGCCTTTGAAAGATTGCGCTCGAGGGGGATGGTGAAGCTCGGGTGAATCGGAGAATTGGCGCCCGAGGGTGCCGCTTTCCCGAGCTCTCCTGGGGAGGCTCGGGCGAATCGGAAAATCGGTGCCCGAGGGTGCTGCTTTCCCGAGCTCTCTCGGCGAGGCTCGGGCGAATCGGAGAATTGGCGCCCGAGGGTGCCGCTTCCCCGAGGGTAGGTTTGCGTTGATGCATCATCGTCATGGGCCTCCGTAGGCGCGGTCTTCGTGGGCTTCCGCTGGCCTTACCTGGGGCGGGCCGTGTTGGGAATGTATATTTTTGCATCGAAGTTGGGTACCCCATACTTTGGTACCAGACAGATGCATTGAATAAGATCATAGGGATCTAATTCCTTCTTTTGTCTATGTTTGTGAACCAAAAGATGCCTTAGGGGCTGATTGGTTGCACGCAGCAGGCCATCCCGAGCCTCGTTCCAGCACCGCTCGGTGCGCTTGGCCGTCATTTGACGCCTGCCTGGCATTCTTTCGTCCTTGCTCGGTTTCATTCACCTTCACCCTTCCACCTCGCATGGCTTCGTCTTCTCAATTTTCACTTCCCTTGCGATGCACTCACGGTACAAAGATTCATATGTCACACACTCAAAACTCTCATCCATACTTGCAACTAAAACAAAAACTCATCTCGTACTAGAGCAAAACCAAACATAACCAAACACAACTGAGTGCACGATTTGGATATGCATCACCGTCCTGTACCAGCTCCCCAACCTGGCTCTCTATCACCAAAGCAATCAATCACCCCCTTAGAGTATAAGGGTTGTTTGGAATATAAGAACATTTTTCTGTTTATGTATCTTCCAAGAAATTGAACGTCCAAGGAAATCCCTGCATAGTTTTTTGAAATTCGTACCTTCCAAACAATCTCTTACTTACTGTATGCATTGTTGATAATTTTACTCCTTATAGACGTACACCTAACGTAATTTATCTTTGTGACAAATTTAGAAAAATACCAGCAATCTTCCTTTTCCTAAGTCATCACCAACGCTCAATGGCCCGAAAAGCACAGTACGATAAATCGAGTTTTGTAAACCCACAGTCCAAAGTGCACCGCCACCGAGATCAAATCTATTGGCACTTCAAAATACGTACCACAGCTGGTAGTGGGTCTCAAAGCTTGGCAGCAAAGCCACGCTAATCCAGGATCAACCTCGCCGCCGTACCAAAGAAACTATTCCCAGTACTGCGTTTCGGGTTGCGTTGCATCAATCGGCGTACCTCACTCTCTGCCTGCCTCGCCTCGCCTACCAAGCAATTTGCAGCGCCGAGCATTACGGCGATCACTAGCCGCATCAGGAAGGGCGCCGGTTTATTTGAGGATAAACATAAACAAACAATATAATGATCCTCTCTGTGTTGCAGTTGCTGTAGACGGAGTGTGCCAGCATGTGTGCTGGTACAAGGGCTATCCTATTTTTAGTAAGACGCTAACGTGCCGGCGGCCGGCGGCATCGGTGGTCGTCGTACGTGCCAGATCACATGAAATCGGGGGATTCGCACCCAAGGACGAGAAAGAGAGAGGAGATCAAACTTATTTTCAGTCATGAAATAATATCTTTTTCTTATAATAAATCAGTATCAATTAAGCGCTTGTTTCTAACCTAAAAGAACAGACTGGTAGAGATAAATATAAACAGTGATGGATGTAGAAAATAAATTAGAAAGAGTTTATCTAATTATTTTCTATTTCTAGTATCTTCTTTCAATCTTAATTAATGTAAATTTATAGGAGGGGTTACGAGAGGCTCCATGTTCTGAGTAGCGGTAGCGAAGCTTGAGCCCACCTAACCCCGATGCTAGATCCATTCCTCAATATGACCATGTTTAGCTTCTAAAAATTTTATAGCTATTGCATTGGATTTGAACACATGCACAAAATATTAAATATAAATAAAAAATAACTAATTACATATATTACACATAAATTGTGAGACAGATATATTAATATTGTGTTACAATGATAGATTAATTATGTTTAATAATTCATCTTAGCATTTACGAGTGAACTATATAATTATTTTTTTGATACAGTAGAATTAGTTTTTTTGGTTGTCATAAAAAACCTCTTTTAGCATCCCATACAATATCTGATGGGACACAAACACGCCTAAATTTAAACACTCCAGTTTTCGGCAGCCGCAAATAAGGCTGCTAACGGGTTAAATCTGTCCTAAACCCGTTCTATCCCGTTGTTTATTAGATAATTTGTCAACCCGTCCCTGCCCAAAATTATAGCTCATCAACCCATCCTGACCCGACCCATTCCACCACCCAACTATCCAACCTACATAGCTCGTAGCACAACTGAAATTCACAACATAATTTGTCCCAACCTATTTATCTATAAACTCGATCCGTCCCGATCCGTAGGTAGAAAAATCCGTTTCCACCCGTATACACGCCCGCAAATCACCTGCTGCGCCCCGCGCGCGTGCGCGTCTACGCCAGGAAACGCGCGGTGGTGTCGCGCCACGACTGGCCGCCGCGCCGCTCCCGGGGCGCTCGGTTTATTTCCACTACTTTAATCCCCCCGTCCCGATCCCCTGGACCGACGGCCGGGATCGCGCCACGGCGCCACCATCCTGGGCACGAGAAGGTTCGGATGCCCACCGTTTTGTAATCCCCCCGCCACGCAGAGAGAGGGGGTCCGCGAGCAGAGCACACCGTCCTCGCATTATTCTTTTAGGATTTGCTCCACACCCCGTCACCCCCCCACCCCCATGCCCAGCCCGTGTCCATCTCAGGCTGCATCACACACATCATCGCCCACACCACACCCAGCACCACCACCAGCACCACCGGCGGCGGCGGCGCACCACCACCACCACCGGCGCCATCGCAGGCGGAGCTGACCGGGCGCCGTTACTGACCTGCTCTGCTCTGCTCTTCGTCAGCGGCGTCCCTTCCTGCCAAGCTAAGGTCAGCCTCGCCCTGCCCCGTTCCTGCGTCGTTTCCTTCCTTCTGGGGGTCAAGCGAAGCGACGGGAAAGCTGCTTCGCTCGGGTGGATTCTGGTGCTCTGATCTCTAGGGCCCGAGGACGAGGATGAGGACGAGAGGTGCTGTGTGTGATCGGTTCTCGCGGATAGGTGCTTTGCATGCCGAATTTGTGCGGGACCGCTAGAATTTTAGCCTTGTAGAAGGGGGTGGGGGAACGACCGAGGAGGATCCGCTGTTTGGTTCCTTCCCTTTGCCCATGCGCTGTTTCGTTGCTTCTTTACTCGTGCGGTGACGCGGATCATGCTTGACATGGGAGCTTCTCACCATTTCTCTTGTGATCAGCCTTCTCTATCTTGTATAGTACTTCCACGGATGATTTTAGGCTAGTTGATCCGCGTCTTCAGTTGGTTCTTTACTCATTGAGTAACCCCGTCGGTTCCAATATTTATTGGTATAAAGTGAGATACCAAATTAGTGTATGCTTATTTTAAATTAAGATCCATCACTGTTGCTAAGGATTGGTGGCATTTGTCGAGATTTGTAGATAAGACGATATTAGTGTGGATCCAGTGGCGGGCCCAGGATTTTTGGCCTAGGTATTCAAAATATAGAAGAGTGTCAACTTTTTTAATAACCTAGACTCCCAAGACCCTGTTTAGTTCCACCAAAAATTTATGTCTCTATTGAATGTTTGGACGCATAGATTGAGTATTAAATATAGAGAAAAAAAGAAACTAATTACACAGATTACATGTAAACCGCGAGACGAATCGTTTTAAGCTATGATTGGACACTTATTATAAAGTTAGCACATGTACTACAGTACCCAAAATTCAAACTATCTAGGATCTAAACACCGCCTAAATCCTAATATTTTGCAATTGGCATATATAACACCACGTGGTTCTAATTAATATATAACAATTATATAACACACAATTGAGTTTTGGGCTGATTGTTATATAGAGTTTGACTGTATTTTTCTTTTTCCAATATATTTACATGTGTACACTATATATATGAATTTTTTTGCCAAAAAAATGGGTATTCAACTGAATACCATTGCACTACTATAGGCCCGCCCCTGTGTGGATCTATGTTAGTTTCCCTAGTTAGAGTTGACAAATTTGTTACTGACTACAAAAGGTGAAATGAAACAGGTCTTCCAGCGACAAGGTTAAGTGGAGGTTACCATGGGTCTGGATAATACTTATGGGGAGCTATCTGGCATGTTCTGTGGAGGCCTGTCTTATGATGGCTACACAGACCACAGCAGCGCAAGTGATTATTTCAGGTTCACCGATCCATTTCCTGCAGTTGGGCCTCAGATGGCAGCAGGAGCCTGTTCAAATCCTTCCTCTACTGTGTCGAGGGCCAACACTGAAACTGACAACCCGGAGGATTGGGAGTTCATCTCGGATGAGTCCCTCAACTATATTAGCCGGATGCTCATGGAGGAGGATATCGATGAGAAAGTCAGCATGTACCAGGCGGAGTCAGCGGCACTGCATGCTGCTGCAAAGCCGTTCTACGACATTCTTGGGCACAAGTTTCCACCATCTCCTGATCACCAGCTGAGCCCTTGGTCCATGGACAGCCCCAGTGAGAGTAGTAGTAGCATTTGCACACAATCTGTGGCAAGTACTGTCACTAGCAGCAGTATTAGTGGCACAGTGGATAGCAGCCAGCGCTACGACGTTGGACGCAGTGAGCAGTCGGAAGCTTATCGAGGCTTGTGTGGTCAGTCTTCTCAGCCACTTATTGGTACATCAAGTGATGCTTCCAATGCAGTGGGTGTGCTAGAAGACCCTTTGATCATGAATGGGCGGATCCCTGAGTATTTGTTTGAGAGCCTTCCAACTTGGGATTTCAGGAGAGGTATCGAGGAAGCCGAGAAGTTTCTTCCTGTTAGCAATACACTAGCTATTGATTTAGAAGTTGGTGGTATTGCAAGACCTCAAGAAGCAAGGAAAGATGTTTCTTCGAATGCCAAAAACTCAGATGTATTGAAGGCCAAGAAAAACAGACAGAGTGAAGACCTTGACCTGATGGAAGGCCGGAACATTAAACAGTCTGCATTCTGGTCCGATGAACCTGATTGGATTGAGATGTTTGATGATCTGCTTCGGCAAACTGAGAAGAAGGCTACAGATTTGCGAGAGCTGATGCGCAATGAAGCTTCCAAGAATTCTCAGGTCATTCAGACGAAAGGACCAAGTGGACCGCGGCCTCGGGGAAGGAAACCAACAAAGAAGGATGTGGTGGACCTTAGGACCATCCTCATCCACTGTGCACAGGCCGTGGCCGCAGATGACCGCAGAACTGCTAATGAATTGTTAAAGCAAATAAGGCAACATTCCAAGCCAAATGGCGATGGAACCCAGAGGTTAGCTCATTGTTTTGCAGAAGGTCTTGAGGCTCGTTTGGCAGGCACAGGGAGTCAGCTTTATCGCAAGCTTATAGCGAAATTTACAACCGCCTCAGACATGCTTAAAGCCTACCACCTTTACCTTGCAGCATGCCCATTTAAGAGACTTTCACATTTTCTTTCCAATCAAACAATCTTGAGTATGACTAAAAATGCATCAAAGGTGCATATCATTGACTTTGGCATTTATTTCGGCTTCCAATGGCCATGCCTAATTAGGCGTCTCTCAAAGAGGGAAGGCGGTCCACCTGTTCTGCGCATCACTGGAATTGATGTACCTCAGCCAGGTTTCCGCCCTACCGAGAGAATTGAAGAGACTGGACAAAGGCTTGCAAAATATGCTGAGAAGTTCAAGGTGCCTTTTGAATATCAGGGAATAGCATCAAAGTGGGAAACCATCCAAGTTGAGGATCTCAAAGTTGGCAAGGACGAAGTTGTGATTGTTAATTGTCTATACAGATTCAGAAACCTGATTGATGAAACAGTTGCTGTAGACAGTCCTAGGAATAGAGTGCTCAACACAATAAGGCAAGTAAACCCAGCGATTTTCATCCATGGAATTGTGAATGGGTCATACAGTGTTCCCTTCTTCATCACACGTTTCCGTGAGGCATTGTTCCATTTCTCTGCATTGTTTGACATGCTAGAGACAACTGTCCCACGGGATGATCCCCAGCGCGCACTCATAGAGAGGGAAATGTTTGGCCGAGAGGCACTCAATGTTATTGCATGTGAGGGCTCAGACAGAGTTGAGAGACCCGAGACATACAAACAATGGCAGGTGAGGAATCTCAGGGCTGGATTTGTTCAGTCTCCGTTAAACCATGAAATTGTGATGAAAGCCAAGGACAAAGTAAAAGACATTTATCACAAGGACTTTGTTATAGATGAAGACAGTGGATGGCTTCTGCAAGGCTGGAAAGGAAGGATAATCTATGCGATATCTACATGGAAGCCTAAGAATAACTAGATTCTTGGTCTCCGATTCCATTGATGATGGTGGCAGCTAATTAACAGTCCTGCTATGTTATAGCATTTGGACCTTGACCTGTGAACCTATCTGATCAAGGTAAGCAGTAAGCTAAGTTTGGTGCAATGTTAAACAAATAAAGGATGTACTTGTACCATATAGCATTTCAGTAGTGTGGGTCTAATAGACCTGTTCTCAGGGCAGAATTTTGACAATGACCTGAAATGTTTTAAATCTCCAGGAAATGGCTTGAAGAACGGACAATGATCAACATGAAGCTTTGCTAGATTTACATCTGTTCAGCCAGTACTCTGATAAACTGGGAAAGGAGCAGTTGTAGACCTCTCCACCTTGGTGTTGGTACCATCGCCTTATTTAATTCGTAGTTTTCTTCTTTCCAGTTACTTCTATGGGGCGTCCTATTAGTAATAACCAGGTGGTTGCTTCTAGTTAATTAGCTAGCCAAACTACCTACTATCTTGAACTCAGTATTTTTTTACTTGTATCCATCCATGTCAAACTTGAGTTTGGTTTTCAGCACCAGCAGATAAAAAATTCCCCAACGAGTAAGCATAAAGCATCTATATTTGTTATACGAGAATGGATGCTGCTGTTTGTGTCGAATATATCTCATGGAGTGCTTTACCATTGATGACCAATCTATTCTTCATTTATTTATTTCATCTCTCTTGTAGCAAGTGATGCGTGCTGTCACAAAATGAGTGTCCTTAACTTGAGTGGAGCACTAGTTCGAGAATATTAGGAGTAAGTGGTGCTACAGATGAACATAGTACCTGCTTTTGGAGTCGACTTGTGAATGGTGCCACGACAAGGCGACATGATATCACTGGACCGCGACCACTACCAGCATATCTTCATTTGATAATGAGCTGTTTTAGCTGATCCTTTCTTGGTCACAAGCTGATTTTGTTGGGCAACTCATTGTTGGGTATGGGTTGACTTCTAAGAGCCACTTACACTTATGATATATACTCCCTCTCTTCCAAATTATAGGACTTCTTTTTTAAAAAAAAAAGAATCATAGTTTTTGCTATGCACTTAGTCATATACTTGTCTGGATACATAATAAAAACAATGTATCTAGGAAAGCCAAGTAGCTGTTTGTTGGTTCTTTGTTCTCTGTATAACTGAACTCGTTGGTATCTGTGTTGTCTATAATTCACAATATCCTAACTTCTTCTTCTTTCTTTTTTTTTTTTTTTTGATAAATAGATGTTGGAGTAGAATACAATGCAAACAAGGCCAGTCTCGCTACAATGCCTGTAAAAACTAGTTTTGCACAAAACAAAGGCCTTTCTTCCTCACCTCATGATTGACCAAAAATGATTGCCAGGTCTGAGATATGTAACATGTTGCCGGCTTGATGTCTCAGGTGAAAATTGAGGCAAACCTAGCAGACCCCTGTTCGCAGCTTGCAGGGAGGTCCAGTGTTCTACTATGACTAGCGCTTTCTCCTGAGTCCTGAGTTCGAGTGGCACAGAACTGTTCAAAAGAGTCTGCTGCTCGTTCTGTACAGTCACGGTGTCCACGCCCTCGTTTCTTCACCGCCTTGTCATTCCTTCCCTGGACCTGGAGTGAAGACGAGGCCGGAGGGCTGGGCGAACGTGATCACAGCCGCGAAATGAATGCGCGGCGGTGCATGTGAGCTGAGAGAAAACAAAAAAAAGAAGATAAAAAGGCGACGGGGACATGGAACCAACAGGGGGGCTCAGGCTCGCTTGTGTGAACTGAAAAGAGGCTAGCCGTGATGATGGAGGACATGATTGATGTGTTGTTTTCCCCACCTGTGATTCCCTGGTGTAAAGGGAAAGTAGCAGGCTTGACCGCATGAGAGGCTCGCATTTTTTTTCCTCATTATCACAAATGCACCAGTTAATTAGTTGCTTAATCCTTTCGCATTTGATGTCCACCAAGCATTCTTGTGTAGCTTGCAAGTAGACCTACCTTCAATTCTTCGGAGGGCCCTTGTCTTTCGGTTTCTGACAGGCTTATGCTAAGTCCGTTGCTTGTTGGGCAATCAGGAGTATCCAAAAGCTGCAAGATGGAGGGATTAATCAAAGCTATAATATTGTTTGGTGATTCATGCAAACGGTTGATTTGACATATTTGGAATGTGTACATGAGGCGCATACCAGGAGATCTGTTCCATTGTCTTTTGTATTCTATTTTTTATCTTCTGCTTTAAAATGGGTACAAAACAGTTTTTCTAACAACTTTGTACAAACCAAGACTAATATAGACATACAGTTGAAATACTTGAAATGGTAATTATGTTATTCGTAACACAAACAACGGCACTAAAATCAGCTAAGGAAAAACGATATCCTATGAATAACTACAGATCTTAATGATAAGTCTCGCAAAAAGAAATATTAATAATAAATAGATATGGTGGCTATTGAGAGGTAATATTAAACAAAGAAAATCTAATTTAGATAAAAATATACCCCCCTGCATTCTAATTTATAACATATTTTGACTTTTCTAAATATATAGTTTTTTATTTAAATATGCACAAAACATCTTATAATTTAAAAAAGGGTATTATATTTTTTAATTCGTAGCCATGCACGAGCAAATTTGATAGTAAAGGCTAAAGCACGATCGCATCAGGATTGAGCGATTAATTGCCGGCACGGGATGGGTGCGGCTGCGGGCTGAGGACGCTGCAGAGGCCTCCACATACACTGTACAGCTACAGATTAACAAACTCGCAGTGGGCCTGCACTGCAAGACTGTGACGTGGGCTTCTTCTTCTTGAAGCCCGAAAGCGTCGGCCTTTGTGAAGTCGAGTTGGGCACTAGCCAAGATGGCCATGGAACTTTTCTGGCATCCAATAGCAGCCGAGGAATGCTCTGCTGAAGTGGATTCCTATCAATGCCAGATTGATTTCATAGCCATCATGTTTTCAAACTGTATCATCATATAATCTAACCTCCCAATCCAAGGTTAAGTTATCCTCCGCACGTTGCACGTTGTTCAGCTCGTGAATTCAGAAGTTGGTTGGTCACTTTGGGACCTTTTTTTTTTTTTGTCGTTGAATCCAACCCTGACGCAACCTGCCAACAGGCAACAACTCTATGGATTGGCTTCATGTGGATTTGTGTCGACTAGACTTACAAATTCCAAGTTTCATCATTTGACGGCCATCAACTCTTACAAACAAAACCATCTCACGGACTATCTAGACCAAAAGAAAAAAAGAAAGAGGGAAAGAGTGGATTAGCATTAACTCATGGTATTTCCACTCTGCCGGGCCCAACTAAGGATCAAGCCCTGTCCGGCTTGCAGAAAAGAAAGAAATGCTGAATTTGTTTGACATGCGTTGAAAAGAAGCTTCCTTTGGCAGATAAGCTCAACTGAACAGAGCGAGGAGTGGATGATTACATGAGTCATGAGAGACGTAATAAGCGCCGCCGATCCAAACGACACGGAGCCGCAAATCCACTTCACCTGTCTGATCTGATGCCTTGATGGACACCAATTATGCGGGACGGGATCGCTGGGCGACCTGTGGACCATCTCCCTGCTGCCGCCTTGGGTTTGGGTGGCCACGAACGCCGCCTGGTCGAACACGTACCACTCCTCCCGTGTCGGAAGCATCCCCCCGGCCCCGGTTAATTCCACGCCACTAGTGCAGCCCCCACCGGGGATAAGCGCTGAGCTGGACTCGGCTTCCGTGGCCTCTAGCTTGATCCGCTTCCAGCAATGCTTTTTTCTTGAGAGTTCATGGCATTGGCATCTAGCCAGCCCGGCCCACTGCAGCTTTTGTCTCCTAGCTGCCTCCCTTCTACTTCTATAATTCCTCTGTTGCCATCATCGTCTTAAATCATCTAGTTTCCTCCCCTGTCCAGTGTCCAGGAAAATGTCAAGGGAGCGAGCGACGACTCATGCCGGTCATGATCGATCCGGAGCTTTGGGCATCAGAGTATTTTTCAGTAAAACAACACGCAGCATGATGTATGAGCTCGCTGTATATATATGCAGCCCATTTCAGCTTCAGTCCTTATCACTAGGCGTAGGCTACGTGTGCAGTCCTAAATTAGAAGGCAAAGTTCTTCCGTAGCAGCGGTATTTAAATGTGCCGTGCGATCGGCAGGGATCGTGTGGACGGCGGACAACGAAAGGCATGTACTAAAACCCAACTAATCAATGTAAGCTAAAAATATCGATCGGAAATTAGAATGGGCGGTCACACCACACTCTCTCCGTCCCCAGATACATTTATGCGCGGGATAACATTTTTGGCTTAAAGAGACCGGTTCTTGTGCGTGCCTAACTTCTACTACTGGGCTCGCCCGGCCGCTCGACGGCATTCACACACCAATCATAGTTTTATCTTGTTATTAAAAGGAAAAAGGAAAGCTGTTGTTTTAGCAGCCTATAGACGCTGGACCTCCCTTTCAGCGCACGTACTACGCTACGCTTTATGCCCACCGAGCTGGCAGCCCCAGACAGAGAGGAACAAAGGCAAGGCACCAAAACTCAGGGTCATCTGTGGTGCGCAAGGGCAAGGCAAGGCACAAGTAAGAGGAGGCGGCACTGACCGCTGCAGCGACGGCGACGGCGACGGCGACAGCGACGCGGCCGTCGGTCCGCATCGCCTTATTGCAATTGCAAGGGAAAACAGCGGTGCAGGGCAACGGACGGAAATGCGGTGCCGAAAGACGAGCGCGCGACGGGAGAGGACGGCCATCGATCAGATCGGCCACTCTCCGCGGCCGTCCGCGCGAGGCCGGCTGTTGGTTGCTTCTGTTCATTCGCTGGAGCCTCTGGAGCGCTTTTGGCTTTGGGCTTTTTGGCCACCGCGGCGCGACGCATCTTCAGGGCAAAAAAAAAAAAGCGACGAGCGAAACCGGACCACCGACGTGCGCGCACTTCCGATCCGTTTCGTCATTCCAACGCTGACCAGCACAACACAAGCACATCAACGCCCACCACCGCAAAGCTGCAGTGCTGTTTGTGTCCGCTGTTCGTTTCGCTCGTTCGTTCGTTCGTTCGTTGTTGCATGGGATGTGATGGGATATTGGGATGGGATGCGTCATGCGTTAGTGACCCTGGTTGGTGCTGGGTGCGATCTGCGATGTGAATAGGAGGTGCTCTGCAAGTTGCAGAATGCCGATGCCGATTCCGCCGTCCCTCTCCCTCGCCACCGACAACGCCGGCCCCTGACGTACACGTACGCATACAGCCCCCTGCAGCAGATCTCCTCTGTCTCTCTCGATCGGCATATCAGGATCAAGGTGCCGTGATGAGCCAACCGTGATTAATTCCAGTTAACTGGAAAATAAGCATTGATTTTCGTTTGTACTGCTTTGTTGGGAGAGTAAAACATTGTTCAATTGATTTTGGCTGATAACAAACACCTGCTCAACCCCATCGTCCGCGTTAAAAATATAGTCCAAGGAAGCGGTGTGAACTGGGAGTATTTAAATCTTCACGGTGTACATCATTGATCATTGCCGTAGTATGTATAATACCATTTGTTTGCTCGTTGCAGACAGCAGCATACGTTGCTCCGTTGACATGCAGCCAAGTCAAGCTTCCATATTAGCAAGCTCCCATTTCCCAATTTATTTCCTTCTGACGAAACTACTGCATGCTGGGTCGTCAGACGTCACCTGATACAAAATCGTTGTTTGACCATGGTGACATGCACGCTTATGTAAAGCTCGCGGTTGAAGCGAGAAAACTAGCCACTTCCGTGGACCGTGGACTAGAGCTAAAATTACATATATAACAATGGGTGTTTCAACGCAACAATCTTTCTCTTTAGATCACACGGAAGCCAAGAATGGCTTTGGTGGCGGCTGCCAGGTGCATTACAGGTAGACATGGGGCAGAAGAAGCAACATAATGCGACCACGGACTGGAAGTTCATATTGGCCGCGTGTACAATTGGATTAGTACATCACATGATCAGTCGTGTAGCATTACGCCTTTTACCGCGTCCCGTTTCAGGCAATTACATGTGTGGTATACTACGTGGACGATCGCAGGTCGCAGACTTGTGTACTTGCAGCTAGCTAGCTCTAGCTGTCAGCTGTGTGGTTTCGTTGTTTGTTCTCTAGTCTCTACACTTCTCTGTTGCTCTCTTTGGTACGATCGTGCTAGGCTAGCTCACTGCCCACGGGAACGGGAAGTGACTAGTGAGCTACTAGCGTGTTTGGTTTTTTTTTCTCCTTCCAACCTGTACCACACGAAAGATCCAGGTTGTCGCTGGCGTGGCCAGGCTCTGACTATGCAGCACATAGTTGTTCGCTTTGCCTATGCCTATGGCGCATGGATATATAGGCCCCTTTGGTTCGCTGAATCGTTTCGGATTCTAAGATTCCAGAGAAACGCAACAGTGTCCATTTGGATGCGAGACAACAGACAAACACCGATTATAGGCAGAAACGTTTCAAGCGATTCTCTTTTTTACTAGAGATTAGAATCACCTAGTTTCACGTGATTCTGTTTATGGTTTCTTGCATGCAACAGTGATTTTTTTTTTCACATATCCTTTTTTGGTGCAACAAATTAAAATAGGTTGCATTTAGGTTGTTGTTTTCCCGCAAAAATAATCAAATTTTTTTGAAGTGTATTTTATTTATATGATTTTTTGATAAAAATGTTTATTTGAGAACCAGAATCTAGCCTAATAGCCAAATGTTTTAATGAAGTGATTATGATTAGGCACCTGGAACGTTTCTTGAGAGAATTTGGAACTGAAACGTTTTTACGAGAATTTGGATCCCTACCAAACAGAGCAAATCGTAGAAGTGTGAAATGTTTCAGCAAAGAAACGTTTTAGAATCTGAATCAGCAAAGGGTTTCGCAGTTTCAGTTCCGTTTCTTTTTCCTTGTACACGCTAATTTTTTTAGCTATGTAATCCTTTCTCAATACAACAAGTTAAAATAAGTTGTATTTAAGTTGTTTTTCATCTAAACAAATTAAGCTTCTTGTATACATATTGCTATTTATAGAACTCTTTTAGAAATAAATATCTTTTTCTTATAAATCGGAATCCAGCCTACTAGCCAAATGGTCTCATCAAGTGATTATTATGATTCATCTCTTAAAATGTGTTTTTTTTTTAGAGAATCTGGATCCGAAGCGGTCTTGTCAAGTAATTCTGATTCCTCTCTAAAACGTTTCTGAGAGGATCCAAATCCAAATTGTTTTGACAAGAATCTGGATTCTTACCAGAAGCACCCTACAGTCCCGACAGCTAGATAGTGCAACCTGCCCATAAACTGGATTTCCATGTGAATCACGGTGACGCAGTCCCTCTCCGTCTTCTGTTATGACGCACAGATAGCGCGCAACTAGAACCATTAAAATTCCGATGACTCGACAGCTTCATCATCCGTGTGTACACGCTGACAAATGGGGATGCATGTTCTTGTGTTACAAAAGTCCACCGGTATTGCTTAAGAAAATCACCCAGGGCCAGTTCGGGGACTACTACCGCAGACAAGTATCACCGATGGTTCCCTGTCATTTCTCCTGATGTCACTGACAGTCACATACGCGTTGTTTTCTCGCTTGTCAGGTCGCCGTTAATTATTGGACGATAAACCTGTAAAATAACACGCAGTGGCTTGCCCATGTATGTATCACTGGAATGGGAGCTTCATGTCCGTGACAATTTTTTTTCGATCTTGTCTTGGTTCCCACTTGCGCACTAAAAATATTGCCCCTTTCGGGCTCCCAGTCCTAATCTTTCAGCAAGTAAAAGTAGCCAGACGTCTCGTCAGTCGTGTCATTTGCCGATTAACTACTTGGAACATTTGTTGTCTGGTTGTATATACATACATAATTTTAATGAACAGCATTGCTGTCTGGTTCTCGCATCAGAAAGTGGGATCTTATTTAGTCCTTTGGTGCCTGTTCTTTCCTGCACTCCAGAACTCCTCACTTGTAGTAGTACATTATTTCAGTCCTTTCTGACTCTTGTTTTCTCAAACCTGCAAACACCACCAAGTTAACCTCTTGAAACCTACTGTCTCCCATAAAAGAATATATTAAGCCCTTGGAGGCTGAAACCACCAGGGACGAGCCAATTCTCAGTCAAGCTGTTGTTGTTGCTTCACAAGCTGTGTCGACCGAATGGTATGGCCACACGGCAAGGGAAGCTGAGACAGATGTAGACGACATTGACCTGAACTATCGTTTTTATAACTAGCTGAAACCGGGGAAGGGTAATTTCAGAGCAATCCGCACTTTAACTTTAACCCCCTTCTAGGCTCTGTTCGCTGGAGCTGATAAACTGAGCTGATTTCGGTTGTTGCTGATTTTTTGTGAGAGAAAAACACTGTTCCAGAGCTGAAAAATAAGCGCTTTTTAGACGAAGCGAACAGGGTAATTTCCTCATTGTGTCACATCAGTGTTTGGATTGTACCTCTCAAGTCCGAAAGTGATGACATTATTGATGCTTTCACATGCTTCACGCAGGGCCTTTCTTTCCTTTTCTTTTCGGTCTCTACATGTTGTTACCTCCCCGGCAGGTTTGATAGGCGAGTCTGTGGCATGCTTTCAAAGCTCAGGATGCAGGTTGAATAGGCCTGCAAGCCAAAGACACAGAGAAAAACAAAAGGTTTGGTGCGAGGCTGTGATGCATAGATGCCGGTGTTTGTCCTCCTGGAATGACCATCTAGCATTAGGTTCTAAAGAGGATACTTTTGTTTTGCTTTTGCGATTACAAGGACAATGCTGAAAAACCAGTGTCGTTCGTTCGTTCCGTTGAGCAATCCCTCAGGCGGATGGGTACTATATGTATCTGAGTTCGTGACGGGTACCATCTGCTGCGCTACACGATCCACAAGGAATATCCCTGATCTCCGGGCTTTTTGGCGGTTTGGCTGCATCATCCGCCCAAAGTGCTTAACAGCTGCGAAGAGGTTGACGTATCATGGAACCGGAGCGTGCAAGAGAAATCTAGCAGCAGTTTAGACTTCAGAGAAGCAGCAAATGTGTTTGCTCTTCCGGTCATGCTAACCAGTTTGGTTGCTTCAGATGACAGAGCACAAGTACAAGTAAACTCCATCTTCTTATTATTACTTACTTCTAATACTGGCTGGTAATTTACAAGCAAAGGATTGGCTGATACATATATAGTATCTATATATATATATTGGGACCATCCCAAACATGACCTCATCTGTTCCCCCCTTTACATGCTGCACCCCCTCCTGCTGTCGGAAATCCTCGGCCCGGCCATTGCTGCTGCATTCAGTTCCAGCGCGAGATCACCAGCAGCCCTGGCTCGGGGAGTAGTGATGTGTGATCGTTGCTGCGGTCCTGGGTGTTCGAGAAAGTTCGGCTGACGGCGGCACACCGGAGGATTCTGGAGCTTTTACGCGGTGACCGAGGTCTCCATGGCGACGCGCTCGGCGTAGAGCACGTCCTCCGGCTTCTCGGCCTCCTCCCACAGCTCCGGCAGCGCCGCCCTGATGTTGTGGATGCTCTCCAGCGCGTGGTCCGCGCCTTTCACCCGCTGCGACTTGCCCACCAGCACCGTGTGCAGGCCGATCTGCTTCCCGGCCTGGATGTTGCGTACGCTGTCGTCGAAGAAAATCTGCAGGGAAATCAATCAATCAGGTAAGCTTTCGTCAGGCGAAAAAAGATTTTTAAAAAAAGAAGGTTCTTCAGGTGTGAATGCAACGTCAGGAACAGGAATGGAAATTACAGTAGTACGTTAATTGGGTGCCATGCCATGCCAGAGCTCGGAAACTTACCGCCTTGTGCGGGTTGACGTTGGCGATCCTGAGCGCCTCCTCCATGGCGTCGACGTTGGGCTTGCAGAGGACGGGGGTCTTGGGCAGCTCGTCGGCGGTGCCGGAGCGGGCGAAGTGTCCGGCGATGTCGAAGATCTCGGGCTCCCGGTCTCCCTGCGGCGGGCACGGCGGGTTCAGGGTCTCGAAGCAGATGATCCCCTCGAAGCAGTCCTCCAGGCCCAGCCTCTTGAGGGCTCTCACGGCGTGGACCTTGTCGCCGTTGGTGAATATCTGAAACACCACACCACACCGCAGGTATTAATAATAATTCAGCAACTCGATTCTTGTCAGGAGGAGGTAGAGGAGGAGGAATCTGTGTGGTCTGAGGAGAGGAGGACACTTACGAGTTTGCGGATGCGCAGGTTCTTGAGAATGTGCTTGAGAACAGGGTCGGGCTTGATGTTGTCGTACGGCAGCCTTCCATGGACGAAGGCGTGGTACTCATCGTAATCGAAGCTGTAGCCGATCGCCTGGGAAATCCAAAGGAATGGGGGAAAAAAAAAGGTAGGGCCTTTTTAGTTCACTGATTCACTAATAGAGAAATAATTAAAAAAACAATTCATGGGATCAGGGAAGCTGCAATATACGTACCCTGAGGCCAGCCATCGTGGTGCCGTAGTTCTTGTACAGCAGATTGCCCAGGCTCTCGATCTTGCTCTCATCAATACCCAGCTTCTCAACCATGTAATCTGAAACGAATGGTGGCAAAAGCGAAAAGTTGCAGGCATTCAGTTCAACTGAAAGTTCAGACAGTAGTAATAAAAACAAGCAGCAGGCAGTAGCAGAGGAACCTCACCTTGAATGTTCTTGGTGACATGGCGTGCGATCCCGGAGCTCAGCGGATACAGGGTGTCGTCGAGGTCTGTAGGCGATCGAGGACAGGTCAGAAAAACCCTTGCATTCCGCGCAGGAAGAAGGCAACAGGAGGACGAAACAAAAAATATGACAGCAACGGGCGGCGACATTTCCGCAGGAAGCAGAGCAGCGGCTTACCGAAGAGCAGGCAGTCGAACTTGGGCTCCTGGACCTTGTGGCAGCGGTCTTCGAACTCCATGTCTGGGGAGGACTGTGGTGAAGAGCGAGCTGCAGAGAGGAATCGAGATTAGCAGGTGGCCCGAATACTTCTCCCGAGAAATTCATTTCAATCCAAATTCAAGTTCTGTCATTTCATTATTATTTATATCCCCCCCTCAAAATTTTATCATTCTTTCTAGAATCCTGAAAAAACTAAATCATCATTTCGAATCCAATCTAGTAGTAACAAGCAATCCCGTCCCGTCCTTTCCCCCATCCTCGCCGCGGAGTTCACCAGAGCTCTGAACCGACCCACATTTGCAGCGGCCAAGAACGCGAGCATACCTAGCAGCTCAAGGCTCGCGGTCGCGGGCTGCAATGCAACAGCTAGCGCACGCAGCGGCAGAGCTGACTGCTGGGCAGCAGTGGCGTCTGGCGAGACGAGCCTCGAGGCTTCAAGAGAGCTCTGCGACTGCGAACCAGAGGCGAGAGAGAGAGAGCAGGAGGCGAAGGGGGAGGAGAGGAGGCGGGGGCGGGCGGGCTTATATAGGCCCAGCCATGGCTCCCCCGGTCGGAATTAGCAGCCGCGGTTAGCAGCTGACCAGTCCAATGGCGTGCTCTTGTTAACTCGTTAACCCCAGTTGTTAACAGCCTCCGGAGCAGTGCCGCCCAGCTGTCGCCCCATGATTTTTGCACCCCTTATTCCCGAACTGCCCCTCAATCTTTCTGGAAAGTTTTGGCACGGAGCGTGTTGCCCCGGGAGGACATAACGGGAATTTTCGTAGTGGAACAGACACGAAACTATTATTATGGTCAGTATATACTGCGTATATTATATAGTGGTTCATTCATATTTATATGGACACGGCTAACCCACGCACGATCATGTTCGTCTCCTCCACCTCTCGCTGGGCTCTAGTGGCGAAAGGCCACCGATGCCAATGACCATCGTCATCTTTAATCCTAATGATCTTTTTCTACTATGGAGCAAGTGCTTCCGTCTTTGATCTGTTCCCTACAGTAAAATATCAACTCTGCCACACCCACGATTGTTTTCTGCCCTCCTTTCTTTAAAGCTAAACCTGTCACCGATACCGCTAACCGGCCTCTCCCACCGCCCCTAGGGTGATGACTCTACGACCTACTCCAATCATCGTCTCGTCTGCCACCACCTCTAACTCACTAGCCTCCTTAGAACCCACTTTCAGAGCACAAAACCTCCAACCCTAATGCCTGGAGCTTGAACGACTAACCTGGCTCAGAGTTGTCGGATCCACTCGACTTGTTGGCGTAGGAGGACATCGAGTCGTCGGAAGGAGGCATTGCGTCCTTGTCCGCCATGGATTTGAGGGGAGAGAGGGCGAGGAAGGTGGAGAAGGATGAAGGAGTTGATGAAGATGAGTGCACAAAGTGAAGTAGTTCACGCGAGATAATATAAGGTACTCAGATAATGTGATCTAGATCTATATCTATAACTAATATTTAAAAACAATAAAAATCTTCATCTTCTCTCCCATTCTCTCCCTCTCTCACTCACCGTCCGTTGCTATTATCTAACAATCCATATCTAAACCTAATATTAAAGAATAACATATACCTACATCTAAATTTTAGATATAACTAACATTCATAAAAAAAATCTTTCACTCCTCTCCACTCTCTCTCTCTCTCAGTGTCCATTTCTAAATTATTATCTAACTGTCCATATTTATACTTAACATTACAGAATATTCGATATTGATATCCATATCTTATATTTAAACCAAAAAAAACTTTCATTCCTCTCCCACTCTCTCTCTCTCTCTCATCTCCCGTTTCTAAATTATTATGGTTATTATCTAATAGTTCGTATCTATGGAATATGTATATCTATAACTAAATCTATATCTATATGTAACTGATATTTATAAATAAATAATCTTTCACTCCTCACCCTCTCTCTGTATCCGTTTCTAAACTAGTATGGTTGTTATCTAATGGTCCATATCTATATCTAATACTAGGAGAATACGCCGCGCGCTGCTGCGGCGATTCCAGATAATTTAAAAAGATATTGGACTTATATATTTATAGTTATATAAATTAAACTATTTGAAATTAATTTTAGTGAATGGTTTGACATATTAATTTTAGTGAATGGTTTGACATATTGATGTGGACAACTCAATGAATGTTACATGAAGAGATAACTATCATAATTACATGTGCTAGTTGACTTTAATTGCAAGTTTCAGTGGATTGTTGATGTGGATAGCTTCCATGTCAAGAGAATTCACTAGTGAGGTTTATTTATATAAGAAGTATAGATTACAGAATGACCTATATCTAAATTTATTTATATATATAAAAATAAATTCTCATTTCTCTCCCACTCATTCTCTCACCATCCATTTCTAAATATACTACAGTTATTATCTAATAGTCTATATCTATATCTATCATATTAAAGAATTAAAAAACTGCCTTTCATCGCTCACTTTATGACGTCGTCGTCTCTATTATACTATTATATCTATACCTATTAATAAAATGAGAAGATTTCTCCACCAAAATTTCGTCAAGCTCTATCGCGGGTCGCTTGGACTCTGCGAGTTTTTTTGTCAAGCGTTTTTGGTTCAGTCTTTTATTTTGCCGCGACTCTGCCCTCCCTTGTGTCCGGAGGGTCTCTTCTTTTCTATATATACGCAATAAAATCTATACCTATTAATAAACTGAGAAGATTTCTCTACCAAAATTTTCGTCAAGCTCTATCGTGGGTCGCTTGGACTCTGCGAGTTTTTTTTCAAGCGTTTTTGGTTCAGTCTTTTATTTTGCCGCGACTCTGCCCTCCCTCGTGTCTGGAGGGTCTCTTCTTTTCTATATATACGCAATGAAAAGATAGATCAATACTCTCGTCGGCGGCGGCGGCGGCAGCGGTGCAGCAGACATGCACGATGGGTGTGCGCAGCAGGTCGACGATGCAGGGAACGGATAGGGACGGAGACGGACCTCGCGCGGTCATCGCCGCCGTCAAGAACGTAGCTTGTGCAGCTGGCACCGTCGCCGCAGATGGAGTCGTGCAGCGCTTATGTATCTCCCACTCGGCCGGCTTCCAATGGGGGCCTGACCATGCTGCAACGGTGCGCCTCAGTCACCGCTACCTGGAAGTCCTCTTCGTAGCGCCGACACTGACGTCGCTGGCCACCCTCAGATTCGCTGCTACGAGTCCACACCGAGCATCGACATCGTGGCCTTCGCGGCCACTAGATGTCGCATCGCAGAGAGAGAGAGAGGAGGCACTGAGCGTCACAGCTTGGAATAGACTGAGCGGAGCTCCTGCCACCGTTGCGCCCCCGGGGCCCGCCACAGGCATCCGCTCAGCGTCTCAGCTCAAACCATGCTTCGCTCGGCGGCGCTCGCCCGAACAGTTTTGGTGATTTTTTTTTGAAACTACAATTTTGGTGATCGGTATGCAGTAAAGCTGAAGCCGACGACGCACAGCTCCAGTCCAGAAAGGACGCCAGCCACACATCGTGAGGCTCAACGTGCTCCATATCATTAACGAGCCCACGGTCGCCGTCATTGCCTATGGTATGTACAAGAAGAGACCCGAGAAAATGTGCTCATGTTCGACCTTGGCGCCGGCTCGTTCGACGTCAGTGTTAAGCATCTGATATGCCAAATCAATTTAGGGCTTCTATGTATGTAAAGTAGTACTTCCATCTGATTATTGTTTAGTTGACAAAGCGTGAGGATGACGTAACTAATTGAATGAATTGGGGGCCTTCATTTATGTGCTATTATTAAAGTGAAATAATAAAAATTTACGCAAAAAAATAGGTGGGCATCCAACCTAAAATAGGGGTTTTAATTTATGCCCAATCTGAAATAGGAGTTTTAATTTAGGGACCCGTTGCAACGCACGGGCAATTGTGCTAATATTATTATTATTATACACGAACCCGACATGTTTGCTACAGTGTGTAGAAGAGACCAGAGAGAGAGAGCGCCTTGCTCGAACGCTGACAATAAACATACGTATATTATGCATGCGTGAGGCATTAAAGAATGAAGAGGAAGTTATTCAGACGAATTAACGAAGGAGACCTGACCGGGCATTGCTTGCCAGTTGCCACCCGGTGACGTGTGTCCTGATGCAAATTATTTGGTCACAACTCACAAACATGTTCCAAAATGTATATGTCCACGGCAAGGCTGCAATTATGTGCTGTTAGCGGATCACTGCCGCGCCAATTTAATATAGAAGATAATTGAGCAAGCAACCGAAGGAATATCGAGGAAAAAACAAACCGTGCAGAGCAGAATTATGTATGAAGATGGAATGGGAAATCAATATAATTATACTGTGGCTGGCAGTAAATCGCCGAGGAATATCCCGATTGCACAAGGATATGGTGGCATGGAAAATCTGCAATGGTTGGATCAGAGCGCAAAAGGGTTCATGTGGTTGTGTTGGCGCAGCAAACTTGAGCCACTTCCCTCTCTGAAGAAGAACAACAGCGCATTTGTCCTCTTCAACTTGCCCTCTCTATTCTGCTAGAGAACGGCGTCCTTCTTTTCTTTGACACGACTCGTGGTTGAACCAACACTTGTCGATTTTTTCTTGCATGGGAGTTCACACTTGTCAAAAACTTTTTGCCGCCGCCATGCGAAAATTTCACCGGGGGACTCGATCGCCCATTTATGCATGCACATGCACGCATGCTTGCATGTTTCTTGATCGGCAGGAATTGCACTCGGCAAAGGAACACAGCTCCGCGTGCAGTGCAAGGTCAATGAGACGCTGTGGGACGGGGACAGATTTATTTTGCCACTGACAGGCAGCGCAAATCATTTTGGTGTCCAATTATTGGAGCAAATCATCATCATTTGATAATGCCCTTTGATGGTCCACGTGGCGTCCAAAAAATCACCCATTAATTTTCGTGGGCCGACGCGTCAATAATACCCACACATCATACAATACTGCGCCTCTCATCGTCTGCTAAACAAAAATAAGGAGATAATAGTTTCAAAAAAATAAGGAGATAATAGTATGCCTATCGTGATCTAAAAAAGGAATAACTCCCGGGAAAAAAAACAGTAACACAGATAGAAAAAAAAAATACAGTAACACAGATAGAAAAAAAATACTCCCCGGTCGAGATGGTGTCCCGTCATGGTCCTTGTCCTTGGTGGGACGAGACAAAAAGTCCCGCGGGTAAAAACTAAAAAATCGTGTGCTCGCCGTCGAGTCGTACTGCCGGAGCCAACGGGAAGAGAGCACGGCCGCGCGCGCGGGACGAGGCAGATTCGCTCCGGTGATTTGTCGCCGCGGGGCTGCCTGCCCCTGCCCCGGGGTTGACATGACATATATCAAGCGCGGCCGAGACACGCGTTGGGTGGCTGCGGCGCGCGCGTCGTGGCGAGCCACCCGTTCGCCTGCTCGTGCCGTGGACCGTGGGGTGATGCCTGCTAGTGCCTGGTGGTTGGTCCCCGCCCGCCCACGCTCGCGCTCGCCTGCGGCAGTGGCACTACTCCTGCGCTGTGCGCACCGCGCGGTGTTGCACTGCATGTGAGCCGGGCCGGGGCGCTCGCTCGCCGACGCCGGCGTGCGTGATGGAATGCGACGCCCGCCGAGGCGCCCTTTCGTACCGCTGCCGCTGACGCGCGGCTTGTGGTTTCAGTAGATGTTCTCGAAATATCTGGCGTCTCCGAGACTCCGGCGAGATATCGGACATGCAGCTTGTTCGTTTCAGCAATCAGCCGTTTATTTTCAGCCATGTAACAGTATTTATCTTTCACAACAAATCAGCACCAACTCAAATTAGCGCTTATTTTCAGCCCAAACGAACAGACTGATGTTTAGTTATGGCGAGGTGACAGTTTTTTTTTTTGACTACGTTCGTGCGACTAGTCATTTTCATTTTCAGTACTGTAGTTTGTAGTAAGCACACAAGACACTCGCGGGGATTATTGAGCAAAAATAAAAAAAACGCACATTTCAAAGGGAGCCTAGAATTTTCACTAGGCAAGCCATTAGACCAAGTCATGCTTGGGGTTTAGGTAGTATGTACAAGTCGAGGTTTGATTTTTGAGGCAACGAAACCAAGTCTCGGTTTGCATTGACATTGATGGGCCACTTTTGATATTAAACCCAAAGAAAGAAAAAAAATCTAGAGCTGCCAATTAGGCTTGGGCGACTTTAATTAAGCTAATTATTAATAATCTTGTCCTACCATGCATCATCGCATGTCCAAATAAATTCTCGCTAAACCTAGGCACTTTATAACAAAGGTTAGACGGCATGTCGTGCTGCATGGAAGCTATGATGAGTAGGGCTGCTATGGGGAGGAACCGGCCGCAACAAAAGCTCAAATATCTTTGGCCGCTAGTACGAAACCAGTACCACGGACATGGCTGCGTGAGATTCAAGCGCAGCACTGGCAGGCACAGGCAGGCGTCAATAATTCGGCTGCGTGAGCTGCGACGCACAACAGTAGCAATGCCATGCCAGGCAGGCACCTTTGCCGTATTGCACTCGCCATTGGAATTGGAATGCAGGTCCAAAGTCCAAACCATGTACGTGTACTCTATGCTATACCGGTGTACCGCACCCAATTGGATTTCTCCCTCGTCTTCGTCTCCGTTTCCCATTGGCATTATAGTTCGGTAACCAATGCAACAAGGAGTACATCAAACATAATGCAGGTAGTACTATTCAATATTCATGTTCTCCAATCTCCAGAGTCCGGAGTGCCTCGTCATCATGCACGCGTACGCTCCCAGATGCAGATGCTGGCGCTGGCGAGAATTATTGCAGGAGTTTCCTCTTCTTCTTCTGAATGAAAAAGAGCTGCGAGCTATCACAGCAGAAACACGTCGTAGTCCGGTGCAGATTCCATATAGGACTACGTATATAATTTCGACAGGGCGCGATCGACCAGCAGGCCCTTGAAGCCTACTAGTATAGTTCGGATTGTGTTCTTGGGCAGAATTATTGGGAAATGAAGATAAGAACGGCTGCTGGCGCATGATTATTACTGACCCGACCGAGATGCAGGGAACGGAACCATCCGGGGCTCAATAATTCAGAGAGACAGCACATCAAGCTATGGCGTGCGGCCAGTGTGCTCTAGCGCCAGTGACTAATCATTGGCAGCCATTTGTGCAGTTCAGCGGCTGTTTTTAACATTTTTTTTCTCTCCAAGTCGTGTAGTAACTGAGACTGAGAGCGCTGCACGCATCGATCGCATAAGCATCCAGATCGACCTAGCTAATTAATCGATCGGCAGCTTGGAGTGTGTTGGACGTACGTACTGTGTCAGCTCACCAGCCGCCATCAGGTCCATCTGCTGGCACCACTTCTTCTGCACTGCTGTCCAGTTTTGTTTGCTGCTTGGCAGGAAGCACAGAATTGTTATTAATTATGCATAAGCTTTTCCGTTATGAGACGAAATGTTTGAGCATACGTACTCATATGGACTAATGTAAGTAGGATGCATGGGGCTAAGTCCAGGCTAGAAGAATGACGAAATTAACAAGCGGGCAAAAGTATCGATCGGTCTCGATCTCCCAGATCACGGTTGCTGGCAAGCAGTGACTTTATTACTATATAGGAGTAGTACAACCAAAAGAATAGCTAGAGTTTAGGACAGCAGCACAGCTTTAGTGCTTTAGGAGCTGTTTAGTTTGGTGAAAAGGGATGAAAAGTGCACTGTATCACTTTCGTTTGTATTTGACAACTTTTATTTAATCATGGCCTAAGTAGACTTAAAAGATTCATCTCGAGCTAAACAGATAAAAAGTACAAATATACAGGTGAAAAGAACAATTAACGTGATAGTGAAAGAGAAAAAAATTGGAAAATAAACAGGACAACCCTGGAGAGGAATGGGAACGAATGGGTTACTCATGCCACACACGTCCTAAAGCACGTGTGTGAAAATGGATGTCGTCCTTGAACGAATCATTTATAATCATTAACAATCCCTTGCCTTGCGCGTCCTTCGCTGAGCAAGTGAGCACCCATGCATTGCAGGTGGCGTCTCTGCCTTTCACACGCACATGGATGGCGGCATGGCGCCAACAACCACTCCATAGCCGGGGTTTTTTTTTTTCCCAATTCGACCCTTTCTTTAAGAAAAAAATATGTTTGCTCGTGGTAGGCTCTCTTTTGAACCCCGCCATAACCTATGGTACCGAGATAACACATTTCAATGCCACAAATTATGGCGTCGGGGTAAGAAACAAGGTACACGACGTGGTGCCTACGTGGCAACTGGGACCTCGGTGCCACAGATTTTGGTGTCGAGCTCGACGTCATAGATCCTATCACCAAAATGAATTTTGTGTGCACATTTTCTCTACACTTAAACATGTATATATAGTCGGAGGAAGGCAAGGGCATGTGTCTCATCAGGTTTTATTAACGTGAAAGCGATCATACACTAAAAAGGTTACAATAACACTTTTGAAAAGACTACAGTAGAACATTTGAAAAAGGCTATAGTAGCACATCTGCAAAAAGGCTATATTACCGCATCTGAAAAGGTCATAAGATAGAATTGAAAAGAATACATTTGATTCCATCTAAAGGTTGAATTGACAACAGAATGCACAATAGTCTAAAAATCCTAGTTTACATATGTTGAAAAGTCTATTATCATACCGGTAAAATTATTATAACAATCCAACACTGCTACATTACATAAGTCAGCAACATGAAAAGTATAAACCATGACAACATTGTTCATTACTAAAACAGTTAACTAGCGAATCTAATAGACAACCGAGTGTAACGTGGCCACTTTCCCTTACTGAAAGCATGGGGGTTCTCCTCAATTGCTACTTTCGCGCGGCTATCACATCCTAGCTTCTTCTCCTCTCCTCCCTACGCTAAGCAGCACACCTCCTTTGCTCCTCTTCTTTGTGCTCCTTCTTTGATGCCTCGTCTTTGCGTCTTTTCTCCAGCAACTGTTTTCACTTCTCCTGCACCTTCATCCTCTGACGGTGTTATTTATCCTCCTCATGGTCAGACTTCTACCCTACAAGGATCACTACAGGATCACATTAGCAGTGGAACATCTCTGGGCAGTGGCAAACGCTCGAATGCATTTCTATACTGGATCCTATTACAAAATTAGACCATATGTTGGTGTATCAACCGAAATCAATATAAACAAATACCAGGGTTTCGATTAACATAATGAAAAAAGATTACCAGTGATTATTTAGGCTTCTTTGTGTTATGACACCTTGAATCCTACATTGCATAATACACATATTACTAATTGATTCAAACCTAAGTAACGATGGTACCTAAAGTTCCATAATATACAAAATATATAACAAAACAATGTATAGAAAATAACTAGGTGAGGCATGATACCTTGCTCTAAATGATCTACGTATCAAATCAAAGCTTTCAATGTCTAAACCATTTATTAAAGTCGGTTGAGCGGTTTGGGAGAGTGAGGAACCAAGGGAGAAGAAGAAATAATTAGAGCAAGTCTAGGCCAGGGGAAGGGTGGTGTGATTTTAAACTTATACCTCGCTGCCATAATATGTGGCACCGAGGACTTGCCACGTTGGCACAACATGTTTGCCTAGTTCTAAATCTTGGCGCCAGGATTTATGGCGCTGAGATGTGTTACCTCATCGCTGAGTAAAAGGGTCTAAAGAAGAACATACAACACTCAGAGGGCTAAATATAATTTTTTCAATAAAAACGAGCTCAATTAGAAAACACTTAGAGGGCTAAATATAATTTTTTTAATAAAAACGAGCAAAATTGAAAAACACTCAGAGGGCTAAATATTTTTTTTTAATAAAAACGAGCTAAATTGGAAAAAATTCGGACTCCATAGCCCTAACCACAGCCACAACGACGCAGCCTCCAGCAACCAAAGGAGCATGGGCTGCTCCAGGCCTGAACACACTCGAAATCCCTGCAAATTGGAGCAACAATCACACGTATAGGCTTCGAGTAGAGTAAAATATTATAGTAATGTTATGTTCGCTTGACCTTACCAGCTAGAATTCGTCATATATATTTTTTTTATTTTTTTTCACTCATAGTGAATTAACCTCTGCCGTAGCCGCATTTTTTTTTGAACAAGGGAAAATTTCATTAAGTGAATAGAAAAGTTAAATACTGTAGTAAAGTAAACGTGAGAGTTATTACAATAATAACACTACACGCTGTTAACAAAAGCCGCGTAACACATTGGTTAACACCGGCGTGCTAACATGATACTGCGACGATCGAGTATACTGATGCGATGACTAATAACCCGCGGTTTTAATTTCGCCGTGTGTACATCACAAATGCGATGCTATTTCGCTGTCTGCCCTGCCGTGTGCATCCGCAGCAATAATTTGACGACGACCTCGGCGAGGGGCACGCAACGCGACGTCACACGTTCCCGTCTGCGTCGCTGGAACAAGTCGTCCGCAGCGTACCGCGCTCGGCTTTGTTTATTTATGCCGGCGATGGCAGCCGCGGCCTTGTTTGTTTATCGTGGGAAATTAGTCAATTTTAAAGGATTGGAGGATCCGCGCGCGCGGCCGCTATCGTTCAGCTACTGATGCAGCCCTAATATAGGCTGCGTTCGGTTGAGGGTATAAGCGCTTATAAGCGCTTATTTTTCAGCACTTCAGCAGTATTTTTCTCTCACAAGATTTCAGCACTTCTACAGCACTTCAGCGCTTATCTACAGCACTTCAGCTTCACCGAACGGAGCCATAGAGTCTAATTTGGGACACTGAGGAGAGTAGAGTACGTACTAGCTAGTACTGAAGTCAGTACAGTACGGTGGTTTTGCAATCGTCCATCGCAGTGGCGGCCCATGATTTTTTGGCCTGGGTATTAAAAATGTAGAAGAGTGTCAACTTTTTTAATAACCTAGACTCCTAAGACCCTGTTTAGTTCACCAAAAATTTATGTCTCTCTTAAATGTTTGGACGCATAGATTGAGTATTAAATATAGAGAAAAAAAAGAAACTAATTACACAGATTGTATGTAGACCGCGAGACGAATCATTTTATGCTATGATTGGACACTTATTATAAAGTTACCGCATGTACTACAGTACGCAAAATTCAAACTATTTAGGATCTAAACATCGCCTAAATCCTAATATTTTGCAATTGACATATATAACACCACGTGGTTCTAATTAATATATAACAATTATATAACACACAACTGAGTTTTGGGCTGATTGTTGTATAGAGTTTGACTGTATTTTTCTTTTTCCAATATATTTACATGTGTACACTATATTTATGAATTTTTTTGCCAAAAAAATAGGTATTCAACTGAATACCATTGCACTACTATAGGCCCGCCCCTGGTCCATCATGATGCAATTCTCGTCTTTTCTTTTAAGAAAATGGGGGAGGAGGCATGCATCTCTCCGGCATCTGCAAGTGCGCAACATAACCAATGCGATTCTCGATCGTTTACAATAATAGCTTACTGTCAGTTTTCAGGAATGGAGTGTGGTATCAGCCATCATGTGGCTCCAAAGTGTGTCCTCTAGCCAAGACGATTTTTTCTACTCATTTTTGTACTCATTTTCGACATGGATGTGCGCGTATACCTGCTTGCAGTTGCAGATTGAAGAACTGTACCGCTGTTCATATTCAGCAACAACTGCGATCGCGTGAGGATACGACAGATACATGCGTTGAATTAAGCGAGCAGACTTCAGTTTCAGACGCACATCATATCCCCTACAAGTCGGTCACATCAGATTCTTCAGTTCTGGTCACGGACCAGGAGAGCAGGTATCGATCGGAACCGTCGCAAGAGGACAATTCCTATACTGATCATGGGTCGAGGCACACAGTTTCAGAGTTGCGTGCCGGTTGCCCAAGCCCGAAAGAACACTGGTCGCCTTGCCAAAAGCACTAGCCCCCTGATGGTTACCGCGCTCGCGATCAGAATTCAGAGCTGGCGCGCAGTGAAGCCGTGCACAGGCCACTTCTAGAGGCGCAGCGAACGACAGATCCCCCATAGAAAAGCCCTCCTCCACGTGGTGACCTGAATGAATGCCTGAAAGCTGCTGGAATGGAAGTGCACCAGAACTTGCCGTTTCCTCCTGATGATGATTGGTGACTGATGAGCGACGACTGACGAGAAGTTGTGCAGTCTCCCAACTCCAGAGTCCAGAGTGGCAAGGCCAAGCCAAGCTGGCTTGAGATGGATCGGATCGACGCGACGCTGCTGTTGGCCGGCACTATCCCCGGACTGGGGCTGGTTCTTTCTGTGCTCCTTCGAGCCTGACTTTTCCTCTACTATAATCAGCGTCGCGTTAGCCCAGGACCAGGACCACGCACGGGTCGCAGGCGGAATGTGCGCCAGTGGGCAGTGGCGCTATACTGTGTGACAACCTAAAAAAATCCATACACAAAAATCTCAACCATCAAAATTTTTTCTCATGTGTATGTGCATACATATAGGAGATAAATATTGTAAGTAATAATTTACATATGCATGTGTACCTTGCAAATACCTTATCCTATATAAATATAAAATATAAACCCACCAATTCATGTTGCATATCTGGATTTTATTGACATTTTATGTTTAGCTCAAAAACTCATATAACATATGAAAACAAATATATGTGTGTGAAGAAATCAGAAAAGAAAAAGAAAAGGAAAAAGAGAAAAGAGGAGAGTAGAGAAGCCAGCCGGCCTGTTAGCCCAACCGGCCTTTCCTCTCATGCGCTCGCGCTCGCGACCGCACCAAGCCGGCCCAAGACGCGGCCCAGCTCCAAGCGCGCGCGCGCTGCCTCGGCCGATCACCCGCATCCCGGCCGCAGCCGCTGACCGCCCAGCCCCGCCTGTCAGCGCACTCCTCCCCCTCGCTCCTGTTCTTCTTCCCCAAGACGACGGTTGGCAGGGTCACGCAAATCGCATGACCCTGGCCTGCCTGCCCCCTCGGCCTGTCCCTCATTTGTCTCCCGTCGCCTAGACGACAAAGGACCCCGCGAGCACCGGGAACCCTAGCACCAGCGTGCCGATGGCCTCCACGTACCCCCACCGCAATCCATCACCGTCCGCCGCTCGCCATGCCGCGGCCGCCTTTAAAAGCGGTCCGCCCCGAAGCCCTAGCCCCATTCCACAACCCGCCGCAAACGCTGCGGCTCCACAGCACCAGCACCGCTCGAGGGACGCGCGAGGCAGAGCACTGCCGAAGGAAGGGAGAGCCGCCGGAGCACTGCCGCCGTGGAGCTCGTCGGAGACGAAGCCGGCGCCACCGTCGCGGATCGGCACGGCACTGCGAACAAGCTGCACGGCATCACCTCGTCACTGCGCCGCTATCCTTTCTCCATCAACACCACGGTGAGCTACCCCCGAACCCCTTGTCCAACCTCACCGTGCTTACTGGCCATGGCGCTTCGCTCAGAGGCACGTAGGCCCGAGCCGCTACCGGCTCCGGAGACACCCGCACACACACGCACACGACCTGGACATTTGAACACCTCAGACGGGCACCGCCGTCATGTGTGTTCGGAGCGCCGCCGTCTCGACGGCGTTCCCGTGCGCACAAGCCGCTAGTTGCTTGCCACGCCCAATCAGTGCAACCACCGACTCCGCAGACGCCTCAGACAAGCCTAGTTCGCTAGATCAAACCCTTTTTGGCCCCAGAACACAGCACGACGTGTTCGCGGGAAGACGTGCTCACCATCGACACGTTCCGCCGTGACGAAGTCCGTTCTGGGCTTAACCGGTCACCTCGCGCTGCAGGAAGGAGCCGAGGAGGTTCGCCGTGATCCCGCAAACGAAGCCGCATAGTTAGTGGAAACCGAGACCACACCAAATCGCCTTGGCCGCGTGCGCCGCGACCTCGCCGGAGCGCCGCCGTGAGCCGTAGCCAAAAAGAGGCCTTGCCGTGACTTCAGGTTGCCATCAGCGGGCCGAAGACCTTACTGATCATGCCAGTTAGAGGAAGCCGCGCTCGATAGTGCCAAATCGCTGAAGCCGTCGCCTCGCCGTCATCCACCACCGTTTGCAGAGGTCCGCCGCCGCGCCGTTCACACGAACCACCCCGCCGGAGCCCTTATGCCAAAATTGGAGCCACATAGCTGCACCCAAGTGAATGTTGGCGCGAATCTGCTCAACCCGAGCATTCTTTTCGAGGCACAGATAGCACCTTCGCCGGAGCTGTATAGACGTCGGCCGCCGTGGCATGCCGATTGGCCGGCCAAGCTCGCAAACTGTCCGTTTTTAGCCATAGGTCGGCCCGCAACCCTCTGAAGATCTGCAGAGGCCCTAGCTGACCCATCCAAAGAGCCATGTGCCGCCGCCGTGCCTCACCGCTGCCGGTGAGCCCTTGGGAACACACGTCGAACACCTGGCGGGTGCTGACGTAGGCACGTGCGCCAGCAGGGTGCACGCTCTTCCGCAGCACCACCTCCGTAGACCTGGTCCACCATGAGCTGAAGAGAGAAGAGGAGAAGGTGAACATGGTTCACCCTGGACCGTTTCAGTCGACCACCGTGAGCGGCGCGATTGATCCACCATGGACCTTGAGCCATGCACCGAGCCCCCTCTGTGGGCCAAGCACGCCGCGTGGCACGCCCACGTGCCGACATGTGTCCGGGCTGGTGACGTCATGATGATGTCACCGTGACGTCAGTCGACCCTACCCGTCAGTAAACCGTTGACTCGGTCAACACTGACGTCAGCAGGCCCATTGCCAGCCGAACCATTGACTTGGTCAACATGAACAGTAACCTGACCAATCACAAGCTGCCACGTGTCATCCTCTGGTTAATTAGCCCCTTTTTCTATTTTCAGAAAATAGGATAAACTTCGGAAATTCATAACTTATTCATACGATGTCCAAAAATTGCGCACCACATATCAAAATTCTCAGAAAAATGAGGTCTACAACCGAAACCTATGTTTGAGTGCACTTGGATCTTCTATTTTTATTGGATGTTTCTGAATGATCTATAGGAGTCGCTAACGCGACTATTTCGATTCTGTTTTCAGAGCCGGAGGAGAATCAGACTGAGGAGGACGACCACGAGTACCTTCAGGAGCTAGGAGATGACTACGAAGGTGCCATGTCCCACCAAATCCTTAGCTCCTATTACGCATTGCTAATGTCATATCTGCTATTGCTTTATGATCATATGTTATAATTGCCTAGGTTGCATGATAGAATTATTGTTTGCCCTGCCTTGATAAACACTCACCCTGCTGTCCACTGATAGGATAGATGCTGCTGTTCAATAAATTGCCCTTTCACTACTTGCTGTCTGCTATGATTATATGGTGGACTGAGAAACGGTTTATATGAACCTAAACATAACCACTGGGAGAGCGTGCTGCGTGCGTTTTGGGTGCGTAGTGAGGGTTGAAGTCGACCAAGTGGGATATGAGACGAGTCAGAGGAGCAAGTCATGCCGGGGGTGCAACCTGGGCATCCCCACGAGAGATACCTGTGACGGGTATTGTTTTATGAGGTGGATCCGGGTTGGATGACCTGTGTGGTTTAAAACCCGTGATTGGAGGTGCTGTGATGGCACGGGAAGAGTATTCCCTAAGTGAAGATGCCTGCTTGGTCAGACCTAGGATGGACTAGTTTCAGGTTCATAGGAATCCTTTACTGCTCACTCGTCTTCGATGGACGGGGAACGGCTGGACTACTTGGTAGGGCGATGCCACTACTGCTAGGTTGAAAGGTGATAAGGGTGGGCGGCGACGGATGTCGGAAGTTCCCGTGCCGTCCTAGTCCGACAGCACCACTGGTGGGCCCGGTGCTGTCTCTCCCAATCTTAGCGTGATGGTGTAGGATCCAGAATGTTCCAGGGCTGAGTGGTAGGGTGGCATCGACCTAGGCAAGCAAGCACCCGGAATTTTATCTAGATGCGTGCGCGACATCGATGATTGCTAAATCTTGTGAGTAGTGAAACCTCTGCAGAGTGTTATGGTTGATCGATTGATACATATGCCAACCCGTTGGCTATGGACCTTTCCTGTGAAGCTTCTACTAGTGTAGTGAGTGGATATTCTTTTCTCTCCCTGGATGATGCTTTCCGGCAGTGTGCCCGCAACGGCAGCGTGCCGCTGAGGCAGGTCCGAGAGGGAGTTGGGCCTGTCGAATGAGCGCGAGGTGTGTGCATAAGAGATGTGGTGTTAGGGATGGGTTTGATGGAAGTTAAATGAGTTAAAAACTTGACTATTAAAATATTGACTACAATTGCATAGGAAACCCTAGCCTATAGGTCTGCTTGTCCAGCCCTGCATCCACTTTCCACAAAGCAATTGCTATCATAGGTGGGCTCCGTGGACAGTACAAATCGTACTGATAAATTTGCTGTCAGGTGACGAGAGAGAGTACGACTTCGATGGAGACGATTGGGAAGAGTAGGGTCGCGTGCTACACTCAAGTTGGCCGTGAAGGATGAAATGCTTCCGCATCTTCAAAGCTTCTCTGAATGTCTGATTCCGCCAGTGTGGCGATGAAATAATTTATGTAAAACTCTGTTATGTAATCGTGGTATGGATCCTGGTATCAACTGAGAACTTGGGTAATTTTATGGATTGTCGACGCAATCTATTTAATTACAACTCGCGCTTGTGGATTTCCCTTCGAGGAAATCGAGGTCGTTTTAGTTGGTATCAGAGCCATACTTGACTGTAGGACGAGGCCCGTAGAAAAAAACAGACGCTAGAATAAGGAACCAGACTCACTTTCGGTTATAAACCGACCATGCATTCAGTTTTATGCAATGGCTTTGCTAAAAACTGGACCTGCTAACCCGTTTCCTGGAAAAATTTACAGATGACCAGCCTTGGACACCCACCATTTGGGCCGCTGCGCAACGGCACCATCGAGGTACCGATCTGCGGGAGGAACTACGGCGGCTTTGCTCTGGTCCTACAACAGGTCCTCGAGGAGCTTGGAGCCCCGGCTGACCAGATCCAGTACTTCTGCTGAGGGAAGATCGTCGCAGATGAGAGGTTTGAGGGACCAGTCACTACTAGGGTGGAGGCCCCCGCCAGTTTGACCTTTCCAGAGCTACCGATATTCACAGACTACACAGCAGGAGAGACAGTCGAGGATGGAGTGCAGTCGGTCTCCCGCAAGGTCCTACGTACTATGGTCTACACGGCCTACGGGTACCTCAGGGGGACTCACTTTCGTCTGCTACCTCAGCCCTGGAGCTACACCCTGACCCTTGCCAGAGAGTTCTGTACGCCAGCTAGATCGCCAAGGCCGAGACCGACCTCTGCCTTCGCACTGCAGCACACCACCTCATGGAGCAGGACAGATACATCAGCTCATTGTAGCAGAGGAGGCGGCATGACCGAGCCCATTTGGCAGAAGCTGAGGACAGTCTATTGAGTGGGACTCAGACACTTGAGAGATTGAGCAAAGCAGTCACAGACCTGTAGCAGGAGATACAGCGCAGAGACGAGTTGCACCGAGTGGAGATCACCGACCTGCGGGACAAGGTCAGAGATTTCGGGATTCGCAACCATTACCTGGGTTGCAGGGTGCTAGGACTGCAAAGGGAGTTCGATGACAAGAATAGAGCACTTGCTGAAAAAGAACAGAAGGGAAGAGACAGAGGGGTTGAGACGTTCAAGTTACGATCTAGGATCAAGGAGCTGGAGAAGGAGTTAGGGGATGCTGGGGATAGGTCCATCCGCAATCAAGGGCACTTAATTGACCGCGTGAAGATGGTGGAGTTCTTGAAGGACAAGGTGCGGAGGATCATGAGGGCTTGGAAGCTATCCGGTGCCAGGAGGGTCATTGAGGTTCGGAGGGTGCAGAGACAGCTACCACCGGTGGACCGCAGGAAGCCCAAAGAGGGGACTTCTGCCCATCCCATGGACCGCAGGAGATTGGATCAACACCAGAGCTAGGAGAGGCACTCGCCTACGTCAACCGTCTGCACATGACCGACGACGAGATCGAGGCGGAAGACAGCCGTATTCCCTCAGCCGTGCTCCACCTCATGTGGTAGTAACTTGTTGGACCCTGCGTGGCCCTACGATCAGTAATCACCATGTTTAGCAGTAGTGTTATCTCCTCTCTATCTACCTGCGTGTAGCATGAATTCCGTAGCAGTTAGGGACTCCCTTTGTGTAATAAGAACCCATGTAATGAGTGTTATTTGGATCTTAATGCATCTTATGGATCTTCATGCTTCTTTGGTTGAGTGCAGGATAGAATGTGGAATGTTTTAATCCATTTAAATTGTTGTAAATCACCTAACCCCTACTTGAATAAATTAACCATCACTGCACTAAGCACGTGCTCGGAATGTTTACAGATGTCAATGAGGCGTTCTGCTCGTCTGGAGAACCGCCAGCCCTCTCCGGCACCCACGCCGGGATGTGGGCGGGGTCGTGGCCGTGGACGCCCAGTTGGAAGGCGTGATGGAACCAACCTAGAGGAAGAACTGCGCTGGGCAGGAGACGCACCGCCGGTGATCGACCCACCGCCACAGGGTGAAGATGTGCCTCCGCCGCCGTCGCCACCGACATTGGCGGAAGTAATGGCTCAGTAGACTCAGCTGTTGAATGCCATTGCCACAGGGATGAACAGGCACCATGGTCCACCCCAGAACGACTTCCAAAGGAAGTTGGAGGGATTTCTGAAGCTGAGGCCACCCAACTTCGATGGGACCGACAGTGACCTTCTCGCTGCTGATGACTGGCTCAAGGAGATGGAGAAGAAGCTGGACCTGATCACTTGCACTGATGAGGATTGCGTCAGGATTGCGAGCCACAAGCTGACGAGTGCTGCACGAGCCTGGTGGGACAACTACACCAGCGCTCATGAGCGCTCGGCCCGCATTGACTGGGATGAGTTCACTGAGGCTTTCCGTGACCACCATATTCCTGAGGGAGTTATGGAGGCCAAGGAGAATGAATTCTGTAATATTTCCTAGGGAGCTGACTGGATCCACGAGTACACCACCCGCTTCAACTGCCTACTCCGCTACGCACCTGCGTCTTACGTGAGTTCTGAGAAGGAGAAGATGTATTACTACAGGAAGGGGCTGCAGACCAAGATCAGGTTGGCGCTGTCAGGTAACAAGAGCTACACCCTTCGCGAGCTGATTGACCGCTGCATTGAGATTGAGAAATACCACATGGAAGCACGCCTGGAGTTTGAGGCTCAGAACAAGGGAAAGAAGCGCCGCCTTGAGGGACCTGCTCGCACTACTCCACCCCAGAGACAGCGAACGGGTGCACCTCCGCCTTTCCGGACTCGCCAGGGACCCACTAAGGGTACGAGCTGTGGTGGTGGTACCTACTACCGCCGCCCCGCTCAGACCTACCCTGCGCCAGCTCGGACAGTGCAGAGCACGCCCACCCCAGCTACCAACGCGCCAAGGACGAGCAACTGGAAGGCTCCTGTGACAACCTCTGCAGGCAGTGCGCCTCTCACTTGCTTCGGATGTGGTAAGCCAGGACACAGGGTTGCCTACTGCCCTGACAGAGTCGCTACACCGGCTGCTGTCCAGAGTACACCTGCCCGAGGATCTGCTACCCGTGGGCGTCTGAACCACAGGACCGCCGAAGAAGCAGAAGCTGCTCCAGATGCGGTGTACGGTTTGTTTTTGGTACATGGTATCAGGGCTACAGTTTTATTTGATTCAGGAGCTACATGTTCATACATCTCATCTGCATATGCACGTATGCACGACATACCTGTTACCCCAAGAACAAACCCAATTCTAACCAGCTCACCCTTAGGAACCTTTAGAAGCATCCACATATGTAAGGGAGTGAGAATCACAATTGAGGGTCTAACTTTCCGAGCCGACCTCACCTTACTACCCTCCAACGGCTTCGATGTCATCCTAGGAATGGATTGGCTAACCAAACACCGTGGAGTGATATCCTGCTCACCCAGATATGTCCAAGTAACTCATCCCTGCGGGCAAGCTGTCCGATGCATAACCCAAACCTAAAGAGTCCAAGCCCTCCTATGTGCCCTAGGGACTAAAGTAGACAAGAAGGCCTTAACAGTGGATGATGTACCCGTGGTCAGAGATTATGCGGCTGTATTTCCAGAGGAATTGCCAGGCATGCCACCAGATAGGGATGTAGAATTTGTCATCAACCTAATGCCAGGGTCTGCACCAATTGCCAAGAGGCCGTATCAAATGTTAGCAGAGGAGTTGAGGGAACTTAAGAAGCAGTTAGGGGAACTGTTGGAGAAGGGCTTTATCAGGCCAAGTGCCTCACCCTGGGGATCCCCCGTCTTATTTGTCAAGAAGAAAGATGGCTCGATGAGGATGTGCATTGATTATCGAAATCTGAATGCAGTCACGATCAAGAATAAGTACCCGCTGCCCCGCATTGACGACCTGTTAGATCAGTTGCACAATGCCAAGTACTTTTCAAAGATCGATCTCCGGTCCGGATACCATCAGATGAGGATCAGGGAAGACGATATTCCAAAGACTACGTTTGTCACTAGATATGGGCAGTATGAATGCACAGTAGTCTCGTTCGGACTTACTAACGCCCCAGCCTACTTCATGAACATGATGAACAAGGTCTTCATGAGTGAACTAGACAAGTTCGTGGTAGTATTCATTGATGACATACTGATCTACTCGGCCACTAAAGTGGAACACGAGCTACATCTGAGGATTGTGTTGGAGAGGTTATCTCATCAGTTGCTATACGCCAAGTTCAGCAAATGCAAGTTTTGGTTAGAGAAAGTTGCCTCCCTAGGCCATGTGTTGTCAGCCGAAGGAGTTGCAGTAGACCCAGCCAAGATTGAAGCTGTGAAAGAGTGGGAACAGCCCCGTAATGTGACAGAAATCCGAAGTTTTCTGGGACTTGCTGGTTATTACCGCAGATTCATTGAGAATTTCTTCAAAATCGCATGACCCATGACCAATCTGCTAAAGAAGACTAACGAGTTTGTATGGACTCCTGAGTGTGAGAAGAGTTTCTAGACTCTGAAGCAGAAACTCACCACTACACCCGTATTGGCCCAGCCCGATATTCATAAGGACTTTGTGGTATATTGTGATGCCTCTCGGCAAGGTTTGGGATGCGTATTGATGCAGGAAGCGAGAGTGATAGCGTATGCCTCGAGACAATTGAAAGAGCATGAACAGAGATACCCGACTCATGACCTAGAACTTGCAGCCGTGGTACATGCACTCAAGATCTGGAGGCACTATCTGATAGGCAACAAGTGTGATATCTACACCGATCACAAGAGCCTGAAGTACTTTTTCACACAAGAGGATCTGAACATGAGGCAACGTAGATGGCTAGAGCTTATTAAGGATTATGATCTTGAGATCCACTATCACCCAGGAAAAGCGAATGTAGTCGCCGATGCACTTAGCCGTAAGAGTTATTGCTATACCCTCATCACCGAGTCTATGCCCCCTGAGCTTAAGAAGGAGTTCAACGCATTTTAGATGGAAGTGGTCCCTCATGGCATGCTGAATGAGCTTTGTGTTGAATACAACCTCACCTCTCGAATCCGTAAGGCGCAAAAGAACCGCTCAGAAATTGATTACATCCAAGGTTTGATAAAGCTAGGGAGGGGCCCTGAATTCCGAGAAGATGAACACGGAACAGTTTGGTACAAGGATAGAATTTGCGTACCGATGGATTCGGCACTACGGGAAGAGATTCGATCAGAAGGACATGACTCCAAGTATTGCATTCACCCCGGGTCAGCCAAGATGTACCAAGACCTGAAGAAGCATTTTTGGTGGGAAAACATGAAAGCCGACATCGCAGGACATGTAGCACGATGTGACACTTGTAGCAGAATCAAGGCCGAGCATCAGTGGCTTGCAGGACTATTGCAGCCCATTGTAATACCCGAGCGGAAGTGGGAGTGTATCCATGGACTTCATTATAGGGCTACCCCGATCCGAGAACGGGTATGACTCCATTTGGTTAATAGTTGACCGTCTGACCAAAGTCGCACACTTTATTCCGGTCAAGAAGAAATATAGAGCGGAAAGGCTAGTAGATCTGTACATAGCAAACATTCTGAAGCTACATAGGGCGCCTTTGAGTATTATATCTGACCGAGGCTCACAATTTGTATCCCGATTCTGGAAATCCTTGCACAAGTCCATCGGGACCAAGCTCGATTACAGCAAAGCCTACCATCCGCAAACAGATGGACAAACTGAAAGAGTGAACCAGATCCTCGAAGACATGTTACGTGCTTGCGTATTAAGATATGGGGCAAGTTGGGAGAAATGCCTACCTCATGCGGAATTCTCATACAACAACAGCTATCAAGCGAGCATCAAGATGTCACCTTACGAGGCCATATATGGAAGACCTTGCAGGACCCCTCTAATGTGGTCGGAACTAGGGGAGAGATCATTCTTTGGACCCGCTAAGATTGTGAAAGCAGAAGCAGGGGTTGCACAAGTTAGAGAGAACCTGAGGGTTGCACAGAGCAGACAAAAGAGCTATGCAGATAAAAGGCGTAGAGAGCTAGAGTTCGAAGTTGGAGATTATGTCTACCTCAAGATATCCCCACTCCGAGGCACCGTCAGATTCCATGTGAAAGGAAAGTTAGCCCCAAGGTATGTTGGACCGTACAAAATTTGCACACGGGTTGGAAGGCTTGCTTACAAGTAAAATTACCTAGGGAGCTATCTGGAGTACACCCTGTGTTCCATGTCTCGCAGCTGCGAAAGTGTTTGAGGTTGCTCGAGGAACAGGTTCCTACAGACGCACTGGATTTGCAAGATACATTGGAATACAAGGAACATCCGATCAAGATCTTGGCACAGGATACAAAGGAAACTCGGAGCAAGACCATTCCGATGTGCAAAGTACATTGGAGTAATCACACGGAAAGAGAAGCTACGTGGGAGAAAGAATCCGATCTGCGGATCATGTTTCGATACCTCTTCGAAGGGTACGTCATATCTAAATCTCGAGGTCGAGATCCTAATGAGGGGAGGACTGTAACAACCCTAAAAAAATCCATACACAAAAATCTCAACCATCAATAATTTTTCTCATGTGTATGTGCATGCATATAGGAGATAAATATTGCAAGTAATAATTTACATATGCATGTGTACCTTGCAAATACCTCATCCTATATAAATATAAAATATAAACCCACCAATTCATGTTGCATATCTGGATTTTATTGACATTTTATGTTTGGCTCAAAAACTCATATAACATGTGAAAGCAAATATATGTGTGTGAAGAAATCAGAAAAGAAAAAGAAAAGGAAAAAGAGAAAAGAGGAGAGTAGAGAAGCCAACCGGCCTTTCCTCTCATGCGCTCGTGACCGCACCAAGCCGGCCCAAGACGCGGCCCAGCTCCAAGCGCGCACGCGCTGCCCCGGCCGATCACCCGCATCCAGGCCGCAGCCGCTGGCCGCCTGGCCCCGCCTGTCAGCGCACTCCTCCCCCTCGCTCCTGTTCTTCTTCCCCAAGATGACGACCGGCAGGGTCACACAAATCGCATGGCCCTGGCCTGCCTGCCCCCTCGGCCTGTCCCCCACTTGTCCCCCATCGCCTAGACGACAAAGGACCCCGCGAGCCCCAGGAACCCTAGCACCAGTGCGCCGATGGCCTCCACGTACCCCCACTGCAATCCATCACCGTCCGCCGCTCGCCATGCCGTGGCCGCCTTTAAAAGGGGTCCGCCCCGAAGCCCTAGCCCTATTCCATACCCCGCCGCCATGCTGCGGCTCCACAGCACCAGCACCGCTCGAGGGACGCGCGAGGCAGAGCACCGCCGAAGGAAGGGAGAGCCGCGGAGCTCACCGGAGACAAAGCCGGCGCCACCGTTGCGGATCGGCACGACACTGCGAACAAGCTGCATGGCATCACCTCATCACTGCGCCGCTATCCTTTCTCCATCAACACCACGGTGAGCTACCCCCGAACCCCTTGTCCAACCTCGCCGTGCTTACTGGCCATGGTGCTTCGCTTAGAGGCGCGTAGGCCCGAGCCGCTACCGGCTCCGGAGACACCCGCACACACACGCACATGACCTACCACCAAGCCAACTGGTTGTCATTTACGAACATTTGAACACCTCCGACGGGCACCACCCTCATGTGTGTTTGGAGCACCGCCGTCTCGACGGCGTTCCTGTGCGCACAAGTCGCTAGTTGCTTGCCACGCCCAATCAGTGCAACCACCGACTCCGCAGACGCCTCGGACAAGCCTAGTTCGCTAGATCAAACCCTTTTTGGCCCCAGAACATAGCACGACGTGTTCGCGGGAAGACGTGCTCACCGTCGACACGTTCCGCCGTGACGAAGTCCGTTCTGGGCTTAACCGGTCACCTCGCGCTGCGGGAAGGAGCCGAGGAGGTTTGCCGTGATCCCGCAAACGAAGCCGCATAGTTAGTGGAAATCGAGACCACACCAAATCGCCTTGGCCGCGTGCGCCGCAACCTCGCCAGAGCGCCGTCGTGAGCCGTAGCCAAAAAGAGGCCCTGCCTTGACTTCAGGTTGCCACCAGCGAGGCGAAGACCTTACTGATCATGCCAGTTAGAGGAAGCCACACTCAATTGTGCCAAATCGCTGAAGCCGTCGTCCACCACCATTTGCAGAGGTCCGCCGCCGCACCGTTCGCACGGACCACCCCGCCGGAGCCCTTATGCCGAAATTGGAGCCACGTAGCTGCACCCCAGTGAATGTTGGAGCGAATTTGCTCAACCCGAGCATTCTTTCCGAGGCGCAGATAGCACCTTCGCCGGAGCTGTATCGACGTCGGCCGCTGTGGCATGCCGATTAGCCGGCCAAGCTCGCAAACTATCCCTTTTTAGCCATAGGTCGGCCCGCAAGCCCTCTAACGATCTGCAGGGGCCCTAGCTGACCCATCCAAAGAGCCGCGCCCTTGGCAACACACGTCGAACACCTGGCGGGTGCTGACATAGGCACGTGCGCCAGCAGGGTGCACGCTCTTCCGCAGCACCACCTCCGCAGACCTGGTCCACCATGAGCCGAAGAGAGAAGAGGAGAAGGTGAACAAGGTTCACCCTGGATCGTTTCAGTCGACCACTATGAGCCGCGCGATTGGTCCACCATGGACCTTGAGCCATGCACCGAGCCCCCTCTGTGGGCCAAGCACGCCGCGTGGCACGCCCATGTGCCGACACGTGTCCGGGCTGGTGACGTCATGATGACGCCACCGTGACGTCAGTCGAACCCACCCGTCAGTAAACCGTGGACTCGGTCAACGCTGACGTCAGCAGACCCATTCCCAGGCAAACCATTGACTTGGTCAACATGAACAGTAATCTGACCAATCACAAGCTGCCACGTGTCATCCTCTGGTTAATTAGCCCCTTTTTTCATTTTCAGAAAATGGGATAAACTTCGAAAATTCATAACTTATTCATACGATGTCCAAAAATTGCGCATCACATGTCAAAATTCTCAGAAAAATGAGCTCTACAACCTGAACCTATGTTTGAGTGCACTTGAATCTTCTATTTTTATTGGATGTTTCTGAATAATCTATAGGAGTCGCTAACGTGACTATTTCGATTCCGTTTTCAGAGCCGGAGGACAATTAGACTGAGGAGGACGACCACAAGTACATTCAGGAGGCAGGAGATGACTACGAAGGTGCCACGTCCCATCAAATCGTTAGCTCCTATTACACATTGCTAATGTCATATCTGCTATTGCTTTATGATCATATGTTATAATTGCCTAGGTTGCATGATAGAATTATTGTTTACCCTGCCTTGATAAACACTCACCCTGCTGTCCACTGATAGGATAGATGCTGCTGTTCAATAAATTGCCCTTTCACTACTTGGTGTCCGCTATGATTATAGGGTGGACTGAGAAACGGTTTATATGAACCTAAACATAACCACTGGGAGAGCGTGCTGCGTGCGTTTTGGGTGCGTAGTGAGGGTTGAAGTCGACCAAGTGGGATATGGGACGAGCCAGAGGAGCAAGTCGTGCCGGGGGTGGAACATGGGCATCCCCACGAGAGATACCTATGGCGGGTATTGATTTATGAGGTGGATCTGGGTTGGATGACCTGTGTGGTTTGAAACCCGTGATTGGAGGTGCTGTGATGGCATGGGGAGAGTATTCCTTAAGTGAAGATGCCTTCTTGGTCAAACCTAAGATGGACTAGTTTCATGTTCATAGGAATCCTTTACTGCTCACTCGTCTTCGATGGGCGGGGAACGACTGGACTATTTGGTATGACGATGCCACTACTGTTAGGTTGAAAGGTGATAAGGGTAGGCAACGACGGATGTCGGAAGTTCCCGTGCCGTCCTAGTCCGACAGCACCACTGGTGGGCTCGGTGCTGTCTCTCCCAGTCCCAGCGTGACGGTGTAGGATCTAGGATGTTCCAGGGCTGAGTGGTAGGGTGGCATCGACCTAGACAAGCAAGCACCCGAAATTTTATCTAGATGCGTGCGCGACATCGATGATGACTAAATCTTGTGAGTAGTGAAACCTTTGCAGAGTGTTATGGTTGATCGATCGATACATATGCCAACCCGTTGGCTAAGGACCTTTCCTGTAAAGTTTCTACTAGTGTAGTGAGTGGATATTCTTTTCTCCCCCTGGATGATGCTTTTCGGCAGTGTGCCCGCAACGGCAGCGTGCCACTGAGGCAGGCCCGAGAGAGAGTTGGGCCTGTCGAATGAGCGCGAGGTGTGTGCATAAGAGATGTGGTGTTAGGGATGGGTTTGATGGAAGTTAAATGCGATAAAAACTTGACTAC
The DNA here is from genome assembly GCA_038502445.1 of Eremochloa ophiuroides. Taxonomy (NCBI): domain Eukaryota; kingdom Viridiplantae; phylum Streptophyta; class Magnoliopsida; order Poales; family Poaceae; genus Eremochloa; species Eremochloa ophiuroides. The sequence continues at coordinate 97,602,391 of JAHLJS010000002.1, forward strand.
TAAAATATTGACTATAATTGCATAGGAAACCCCAGCCTATAGGTCTGCTTATCCAGCCATGCATCCACTTTCCACAAAGCAACTTCTATCATAGGTGGGCTCCGTGGCCAGTACAAATCGTACTGATAAATTTGCTGTCAGGTGACGAGAAAGTGTATGACTTCGATGGAGATGATTGGGAAGAGTAGGGTCGCATGCTACACTCAAGTTGGCCGTGAAGGATAAAATGCTTCTGCATCTTCAAAGCTTGTCTAAATGTCTGATACCGCCAGTTTGACGATGAAATAATTTATGTAAAACTCTATTATGTAATCGTGGTACGGATCCTGGTACCAACTGAGAACTTGGGTAATTTTATGGATTGTCGACGCAATCTATTTAATTACAACTCACATCTGTGGATTTTCCTTTGAGGAAATCGAGGTCGTTTCGTACTGGCGCATGATAATTGATGGCATTGTCAAACCATCTTTCATGAAAGATACAGCATGATGCAAGTAGCATAGTAGTTGGTCTAAAGTCTGAACACTAATGACATGACGCCAGAGGATCTTTTAGCGTAAACTAAACGGGTTGTTCATTGTTCTGCAATCTCTCCCGACAATAGCATAATCCGTAACGACGCATTGTGCGAGTTACTGGTGCCATTTTTCTATTGGAGCGGGGGTAGGGCGTCTTGTGGGTTGGGTGTCTGATAGACAGATACCCCAGCTGGCCCAGAAATTTGCACGGAAAATTATTGATCTCGCGGGTCGCGCTCCCTCGCTCGTGCTGGGCGGACTAAAGTAGAGTAATCGCCTGTGGACGAATTAAGCTTGTTTGTGGTTGCAGATCTTTGTGACGATGGAACGCAACTGCTACAGGCCTGGCCTGTGATGAGCAACAAGAGAACAAGCTGTCAAGCTTGTTCACATGGCATGAATTTGATGGACTGAGTGAGATTGAAACGACTGAAATTAAGTATGCAAATAACGTCGAGTCAGCACCTGGCTAATGGAAAAATCTATTTATAAATTCCAATATGCTTGTGCCAAAAATCATTCTTAGGGTCACATACTCACATCTCTTCGGATTTTCGATAAGGTGGCTTAAACAGATTTGCCTTTTCAGTTACGTCTACTGTATTTCATAAACCCCTCTAGTTCTTTTTCGTAGGGTCATCCTGAGGTCAACATATTTGGAATTGGCTCCCGACGCAACGACGGGTGGGTGTGCTCCACGACCGGAGGGGCCACCACCTTGCTACACGCGCGTCCGCTTGAGCATCTAAATCGGAGCCTAAAATTTTTCGTGTTACATCCAATATTTTTATACGAGATGTTGGAAGAGTCTTTTATATACAAATAAAATAATTAATTATATAACTTGCTTATAAACTAAGAGATAAATTTTGAAACCTAATTAATTAGTCATTACAAAATGTTAACTAATTAGGCTTATAAACTACAACATTGTTAAACCATAGACTAATTAGGCTTAAGAGTTTTGTCTCACAATTTACTCGTAATTTGTATAATTTTTTGTGTCGTCTGAAGCATCTAGGTCCTACTGGTTTCAGTGATTAATGACAACAAGAAGTTTATTATGACTAACGTGTGTTTTACAGGATAACCTAGAGGTTAGGTCATAATAACATGTAGGTTCAAGCCCCCCATCGATGAAAATCGATTCGGTTTTCAAAGGACGGAAGACAAGACGGAGATAGGCTAGTTCCAAGTGTCGTTTGGAGTTGAGAGACACTTGTAGTAGTTTAGGTCTTATTTTTGACTTTGGCCTTACTGTTAAGGGGGATTTGAATGGGTAGGTTGAGCTAGATTTGGCTACGAGATGGTAGTGTGGTGCTCACTTGTCAAACTTAGGTCTAGAGAGTGCAGAGAGCTCTGGTGAACTATTTGGAACAAACTTCGTTTTGAAAAGTTGTCGTTTCGGTGAACTTTTGGACCAAAAAGTTGCACCAGACGCTGCACCGAACGCGGGCCAGAGCATCCGGTGCAGTCTCAGAGTTCAGCGGACGCTGTGTTGGAAGCACCGGAAGCGCAGTGATTACTGTGCAAGCGTCCGGCGCTATACCCTAGGTTAGGGCTTAGCACCGGACAACCACCGAACGCTGCACCGGATAAAGTCGGGAGCGTCCGGTGACCGTCCAGTGAGGTATTTTGAGTACCGGACGCGTCCGGTGAAGCCCCACCGGACAATGAAAGCGTCCGGTGTGTTCAAAATACAGCAGGTATAGTAGCCATTGGAGGGGGCACCGGACAACCACCGGACACGTCCGGTGTGAACTTAAGAGCATCCGGTTCACCCGAAAACAGAGGGCTTTTTGCCTAACGGCCATAGGCTTGTGTGCGGGGTATTTATACTCCTTGTGCTCGTCCATGGGAGGTTTCTTGCCACTTCAAACAGCTAAACACACCTTGAGACCTTGTGAGATTGCAAGAGCCCTAGAGAGGTTGACTGAATTGCAAATTCGAGTGAGCTTCTTTCCTAGAGTTGATTGAGAGTGACTTGTGTGCATCCTTCCATCTCTTGGCCTTGGTTGGGTCAAGTGAGAGTTCGAGCTTGTTACTCTTGGTGATCTGCATCACCTAGACGGCTTGGTGGCAATCGGAGGCTTGGTGACCGCTTGGAGAGCTTGTGGGCGGCTCAAGTCAAGCTTGTGAGCGGTTGTGGGCGATCCACCCCGCTGGAGAGGCAGAGGATCAACCTGTAGAGAGCACTTGGTCTTTGCGAAGATCAAGGGGGAGCTACATCCTTGCGTGGGTGCTCTAACGAGGACTAGTGGGGAGTGCCGACTCTCCGATACCTCGGGAAAATTTAGCTTTGTCTTTCTATCTCATTTACATTTCCGCAATTACTTTGTGCTCTTTACATTCGTAGAGTTGAATTGCTTGTGTAGGACTTGGCTATAGGTTGCTCAACTTGTTTTAGGCTTAGAATCACACTAGAGCACTTGTGGGGTGAGATTGGGTAAAATGGCGATAGGTTGAATTGCTTTTCGAAAAATTTACTAGTTGCCCAATTCACCCCCCTCTTAGGCATTCTTGATCCTTTCAATTGGTATCGGAGCCTTGGGCTCACTAATTTGGCTTAACCGCCAAGAGAAGGATGTCTGGAGGTCACGATAGTCCCCCTCCCGTCTTTGATGGTAACGATTTTCCTTATTGGAAAATTCGTATGGAGGTTTACTTTGAGGCGGTGGACCTTGGTGTTCACAAAGCCGCCACACAAGGGTACCCTACTCCCAAAGCCGGCGCTACCCTCACACCCGTTGAGGAAAAAAATGAGAAGTGGAATGCTAAGGCTCACAACATCATCTTTAGAGGCCTTAGCAAAGAGGTGTTTAACCGTGTGAGGAACCACAAGAACGCCCATGCACTATGGTCGGATATTTGTGCGCTCCATGAGGGAGCAAAGAATGAGCGTGAGGAACGATATTATCTTATCATAGATAAGCTCAATTCTTTTAAAATGCTTCCTAATGAAAATGCCAATGACATGTATTCTCGATTGAATATCATTATAGAGGAAGTCAATGGCCTTGGGCTCACTCAAATCACTCCAGCCGAAGTTGCATGGAAGATCCTCAATGCTCTCCCTATTGACAAGTGTAACAACCCGGGTTTCCGATAACCAAAAATCTGAACTTTTTAAATTTTTTCTAGCAATGTTTGTGAAGCATGTAGAACTTAGGTCAAATTGCGAATAACATGCTAACAACATTGCATACATATAGAATTGCTTGTAGGATTTTTGTCAGAGTTCCTTAGTTGATCTAGGGTTTTGTGTTGGAGAGCACAAGTCCGTAGCTGCTCTCTTCCGAATCCTTCGTCCTCCAATCTCGGATTTCTTCTGACTCATCATTTATAATAAAGTTCACAAGCCCACTTTGTCATTATCTCGATTCATCGTGGCAACCGGAGAATCGTTTTACCTTTCTTTCCTCCCTTCCTCCAACTCCTATTACTTTCATCACAATATTGTCTTCCTATAAATGCAATGGGAAAGGAAATATTCATCGCGTCCCATTTCATAATTCTGTGGAATGGCAAAATAAATGCCGTCACAAATTCCATTCAAAATCCTATCTCAAAAATCAAATATTTATTCCAAATAATAAAATTGGGAAAACTCACTTCTCCCTCTCCAACCCAAATCAGGCCACCAACTCTTCTCCATCACCTCTCGGCCCAGCCAAGCCCTCTGCCTTGCCGGCCCACTATTTCACCACTGCAGCCCATACCGGCACCCTTCCTATTTCCACCCCGCAGCCCAGCAGGCCACGTGTGCAGCTGCAGCACCACAGCCCAAGCCGGCCCAGCAGCCGCTGCCCCTGCGAAACCCTAGAGCCGAGCGCCCCTAGGGCTCCTCCTATCCACTGCCGCCGCCCACTCTCGCGGCGTGCGCGCGCAGGCACGCCCTGCTCGCTCCCTGGATCCGCACCACGCGTCCCAGAGAGGCACGGACACCGAGGATTGCCCCGGCCCCCTCCGAACCCTAGCAACTCGCATATAAACACAGCAACCGCCACAGCTCGTCCTCTCCACTGCGCCGCCGCCGCCATCTCTCTCCCTCTCTTCCTCCTAGCCGACCGTGGTGCCTTAGCAGCCCACACCGAGCGGCCTCCGACCGGCCATGGCCGCCGTACCAAGCCACCACGCTCGCCGATGACGCTATCGAGCACCACGAGCCGAGCGCATTGGCCACGACGACGCCTCGACGCGGTGCTGCTTTGGCCATGCTAAGAAGCTGACCACCGGACGCCACCACCCTGCACATCCTGTGTGCGTCAGCACCAAGCCGAGCCCCTGCTGAGGAGCCACCACTAGACCACGGCCGCGACGACTACGTCGCCACCTCATCGTGCCTGAGCCGCGCCACGCCGCCGAGCTCAGCATGCCTCTCCTCACCGTGATGTCCTCGTCGGCCTCCTCTGCTCCACCCCGAGCACATCCTCGCCGAGCCCCATGACCTGCTTGCCACACGGAAGCTGCCACGGACGCGTTCAAGCACCATCTACCTTGCCTGTGAGCTGCCGATGCCCGAGACCATGCCCTTTCTCCCCATTGTCGCCCCTGTTGTTGACTTGGACTGAAACCGGCCTTCGTGCCATTATCTACACTGCTGCTGGAAAGCGGCCACCCTGTAGAACCCGTCGTCGGAGACCACCCCGTTTGCAGCTCTGCCAGCAACAAGCCCGACCCGCGTCAAGTGATCTACCGTCCGCAAGCCCTCGGTGAGCTAACCAAAGACCAAACATTTCCAACCCATGCTGCCGGCGAGATGCCGATGAACCTTCCGCCTTTACCCCTACCAACCTGCTGCCGGCCCAAGACCGATGATCCCTCCATGTGTCCAGCCTTCGAGCCGTGTTTTCTGCAGGGACCTCGTCGACCGTGTGGACCTGACGTTAGTAGGCGCGATGCACATACACGCACTCGCTGTGTCCTTTTGTGGCACTTGCGCACACTGGACTAAACCCAGCCAACCGGATGGTAGGCCATGAACGCTTGGAACGACCATGACGGGCATCGCCGTCGCGTGCACCCGGGGCGCCGCTGTCTCGACGGCATTCCCGTGCGCGTAGCCACAAGCTGTCGCCGTGAATGACTCGACTCAACCACCGGCTTCGTAGGACACCACGCACACTCACGTACACGGACCGGCCAAGACCCATACAGACACAACATCGGCATGGTCATACTCGATGCCGCCCACGGATTCGCCCTGCCCACGCACACCGTTGGAACCCAGACACATCCTGACACCTCCCGGACACTTGCAGCCATCTCCGGCCAGCCTGTGGCCACTCCAGCCAGCCCCGGCCAGTCACCAGCCCTGCTCGGCCAGCTGCGGCCAGCCACGACCAGCCTGCAGCAGGCCACAGCTAGCCACGACCAGCCAGCAGCAGGCCACGGCCAGCCGCAGCCGGCCACAGCTAGTCACAGTCGGCCAGAAGCTACCAGTAGCTGGCCAAGAGGAGCCAGAACATGTAGCAGTAAGCCTCGCCACTTTCCTTTGATACCGACCCTATCTGGCCTTTGTGCTGTAGCCCCGTTGCTAGACCTTGAGGCCCCATAGATGATGCTGGACTGTTGGAAAGCCCACTCGATAGATGATGTTGGACGGTTGGAAAGCCAAAGTGATACAACATTGGACTATTGGAGAGCCCCTCCTCTTACTTCTTTGTACACCTGTCTATCATATTGAACCCTATCCGTACGATCTGTCTGTTCATGTACCTGTATCTGTTGTACCATATCTATTGTACCCTATCCTTACACTTTGTCTGCACATGTATCCATCTTCGAGCTATGGAATTGTGCTGCTTCACTGTCTTGTCAAGTTGTTTTGTATTTTGTCGTGTCATTGGTTCTTACTGTTGGTTGTTGTGTTGTCTGTGTGCCGTGCCTTTGAGCCGGCTCGGGGATCGTACCTCATTCGGACGTTGCGATCGCGGGACCCGTCCCGCCATGACTATAATGCCGGGTGTAACTCGACCTCTCTCTTTTTAGTTGACCCGTAGAGCTACGAGTGTTAGCCCCTACCTTCGACCCTAGGACATGGTCGTGTTGGACTTGATATTGATGTCAGTATCATTGCGGATCTTACCCGCTCACATCAAGCCTATCGTGATCTAGTCCTGTGGGAGATGACCTAGGGGATAACAACCGTGGATCGATGGGTGCCAACTCTCGTTGGTGTAGCTTGTGGCCGCGAGTGCGTCTCGCCATGACCATGGAGCTATACTCCATTTGTCGTTCTTTGTTCCTTCGTGCCCAAGCCCTCGTATGCTTGTACCCTGTGCGACTGCCGCATTTCTTCAATTCTGTGGTGACAACCGCACCGCTACAATCTGAGAGATGACTTAGTGCCAGTGCACTCAGGTCGTGGTACCCTATAAGTGGTTTGCGTACTTGTTTTCTTCTGTGTGTCTCTCTTTTCTGACGCCTCGTCTATGCCATGGCGTGTGCATTGGAAGAAGTAGAACACCGCCCTTTTGGTGTCTCTCGCTCTTCGTTCTCGTTTAGCTCGCTCTGTTCGATCCCGTCTTGCTCACGGTGGCTGGATCAAAGACTGGACTAACCCTTTCTAGTTAGCAAAGCTATGGTCCATGTCAAGATCTCAAACCTATGCGAGTCGATCCGATCGACCGCATAAAACCATTTTCACTGAAGATGTGACCGAGAATATGACATGGCCTACCACCGCTTAGCTAACTCCTCCCTCTCTCTGGTGTTATTGGATATTCCTGCGTCCGTCGTCCTTTGGAGTATTGAGTGTTTCCTTGCCCTATGTCGCTTCGTGGAGTAGCCGATTTCGGATTAACAACGATCGGATCGAGACCGCTAGAGGAACAGAACGTGGACGACGAAAGGACCCGTGGAGTGGAGTCACCCTAAGAGGAGGTGACCCAGCAGAACGACTACACTAACTGAGGAGTGCTCATACCACTACTTCCTCAACAACGCAGGTGTCATGGCAGCACCTTCTTTTAGAGAATCCTAATAGACATTGCATATTTAGAATTGCTAGCGCTTTATATTTACTCCTTTGCTAGTATATGATGCATGCTACTTCCTAAGCCGTTATTACCCTGCTTGCAACCACTCTACCATACTACCTAGCTTCGCACTCATGCTCTTTTATATATACATCTACATATCTGCTTGCTTGCATGATTACATCACCATACTTACTATAATTCCACTCGCATTGTATCTGTGATGTGATGCTGGAGGTGAACCCCCGGGAACGGTTTGGCTTGGGATGCCGGACTGGTGGACTGTGAGAGTGCTGCATGTGTCTCGGGTGTGTCTGGTGAGGGTTGTGTCGACCAAGTAGGATATACGACGAGCTGTGTAAGCAAGTCTTGCCGGGGGTGCAACCTGGGCATCCCCACGAGAGATACCTGTGGCGGGTATTGACTTATGAGGTGGTTCCGGGATGGATAGTGTCGGGTACCAAGGTATGGGGTACCCAACTTCAATGCGAAAACACACGTTACCAACACGGCCCAGCCCAAGTAAAGCCAGCAGAAGCCCACGAAGGCCGCACCTACGGAGGCCCATGACGACGCTGCATCAACACAAGCCTACTCTCGGGAAAGCGGCACCCTCGGGCGCCAATTCTCCGATTCGCCCGAGCCTCCCCGAGAGAGCTCGGGAGAGCGGCACCCTCGGGCGCCAATTCTCCGATTCGCCCGAGCTTCCCCATCCCCCTCGAGCGCAATCCCTCAAAGGCATCCAATGCATAGTTGACGTCAGCGGAGCAATCTTGGACCACAAGAGACCTCTCTGACCACTTTACAAGCACTGTCCTGTCAGGCGAGATTCTCGACGCGACTATGCTTCGCACGCGCACGACGGCCATACCACCTGTCAGGACTTCCCTGGCGACGGATTTGACGAGCCCACTACGTCCATCCTCCCCACAGTATGGTCTACGGTGCGTCGCCCCGTTTTTCGCCGGGATCTACCAACTACGATTACGACAGTCCAAGCGCCTGACCAACGGGTACGCAAGAACGGGAAAAGCACCTACTGCACTGTCCACTCAAAAGGACGAGCACGCCTTCCATCCGGGCCCACCTAACCCACGGGAAACACTGTCTGAAAGCTAGAAATGCGCCCGAGGGAAGATATCGCCCTGCTCCGTCCCATCACCCCTCTAGGAGTCCCGACTCACCGTCTCGTCACATCATGCAGGTAGACGGCCATCAGGTGTGACACCACGCCATGCCGTAATCCCGACGACTGTTGGCACCTTGGAACTCACCAAGATCGTACGAACCACTACGGCCATACCCCTGAGACGCGGAGACAAGACCGTAGCTGACGACAGTCACACAGAGACAACAACTCCCAGTGTAACATGCATGGCAATGTACGCGCTGCCCTTGCCTCTCCCTTGTGACTATAAAAGGGAGAGCAGAGGCCAGCCTTAGACAGGTTCCAAGTTCTCAAGCTCTCACACACTCCACACCACACACAACAACCAGCGACTTGTATACACTTCGACACTCACAAGAGACTTAGGAGCACTTCCCTCTCTCGTCTAGCTTGTAACCCCCTACTACAAACACCCCGGAGCAAGGCAACACGACTCTCCTCTCCACTGGACGTAGGGCCCGCCTGGCCTGAACCAGTATAATCCCGTGTTTCCCCTTGCACACCACCCGTAACCTCAACCGCAAAACACAAAATTACTAGCCGGTGTTAGTACCCGCCAAAACTAGCACCGACAGTTGGCGCGCCGGGTTGGGGCCTTTTGTGTGTTGACTCAGGTTACGGATGGCCGACATCTCCATGATGCTTCCTACTGGCGCGGTGCTCTGGTTCGGGAGTCTTGAGTTCATGGCCATCGGCCTGGGGCTCGAGATGAACCCGCGCCCAACTGAGCCCCGCACCATCATCGTCCTGACTCCGGCCCATCAAGCGGCCGGGGAAAGGACAACGGCGACACTTCCTCCCGTCCTAGAGGATGAGGGGAACGCCGCACGTCGCGCTTCCCGGTGGACCAGGAGGAGGAGGCGCAACCGTGCCAACCTGCCCCTGGTCGCGGAAAGCACGGCCACCCATGTGCCCCCAGCAGGGGACACCAACCCGGCACCGGCCGCCATCCCGGCACCTCCGGCCCTGGCGCCCACACGCCCGTCAACCGCCCAAAGGACGGGCGGGGACGGGATCGCGGCGTCAACGGGTCTCTCTCTCCGCCCTCATGGCGGGAGGGGGACGGCGCCGTCATCTCTCTTCAGGCTCCAAAGCGCTGTGGATGCCCATGTCCGCGTAGTCTGCGCTCTGCTGCATGATTTGGTGGAGACACCTGTCCACCGCCTCGAGCGTCTAGATGACCTCGTGGGTGACCACGTGGCCTCCCCACCGTCCTCTCCCGGGAGCAAACCCAGGGCGTATGGCGGGGAGGAGACAGACTCCACTGACAGTCTCACCCCCCGAGAATACATGGAGGAGTGGGATCGTCGCGGTTAGACCTCACCAGCACGACGGGGCCCCAGCGACGACGACGATGAGTTCTGGGCGAACGTGGACTTTACCGTCCACCCCGACGATTCATGGGAGGACGCCCCGAGCGTCATCACCGACTCCGACTAGTCCTACATCGACCCCGCTCGGGAATGCTACCACTTGGTGCACCCCGAAGACGGACGGGTGGAGGACGTTCATTCGTGGGACGACAATGATGTACCTTCCCTGCTCCAGCTGCAACACACCCCGCCTCCGGCGACTCGGCGGCCTGCACGGTCAGCCCCCCGCGGGACCCGGGGGCTGGGACATCTAGCCCCGTGCACCAGTCTCCGGAGCTAGAGCAGCTCCGGGAACTCGAGGCGTGGATGGACGAGGACCGCCTACGCCTCACCCAGCTGCGAGCCGTGCTCGAGCGCGAGGAGCAGCAGGGCACCGGCGGATCAGCTCGTCGCCGGGCCCAGGATGTTCAGGCTCGTATCATCGTCGACGATGGAGCCGGAACACCAGGAGCCCTGCCTCGAGCAAGCCGTAAGCTCACGGAGGCGGCAATGCTGCTCCGGAGCCTCCATGAGCCCTCCATCGAGGAGGCACGGTAGCTACGGAACTAGCTCAAGGACCTCCTGGAAGATGCAGCCGTCTTCCAGTCAGAAAGTTCAGAAGGAGGAGGCCCCCGAGGGCACCTCTTCCCGAGGCCCAAACAGCAAGAAAAAGAAAGATAAGGGAAAGGCCCCCTCCACAGTGACTCGCTCGTGGCAGCCACCGAGCCCAAGAGGGAACGACCCCCCCGGGGCCGCTTCGACGAGATGCTCAACAAGCCGTGCCCTTACCATCAGGGTCCGGTGCATCACACGCTCGGGCAGTGTGTGATGCTTAAAAAACACTACGCCCGGCAGGCGTTCAAGGACGACGCCGGCAAAAAGACCACCAAGGATTAGGAGGACAAGGACGGGAAGGACGATGAGTTCCCGCCCGTCGACAAGTGCCTCATGATCTTCGGCGGGCCCGGGACCGCTCATACGCCGCGACAGCGAAAGCGCGAGCGCAGGGAGGTTTACTCCGTCGGACGAGCGACACCGCGCTTCCTCGACTGGTCCCACGACGCCATCACCTTCAGCCGGGACGATCACCCAGACTACGTACCTTCACCGGGGCGTTACCCACTCGTTGTCGACCCCGTCGTCGGCAACACGAGGCTCTCCAAAGTCCTCATGGATGGAGGCAGCGGCCTCAACTTTCTCTACGCTGAGACCCTTGACTTGATGGGGATCAGCCGCTCGCTCCTCCGGGCCACAATGTCCCTATTCCACGGGACAGTGCCCGGGAAGAGCGTGCAACCCCTTAGGCAGATCGACCTGCCCGGCTACTTCTGGACTCTTGACAACTTCAGGAAGGAAGTCCTGACGTTCAAAGTGGTAGGCTTCCACGGCACCTACCACTCCATCCTCAGGAGGCCATGCTACGCCAAATTCATGGCGGTCCCAATCTTCACCTACCTCAAGCTCAAGATGCCGGGGCCAAAGGGGGTGATCACCATCGGCGCTTCTTACCAGCACGCGTACCAATGCGACGTCGAGTGCTGCGAATATGCCGGCGCGCTGGTGGAATCCGAGGCCCTCATTGCCGACCATGAAAGGACGGCAAAGGAGGTCCCCGGCCCCAAGAAGGTCACGGGCACCTTTGAGCCCGCTGAGGGGGTGAAGGAGGTGCCCCTCAACCCGAGCTCCCCCGACGGCAAGGTGCTGAAGATCAGCATCACCCTCGACCCGAAATAGGAGGCCGTGCTCGTCGACTTCCTCCGCAAGCACGCCGACGTGTTTGCATGGAGTCCCTCGGATATGCCACGCATCCCGAGGAAGGTCGCCGAGCACTCCTTGGACATCCGGGCCGGGTCCAAGCCGGTGAAGCAACGCCTGCGCCGATTCGACGAGGAGAAGCGCCGGGCCATCGGGAAGGAGGTGCAAAAGCTTTTGGTGGCCGGATTCATCAAGGTGGTTTTCCATCTAGAGTGGTTAGCTAATCCTGTTTTGGTTTAAAGGAAAAATGGAAAATGGAGAATGTGTGTCGATTACACTAGTTTAAATAAATCTTGTCCTAAGTATCCATTTCCATTACCTCGCATTGACCAAATAGTTGATTCCACCGCTGGCTGTGAATGATTTTGCTTTCTTGATGCATATTCCAGTTACCTTCAGATTCGCATGAAAGAGTCCGATGAGTTAGCGACTTCTTTTATTACTCCTTTCGGCACATATTGTTACGTAACCATGCCATTTGGCCTCAAAAACGCGGGCGCGACTAACCAGCGTTGCATGCTCAATGTTTTTGGGGACCTCATCGGGCGGACCGTTGAGGCTTACGTAGACAATATAGTGATAAAATCTAGGAAGGCCAGCGACTTAGTAGCCGACCTAGAAAAGGCATTCGAGTGCCTCAAGAAGCGAAACATAAAGCTAAACCCCGAGAAGTGTGTTTTTGAGGTCCCTCGGGGCATGCTCCTCGGGTTCATCGTTTTCGAGCGTTGCATCGAAGCCAATCCAGAAAAGATATCGGCCATCACACAGATGGGTCCGATTTGGAACCTCAAGGGTATGCAAAAGCTTATAGGATGTCTCGCGGCCTTGAGTCGATTCATCTCAAGGCTCGGCGAGAGGGGACTTCCCTTATATCGGTTGGTAAAGAAAAATAAGCACTTTACATGGACCACCGAGGCCCAGGAAGCCCTCGAAAGGCTTAAGGCTTTGCTTTCGAAAGCACCGATTCTCGTGCCTCCTATAAAAGAGGAAAATCTCTTGCTGTATGTCGCTGCTACTAACCAAGTTGTGAGCGCAGCGATCGCTGTGGAACGGCAAGAAGAAGGGCACACATTACCAGTACAGCGGCCGGTCTACTTCATCAGCGAAGTCTTTTTTGAAACCAAGACACGCTACCCTCAGATCCAGAAGCTGGTGTACGCAATCATTCTTGCCCGGCGCAAGTTGCGACACTACTTCGAATCCCATCCCGTAACCGTGGTATCATCGTTCCCCCTCGGAGAGGTGATCCAGAATCGGGAGACGACTGGGAGGATCGCTAAATGGGCTGTCGAGCTCATGGGTGATGGCATCACCTACGCGCCACGCAAAGCCATTAAGTCCTAGGTGCTAGCAGACTTCGTGGCAGAGTGGACCGAGATGCAGCTACCGCTACTCTCGACCCAAGAAGAGTATTGGGTCATGTACTTCGACGGATCGATGATGAAGACTGGTGCTAGCGCAAGCATCGTCTTCGTTTCACCCCTCGGGGTCCGGCTCAAGTACTTGCTGCAGCTGCACTTCACGGCTTCCAACAACATGGCCGAATACGAGGCTCTTGTCAACGGTCTCCACATCACCATCGAGCTCGGGATCCGGTGCCTCGAGGTCCGGGGGGACTCCCAGCTCGTCATGGACCAGGTCATGAAGGAGTCGACGTGCCAGAACCCTAAGATGACCGCCTACTGCAAGCTGGTGCGGTTGCTCAAGGAGAAATTCAACGGCCTCGAGCTCAACCACATCGCGCGCAGGTACGACGAGGAGGCCGACGAGTTGGCGAAAATCGCATCCGAAAGGGCTACGGTCCCGACGGGCGTATTTGCCAACGACCTCCACAAGCCCTTGGTCAGTGTTGATCTCTCGGGGGCCAAGGGGAAGAAGACCCTCGAGCTCCTATGAGAACTTGGATCGTCTTCAAACCACGCAGGCCCCTCGGGGGCTGCTGACCCCACTGACAAAGGGGAGCCACCCGAGACCCTACCTGAAGATGGCGACAAAGCCGAGGCAATGGAAATTGAAGCCGAGATGGACGACGACGAGCCAGACTGGCGCGAGCCGCTGGTCAGCTGGCTCGTCCGAGGAATGTTACCCTCGGACAAAACCAGTGCACGACGGCTGACACGTAAGGCTAAGTCTTTCACGATGATCGACGGTAACATCTATCGACGGCGTCCCTCGGGCATCCTCCAGCATTGCATTCCCTTCAGTCAAGGCAAACACCTACTCGAAGAGATACACACCAGAGCCTGCGGTCACCACGCCGCACCAAGAACTCTTGTCGGTAACGCTTTTCGACAGGGCTTCTACTGGCCAACCGCCGTGGCCGATGCCACCGAGGTGGTACGCTTCTGCGAGGGATGCCAATACTATGCTCGGCAGACACATCTCCCAGCCCAAGCTCTCCAGACGATTCCCCTCACTTGGCCATTCGCCGTATGGGGACTGGACCTTGTCGGGCCCCTCTAAAAGGCGCCCGGGGGCTTCACCCACTTGCTTGTCGCCATTGACAAGTTCTCAAAGTGGATCGAGGCCTGGCCGATCGCCCAAATCAGCTCGGCGCAAGTGGTGTTATTCTTCACCGATATCGTCCACCGTTTTGGTGTCTCGAACTCCATCATCACTGACAACGGCACGCAATTCACCGGAAAGAAATTTCTGGCTTTCTACGACGAGTACCACATACGAGTGGACTGGGCAGCCGTAGCCCACCCAAGAACGAACGGCCAAGTAGAACGTGCCAATAGCATGATTCTCCAAGGCCTTAAGCCGAGAATCTTCAACAGATTGAATAAGTTCGGCAAGAGGTGGCTGACGGAGCTCCCGGCAGTGATAAGGAGTCTAAGGACTACGCCAAGCCGAGCCACGGGTTTCACGCCCTTCTTCCTGGTGTACGGTGCCGAGGCCGTCCTCCCCACGGATATGGAGTACGGCGTCCCGAGGGTCCGAGCCTATGACGAACAGGGCAATCAGACTTCCCGCGAAGACGCATTGGACCAAATCGACGAAGCTTGGGACATGGCCCTGTTGCACACGGCCAAGTACAAGCAGTCACTATGCAGGTACCATGCTCGGCGCGTCCGGGGCTGAGCCTTCAGCGTAGGCGACTTGGTGCTGTGGCTCAGGCAGGACAACAAGGGGCGTCACAAGCTCACACCACCATGGAAAGGACCATTCATCGTCATCGAGGTACTGTGCCCCGGCACATACAAGCTCACAAACGAGAAGGGCGAGGTCTACAACAACGCTTGGAACATCGAACAGCTACGTCGCTTCTATCCTTAAGATTCCGAGCACTATACAATTTGTAAAATCTTAAAATCAATAAAAAGACTCGAGTTCTACTCTTTTTACCTGATTGTTAGGTTTTCGATCCGAGCCTACACTCGGGAGTGAAATGACCTTTCATTTCACCGCGCATTAAAAAAGTGAGGCTTGGCCTAACCTACAGAAAGGCCGACCCTCCCTCGGGGGCTGGGACGGGGGGAACCCCCTGTTGGCATTTCTTAACGTCGTTACAAAAGATAGACTAAAAGTCCATCCCCGGCAACGGCGCTAGAATTGCTTGTTGGCGTTTCTTAGCATTACTACTAAAGATAGACTAAAGGTCCGTCCTTAATAATAATACTTAGAAACATAAGTTGACATTCCCAACCACCATTACTTCAGAAAGGTAATCCTTGGCCCTTAGTGGCGCTGGCCTAGGTAATGCAGTCTGGTAATAGCAGTTAGAAGTGCCGGATTGGCCTTCCTAACCGTCATTACTTACGATATGCAAAACTGTGGCACGGCGCCGTGGGGTGCAACAAGAATTACAATCCTTAAGTAACGGTACTTAGGTACGCCAATCGATAGCTCAGTAAGGAATAAGATTACTCTGCAAGCGCACAGAACTACCATTGTAGCATTTCAACCCGTGAGTATTCAAGGGTGTCGTATTTATAATTTCCCGTAGGAGGGCAATATGCATCAAGCGTGGTGTAAACATGATCACTTATTGAGTGCAAAGGCAGGCATAGAGCAAACAGGAATAAGACATGATTTTAAGATAGTGGACACACATATGGATCAACCTCAAGTATAAAAGGAAAATGAAGAATAAAAGAATATATCTAACTGAGCAGGCATTGGTCATATATAATTATGCAAAGAGCTATTAGCAAATCATCTAATTAGTAGTTCTAGTATCAGGACTAAGTCTGGGGTGATAGGGAGATCCCCGCAGCTAGGTTAAGAGCAACCATGACAGCACGACGAACCATCACCTCATTCCTAGTTCTTCCTCTATTCATACTAATTCGATGAAAATGAAGAACGATGATGAACAAGTCAAGAACATGATACATAAACTATGTTCTAGCTCATGTACTATGCTCATAGCAAGATCATAACTAGACTCTAGTTCATATGCATAATCATATAAGTATGATAAGAACTTGCTCATGGAAGAAGACCGAATTGTATTCATACCAAGATAATCCTTTTCTTCCAAGGAGACAAGCTCTCCTTGATAGCTCTTGCCTTGCTCACAAACTACTAATACTACTCTAAAGATACAAGTGAGAGGTGTGAGGTAGATGACTCCAAATGATGTGTGTGTTGAAGAGGATAGAGCACCATCTATTTATAGTGGAACTATGACGGTTTGGCGCATCTAAACTTGGAAGGAGGTGAAACCGCCATCAGCAAACCGCCATCAGCACCGCCTCCGAAAATGGGCCCGGGAGGCCCCACCAGGGGGGCGGTCGGTCCCTGGGATGCACCAACTGGCCACCGCCTTCAGGTGGTCGGTTACTCTCTGGGCCTGGGCCTCCCCCGTGGTTACGATGGATGTTGACACTTCTTAGCGCAACCACCAGAGACAGGGTGTTAGGCTATCTCTGATAGCGATGCCAGAAGTGCTCTGAGGGTATTTCTTATGTCTATTGGATAATTCCGCAAGCGCACAGAATATACCGCTGTAGCACTTCACCCAAGAGTATTCCAAGGTATCGTTATTTATTTTTATCCCAAGGGAAAGCGGTTGCTAGGAATAATTAATAAAAAGAAAGAGAGATCCTTAAGTCTATGCCAACTTAGTACCAGCTAGTGGTAGGGGGTAAATCGATAGGTAGAGGAAAGGGTAATGACACCAACACACAACAAGTATTAAGATAACTAAAAGATAACTAGTAGAGTATAGCTAGGTGGGAGGACAACGAGTGAGTATAAGACTCCAATGACACTTACTTTACTCTTATGACTTATCCTATCAAATAGATGACTTATACTAAGATAGTACCTTACTACCGGTGTGCAGGGGGTAGTGCGAGACAATAGAGGACAAAACCTCTACCCGAAGCGCCTACACTCTTATGGGAGCCTACCTTTTAAGAACTTGCCTAAAACACGTGGTGGGATATTAAGACTAGACAGGGCTGTCACCACCTGCTAGCACCCACAAACAATCCGTGCGACAAGCAGTAATCAAAAGCAAGATCTAGTCTAAGCACCACGCTTACACTAAGTCTCACTATTCTAGTTGCATACCAACAACTAGAACACCCTATGACAGGCGATGAACAAACACACGTTGAGTTGGGACAAGATCACTATCAAGTATAAAACAACTATGAAATAAGACAAGACACAACAATACTATAAAGAATAGTAAAGACTAAGTAAGAACTTAGTGAAGTAAAGTAAAGATAATATATTGATAAAGGATAAAGTCTTACAGAAGGAAAGGTACAAGAGCTATACCAGACTCTCCAGCAGACAACTCCGGAGACTCCGAGCGCAGCTCGACTCGACTCTAACTCCCACACTAGACTAATACTACTACTAAAGAGTAGAACACTTGTAACTTGTGTTGTATGGTGCATGGTCTCCTCTTGAAAGGGAGTGGGCAGCCTCTATTTATAGTGGAGAGTGGAGGGATGCCACGTCTGCGATCCGTGTGCTCCTCAACTCTCCACACTTGGATCCACCGCCTTGTAACCGCCTCAAGATGGACGGCTGTGGTAATTTGAACACATGGGAAGCATGTTTGGAGTCGGTGGATGCCAACCGACCTGGCTGGGCAACAGGGGGGTTCGGCCGACCCCACTCTGACTGGTGGGCCCAGCCAAGAGCTTCTAGAAGGAGTCCCCACCAGTCAGTGATGGTGTAGGTGGCTTGGTTCCCCATCTTGTGGTTCGGCCGACCCACCCCTGGTGGCTGGGTCCCACCACAGTGGCCCCCATCTGTCATAGACTCTTCCCATGTGTTGGTCCTGTCTTGGTTGCTTCGTTTTATGCCTCAATCCGTGTGCCTTTGATCTCCACCGTTGAATGAAAGCACAAGTTGATCCGATGGATGAATTGACTTGGTTGGAGTGTCACACGGATCCTGCCACATCACCAGAGCTAGGTGGGCCCCATGGACAGTTCGGCCGACCCATGGGTGGGCCCACCCTTGGCTCTCATCTCCTTCATTTGATGTTTTATGCAATGTCTTGAAAGGTGGTGGCCGAGGGCAACATATCATGGTTCGGCCGAACCATGTATTTAGCCCCTAGCTGCTCACTTTTGCACTGATTTGGTGTTCTCTGCAATCACAAGCTAAGAGTATATGTGGAACTAGTTATTGATAAAATATGCTCATGATATGTTTATCTTCCCTTGAATCCGAGGCCTGTTGACAGTGTTTGAATGTGGAAATTTAGGGTAATTCCACCGTCAACAATGGATCCAGTTACGCCTTGAAGGTGGGCTTCTTTAGTATTCTTTGTTTGCGCATTTGTCGAATTTGTCATTTGATTTTGCGGTTTCTCCATGTTGATGCGTATTTCCACTTGTTATGCTATAAAACTTGTAAAACATGAATGCTAGGGGTACAAGTGGAACTTGTTAGTAGTAAAAGCATATGTGCTAGAATATGATTGTTAATCCTCTTTTTAGTCTAAGTTGGTGGTATAAAATTTATCCATAAGGACCGCCAACACCCCCGGACTCTCCCGAGCCTCAACGATTTTGAAAACGCAAAAAATTTCAAAACCCATTGAAATCGTTTCTCCCTAAAACATGCTTCCCTCCTAAAACCAAGCATGAACTTATAAGACTCAGAAGTGTAAGAGAAGTCCCAGAGGACAAAGCCGGCCGAGTCGAGGAGACCGCTTACGCCCCTGGGCTACAGCATGTCCCCTTGCCACTCCGCGTTCGAAGGCTAACTCGCACTTGAAAGAAAACTTGTACGATCTACGCTCGGCAAAGGGAGGAGGCTCGGGAAGAAACAACTAAGCATTTTTTCTAAGGATTCTTTCTGCCAAAGCTCCTAGGACATCGGCTGCGTCTACGCCGCTAAAGCTACGACACCCGAAAAAAGTCCCCCGAGGCTCGATGGCCTAGGAACAGGATCGGCAAGAAAAAATGCCTAAGGAAAAAACACGAAACGAAACAAACATGCGGCAAATATTTACATAATATAAAGGCCACGACGGGCCACATTGTTTGTTTCCTCCCAGCCATTCACGAAAAGTTACTTTTTACAAGGGTACTACGCCCGGCTGTTCTTCATGGCAGGTCCAGGGGAGGGAGTTCGACTTCGGCTTCGAAGAGGCCCGCCAGCGCTTCTCCTGGCTCCTTCATCGAGTCCTCCAGCGCCAGGAGCTCGGCATCGTCAGCCTCAAGGAAGCCTTCGCTGACAGGGCCAGTGAAAGGTCCTTGTTTGGTTTTGGTAATTGAGTGACAACTTAGGTGGACTAATATGTGTTTAAGTGTTGATTACACAGGTGATTAGTCCACAGTTACATGTGTGTGAGCATTTATGCCATGGAGATGGAAATGGCTTGGAGATGATGCTTAGCTCGCACATATGGTATGAAGGAGCTAAACGCATGAGACATGACATGGAGTCATGTGGCTAGGTGGAGAAGATCATGACATAACTTGGCATCGACGGACCGGTTGCAAGTGTGAAGGGCAAGCTAGTGGGCTTGGTGCCGATGGACCAACGCAACGGTGAAGAGCAAGTGAAGTCAAGGATCGATGAACCAAAAGCCACGTGATGATATGAAGTGGATCATATCATTCATGAGGTGTTGGTGCATGTGTTGCATTGGCATCGATGGTGTCAGAGACGGAGATGAAGACGGTGATCGAAATGGAAAACGCTAGTGCATTGCATTGTGAGATTGCTTCGAGTGGCACTAGGTGATCGAGTTGCAAGCCGGTGGTGCTTGTTACTCTTGGAGGTCGCCACCTCCTAGACGGCTTGGTGGCGAGAGGCTCCATGGAAGCAAGCAAGGAGATTGTGCTTGGCTCCGGAGCAAGCTTGTGAGGGGTTGGAGCTCACCCCGCGGGAGTCGCGAAGAGCATCGCTAGTGGAGCGAGACGTGAAGAGCGACAAGTGGTCCGGCCGAGTCAAGTGCTAGAGCTTGTGGTAAGCACTCCCCGTGGGAGAGTGTGACTTGCGGGTCACCACTAGCAAGAAGACCGGCGGCAACCTTGGAGCTTGTCTCAACGGAGGATGTAGCTTCTGGCGACAAGTGAACCTCAGGGAAATAAATCACCGTGTCAACATCTTCCCATCCTTCGCGGTGGTTTGCTCCCTTCTACACAAGTTATTTATTTTGTGCATTACTTTACTTGTGTAGTCATATTTGCTCTTGTGAGACCGGTTAGCTTGTGTAGTTTGCCACTCACCTTCTTAGCTTGTGTAGCTTAGAAGTAGTTCTCACTTAGTTTGTGTAGCTAAGTGAGTTGCGCTCCTTGATTTGGATTGTGTATCCTTGTCATTGAGCAAGTAGTGAGCTTAGGTGCTTAGTGCACTTTTGCTTGCTAGTTGATAGGAGTTTCCCCGGTGTTTGAAGTACTAGCGCTTAGGTTCGTGTGATCTTGCGATAGAACGGTTTAGGGAAGCTCAAGCTAGACTTGCACCTTTGCTTCTTGCTAGGATCTTTTGCAAGGTGCTTAGAGTCTTAGTTAGAGGGGTGCATTGTCGCTAGAACCGATTAGGTTTTATTTCCGCTACGATTTATTTTTGTCGGACTATTCACCCCCCTCTAGTCTGCCATCTCGACCCTTTCAGCCAGCGTCGAAGTTCCCATAGTGGGACTTTACGACTGCCAGTGTCTTCTGGACACCCGTCAGTAGGGCCTCCTTGACCCGGCCGCCGACGCTGCCGTAAAGTGCCTCCAGTCGGCTCCGGAGCGAGACCCCCGAGGGTTCTCCACCGTGCCGATGGAGTCACACAGGGCGCGCACTACCTTCTGCAGCTCCAGGTGATTGGCCGCCTCGCCGTCATAAGCCGCCTGCAGAACTGCGGGAGCGAAACATGGAGGTGAACAAAGACGCAACAAGCAACCCAAGACGAACAAAACGAAAAGCACGACACTGCACGTACTGCCAGCCTCCGCCCGAGCCTTCTGTGCCTCCTCCCGGGCTGAGTCCGCCGCGCCAACCCCCAGACGCAATGCCGCCTAAGTCTCACTCAGGTCGATAGCCAAGGCCTCAGCGGCAGAAGTCTTCTCGGCGGTAAGCTGTCGGGCGGCGTCGCGCTCCCTCGTCGCCTCGGCCAGGGTTCCCTCTAGCTCCTGCACCCGTGTCGCCGAGGCAGCGGCTCGGCCCTTCGCCTCTGTGACCTCCCCCTTCAAGATAGTTTTGTCAACACCTATTTCGGCGAGCTTGGAGGTCACGATGGCGAGCACGCTTTGGGCACGGGCAAGGGCTTTCCCCTTATGGTCAAGCTGCTTCCAGAGCCCGAGCCCGACGCGGAGGAAGCGGGACTTGTCCCAGGAGGTATGCATGAGGTCCTAGAAAGGAGAGAGGTGCGGTGACGGTAAAAACGATGCTCATACACAAATAAAGTCATGAAACACGGAGGCTCACCAGAAGCTGGGCCGGGAGCTCCGTCTCGAGGACGTCGGCGATCGCGCGGAGACCCGCCGCCGAGCTGAACCCGAGCTCTTGAACGGCGCCCCATTTGGGAGCCTCGAGGTCATCCCGGAGCGAGAAGACGGCGGTGCTTGAGGATCAGCTCGATCCGCCCACTCGATCCGAGAGGCGGTCAACTCCCGGGGCCGCGGCTGCCTCAATTCCAACGCCCAGGGACCTTCCTCACGAGAGGAAGGAGCTCCTGCGTCGACATTCACAACCATCGAACCCGCGGCGACAGGCTCCCGAGGCGCCTCCGGAACTGATGACAGAGGCCTCGGGAGTCCGCGCTGGCGCTGCATCCACGTCAGCAACGGGCACGATGACGGCGGCCGTGGCCGGAACGACCCCTCCCGAAGGAGGAACCTCGGACGCCACGACCGGACCCGTGGGGGGACGGACTTCCTCGTCCGTCGATCGGGCGCTCCCCCTTGCAGTGTCGTGGCCCCGCATCTTCAGGACCTTCAGGTGCGACACCTGGAGGTCCGACCCCGACGCTTCCTGAAGCAGAGAAGGAAGAAAGGAACGTTCGTAACAAGATCTCCAACGAAAGGAATTACAAGTAAAGACACCTACCTCGTCTTAGGAACCACCCTCCTCTTCTTCGCCGCCCCTGCGCTCGGCGAGACAACGGACGGCGTGGGCCACGCCGGCGGCGAAGGAGTGGGCACCACCTCGGTGTCCGGGCCAGCACCGCCCTGAGGCGAGGGCCCTGCCTAGGCGCCAGGGGTCACCTCGATGTCGCCGCCCCTCGGCGGGGAAGCTTGAGTCTGGAAGGACCCCAGCTCAAGTTCCGGCGTCATGGTGCGGATCGGCTCCGCCTCCGACAGTTTCCGCTCACCGCTCCCCCCGCCTGCGGACGTCACGCCGATTAACGACGCGTCGGAGAGGAGGGTGCGTGGAAACAGGATCCCCCCGGTCCTACCGGCAGCAGCCAGGCTTAGCTTGGGCGCCGGGTCGGGGCCCGTTTCTGGCCTCTCCAGTGAGCCCTCGCGGCCGCTGGAAGGCGGAGCCGTGGCTCCGGTAGTCACGCTGCCAGAGACCGCGCCTTCAGACGCGGACTCCGGCAGTTTTGCCTGGGGCTTGGGTCACGAGCCCCGGCACTTCCGCCGGTGGACGTCGACATTGGAGCCTTCCCAGGCTCGTCAGCGCCCACCACGGGCTTTGTGGCCACGAAGGGCCGGTCCAACACCGAGAAGTCATAAAAATCTTCTTCTTCGTCATCCTCGTCGGAGAGGGTGTCCTCCTCTGGCTCCCCCGCCTCCTGACAGCGACGACGGCGCTGGGAGGATTCCTCCGTCTTCCGAGCCCTCTTCTGCTTCAGCGCAGTCTTCCGGTCCTTCTCCGCCTTCGCTGCCTCATCCCGAAGGTGGTTCTGGGTTCGCTGAACCTTGTCCTCCGGGACATGCGGAAGGGAAGGCTTCCCGGTCCTTGAAGGACCCTGCGACGAACGAAGAAGGAAATCAGGAAGAAGATGGAGGAACTGCAAACTCAACAAAGCAGACACGCTCACCAGCGCGATGAAGCCCATGCGGGGGCGCATGGGTATCCGGTTCACCTCATCCCGGGTATGGTAACCGCCCACCATTTACTTAACACGGCGCATGATCTCTTGTTGGCAGATGTCTCAGGGCAGCATCGTCGTGCCCTCCCACGGCGTCCTGATGAGCATCTGGTTCAGCGTCAGCCGGCGGTCCATCAGCGGCAGCACCGTCCGCGCATGGAACTGCACCGCCACGGCGGCTCCCATGAGGCCCCGGTCGTGCTGCGTCTTGAGTGTGCCGAAGTAGGCATTTAGGTGCTTGGCCTCCTTAGCCGGGCACCCCCACTCCCACTAAGGGTGGGGAGCGATGAACGCCCTTCCCGTATACTTGGGGAAGGCGTCCCGTCGTTGCGGAGGTAGAACCAGCCGTGGTGCCAGCCCTTGTTGGAGGAGGGGGCCTTGCAGGGGATGTACTCGGCGGAGCGGATCACAAAACTGTAGCCCCCCGCACGCGGGATCTCCCGTGGCTTCTTCGAACCAGCCGCCTTGGTGTACCAGTCGACGCGGGAGATACGGCGCCATAGGTTCCAGAGCGGAGGTACCCCGAGGTAACCCTCGCACAGGGCGGCGTAAATCGACGCCTGCGTGATGGAGTTGGGGGTGAGGTTGTGGAGCTCCAGCCCATTGTTGAAGAGGAGCGCCCGGCAGAAGCGGCTCGGCGGCGACCCGAGCCCGCGCTCGTGGTAAGCGATGAAGCTCACCACGTACCCCTCGTCGGGTTTCGGCTCGTCGTGGTCGCTCGACGGCACGACCCACTCCAGACGCTCCGCGTCGGTGCGGGGACACAGGAGCCCTAGCTCCACGAGCTGCTCCAGATCCTCCTCCATCACGGTGCTACGCGGCCACGGCTCCAACCTAAGAATACCAGTGCGGCGGCAGCAGCATCGGTGCGAACAGGGGAGGAGGCCATGGCGAACTAGAGAAGAAAATCTGTGGGAAGGCAACAATGTCAGCCGCGGCGGCGCTTCTCACTCGAGCGAGCAACGAAGGTGAGAAGGTGGACGGTGGAAGCAAGTAGGCGAACGGCTGCGTAAGCGAATGGCTAGGGTAGAAAGAAAAAATCACGGTTTTCCTTATGTACCCAGGAGGCGAACTGTGTGAGATGAGGAGAATCTATCGCATTAACTACGTGGGGCCCACCATGATCCCAGCAATGCCGCCAGCCTCGCGCACGCAACCGCCTCGACTGCCCCGAACCGTTGCGTCCGTCAGGCTGCGCGCCTCAAAAAGGTGAGCCGAATCATTACGCCCGCCCGCCTCGATTCCGTCGATACATTCTGCTTCTCAAAGAAGGAACCTTGGGCTCGGATGCCTGTTACGTTCCCAGGGGATCAAAGACTGGCCCACAGTGGCTCGAACAGTCGCTCCAGGGAAACCGAGTTAGGGCAGCTAGTGGATGGGTCACAAAAACGGCCAGTATCCCGACGCCCGAGCGTCACAAGGGACATCCCGTGCTGTGTCCAAGTCCCAGTAGTGAGTCAATTACGTGGAATCCCTCCTGAAGCATCTAGGCCCTAGTGGTTTCGGTGATTAATGACAACATGACGGTTATTATGACTAACATGTGTTTTACAGGATAACCTACAAGTTAGGTAATAATAACATGCAGGTTCAAGCCCCTAGCAATGGAATTCGATTCGGTTTTCAAAGGATGGAAGACAAGACAGTGATAGGCTAGTGGCAAGTGTCGTTTGGAGTTGAGAGACACTTGGCGTGGTCTTAGCTTTTGTTTTTTTCTCTTTGACCGTACTATTAAGAGGGGTTTGGATGGGTAGCTTAACTTAGAGCAAGATTAGAGAGTGTAGATGTGATGCACACTTGTCCAACATAGCTCTAGATAGCCCAGGGAGACTCTTGAGAGAGAGAGGATCAAACTTTGTTTTGGAAAGTTTTCGATTCGGCGAAGTTTTGATCCAAATAGAGGCGTCGGACTCTACTTAGCATGGGCGTCGGACCAATAGTGAGAGTCCGACAACACGTGGCAGCCCCTGGACAATTCTCAGCGTGCCAGGGAGCATCGGACCCTGGCTGGATGGTCGTCGGACCATTGGCAGGAGTCTGACGGTGCCTCGGGTTGTTCAGCGAGCGTCGGACTAAGGTTTCTTAGCGTCCGACGCTTGCAGAGAGGTTCCCAACAGTGAAAAAGAGCGTCGGACTAAGGTTTCTTAGCGTCTGACGCTTGCAGAGAGGTTCCCAACAGTGAAAAAGAGCGTCGGACTTGGTCCGACGGTGTGCATCGGACCATTGCTCCGTGTTATAGCCGTTGAGAGGCACTGTGCCATCTGATCTAGAGCGTCGGACGGTTAAGCGTCGGACCATCGAGTTCGGTCCGACGCCCCTCTGACACAAGACTGAGCACAGTGCGACTGTGAGAGTCGGACCGTGGCAAATGGTTCGACGGTCGAGCCTCGGTAGCGTCCAATGGTTCGCAGGAAAGTGAGGAACGGCTAGTTTTGGAGAGGGTGAGTATTTATACTCCACCATAGCCTCTATTCTATCTCTCTTGCCATTTCTAACTGCTTGTTAACACCAAATTTTGGGCTGGGAGCCGATAGCCGATGCCAGAAGCCGATAGCCGATACCGGAGGAAGATAACCGATCTCGGAGGCAGATTCCGTCCAGCGGAAGGAAGGAGAATAGCCGATTGCACAGTGAATCGGTTATCGGGTGAAGGTGACAGGAGGCGTGCAGCGTCGGCATTGGTGACGTCATCCAGAGTTCGCGCCGCCAAGATACGATCACGATCGGAGTCCGTTATGAAAGGGAAGTTGAGACTCCAAGTTACCTTAGATATAGGATAGTTTGTTGATTTCCTTACCTATTAATGAGTTGTAATTCGACTAGGACTCTAGCTACGCTCAGGGTATAAATATAAGCCCTCAGCCATTGTAAACAAGACAACAACATCAATACAACACAACTTTCGGCTCCAGCCACCAAACCCTAGAGTCAGTCGAGTCCGGCGAGTTACTTCATCCAGGCTGGGTGTCATCCGGTGGACGCAGGCTTGCTTGTAAGTATCGTCAACCCCCTGTTAAACTATGTCTTTTTAGCGTCATCCGGTGGACGTGGAAGCATGGCGGACCAGGGTCCTTGCTAAGCTCTGTTTCTTTGGCGTCATCCGGTGGACGTGGGAAGCACAGTGAGTCAAGGATGATTCACGCTGGTTTACCCGATCAATCTGTGTTAACCGTCATCCGGTGGACGAGATGCAGATTAGGACGGTTTTTCACACGCGGATTAGTTATCGATTCGTGTTTGTTTGCTTGATTAATCTATTAGTTAACGTCATCCGGTGGACAGACTATAGATTAAGACAGTCTGCATGCATGGATTAGTTATCGGCTCTAGTTAAATTTGGCAGTTTAGCTGGATTCATTAAGTTACCGATGTTGCTTATGTTTATTGTTTATTATTTAAAGCAATCATCAATTTGCTCGTCTTGATCCATATGCGTCGGCTTATATCTAATAGATCTATATGTTCAACGAATTATGTTTGCCATTCGTTTTATATTGATAATATAGAATGCTTTGCACCAGCTGGTTGTATTTTGGATCTAGATTAGATACGGGTCGCACTCAAGTAATAAAATAAACATTGTCTAGATTCAAAGGTTAACGGATTTAAGTTGCAACTTCATCATGACTGTCTCGATCCGCTCGATCTCCACTGTTGCAAGATTGCGATTTAGATCCATTAGCCGGAGGGTTGAAACATTGTCTACTTTATAGGCTTGTATGTTGCCCGTATACACTAAATCGGCTGAAGTAGCCAATTTCATCTTGTTCTACATTGAGACATCTTATGATCATATTAGCTTGCTGTAATTACATCTTTTATAGCATATTTCTGTCTAATGCAAGTATATGACATTGAATTCATGTCTGAATCGGTTAACTTGAGTTATAATGCATGTTTCGCTACAATCGGTTCATAACATGACGGAATCGGCTTTCTAGTCGATCTCCCATTACATCGGCTCTTCGAGCCATACAGTTGGAACTACCTGGACATACCGGTTAGTTCCGCCCTGTGATTACTGATTACTATCTTTTTCCTTGTCAATTGCATGTCAAATTGACTGGCACGCTTGGGTGTTACCGGCACTCTCAGACCGGGTCCGAAGCTAGCTGGATCTGCGAGAGCTTTACTGCCTCAAGGGTCGTTTCCGGCTTCGCTGGTGTGTTGGGCTTAGGGAACCACTTTTTGCGCCAACACACTTTTTGGCACGCCCGGTGGGACTATTCACTGAAGACCATGGCAAAAGGTAAGGCTGCGGTGGATGGCCCCTCCAGGGATGATGGTGTCCTCAGGGTCAGGGTCGAAGATCTCAGTGAGGAGGACGCGGCAGTGCTGAAGAAGATTGTTGAGGAATTCGCTGATGCCTGCCTGCTTTCATTCAGCAAGCAGTGTGATGGCTCCATAGTGAAGAAGAATGCGTTTCCGAGATGGATCATGGACGGCCATTCTGATAAATCTGAAGAGGAGTGCAAGGCCGACCTCAAACAGATGCTGGAAGAAGCGACCTGGGAGGCCGCCTATTCAGCAGTCGGCCATCACCATAAATCCTTCCTGCAGACATTCTATAACATCATGAAGACCGTTCTCAAGCGGCAGGATTGGGAGTCTTTGGGTCCAGTTTACTTCAACATACCCGCAGGAGACGCAGATCCAAAAGCAGCAGGAGGGACCTCCAATTCCTCACCGCAACAGCCGAGCCAGCCGAAAACGCCAGTGCAGGGTGCCACTACGGCCGGTTCGGCTCAAAAAATAGCAGCTTCTCCCAGATTATACAAAGATCATACTCCGGAGGAGCTCGCCGCTTTCATGCAGGCCACTGGGCCGACGGTGAACTCAATGAACTCATCAGCGGTGAACCTGACAGCTGGAAATACGCTGGCGGCAGGCGTGGCCAACCCAACTCCTGGATACCATGAGGGGGTCACATATCAAGACCTTCAAGCAGCACCGCATCCGGGGTACGCCCAGACACCCAACAATCAGCTGCTGGAGCAGATGAGTGCCATGCTCCGTGATACGTTCGGTTTACAGCCGAAGACTGGGACTAGAATCAAGTACAGGCGCCCTTACCCCGAGTGGTACGACCGAGTGACACTGCCGCCCAGGTATCGCTTACCCGACTTCTCTAAGTTCAGTGGGCAGGACGACGTCACCACCATGGAACACATCAGCCGTTACCTGACCCAGCTCGGCGAAGCTTCGTATGAGTTAGCTCACAAGGTCCGGCTCTTTCCGTTATCACTGACAGGGACGGCGTTTAGCTGGTTTGCATCTATGGAGCCTGGCTCGATTCAAGGCTGGGAAGATCTGGAGACTAAATTCCATAATTACTTCTTCTCTGGCACTGGGGAGAAAGACATCACAGATCTCACCAACATGCGCCAAAAGCCGAATGAACTTGGATCGGCTTTCATCAAGCGGTTCAGGGAGACCAGGAACATGTGTTACTCTTTGTACCTGAACAACAAGCAGCTCGCCAAGATAGTGGTCAGCGGGTTGCTCCCACACGTCCAAGAGAAGCTTGTGGGCACCAACTTCAACAGCATCAGCGAAGTGATGCAGAGGGTGGCCGCATTAGAATAGCAGGCCCAGAGTTTCAAGAAGGAATCAAAATACAAGCAAGCCTACGTCTGCAATTCCGACTCAGAGGATGGAGAGAATGAGGAAGTGGCTGCTGTTGAACTCAAATGGGGGACAAAGCCCATGGCCGTACCGAAGGGTTGGAGCGCGGAAGATCAATACGACTTTGACACACGCAAGCTGGACAAGCTCTTCGACCTGTTAGTCAGTGCAGGCCATATCACCTTCCCAGCTGATTACGTCAAGCCATCTCCTGAAGATTTGCAGGGAAAACCGTTCTGCCAGTACCACGGCCTCACCTCGCACTCTACAAACAACTGCCGTAATTTCAAAGCAGCAATCCAGAATGCTATAAGGCGCGGTTTGTTGAAATTTGAGGCTCCTCCCAAGGGGAAGATGAAGATCGACAAATTTCCATTCCCGAAAGGGCAGAACATGGTCCAGATCGCGAATCCTCTGACTAAAGTAAAGGTATTAACCTCCGAACGGGCCAAGAAGAACTCCTCGGTTGATACCGATGCACAAATCACAGCTGAGGAGCTGGCGCTGATCAAAGGAAGGAGGGAGCAGAATCAGAGGCAGCCGAAGCAAGGAGAATCCAGCGGCACCAAGAGCAGGAGGCCCACGCACCAGCACCTTCTAAACAAATGGCGGCGACAGAAAGAGAAAGATCATCAGAGGCGGCTGCAGCGCGAAGAAGAGGAGTATCGCAGGTGGCTCCGCGAAGAAGAAGAGGCGCGCTATCACGAAGAAATGGCCCGCCACCGGGGAGGTGAGGAGGATCATTGGCATTGCCCATTCTTCCGACACTACTGGAATGAAGGCTTGAGACTACCAACGCTGCGCAACTGCCCAGAATGCAGTGATCAGTACCGAGAGTACAGGCAGTCCCAGGTCAACCGCCGGTCTGTGCATCAGAGGCTGGGGAGCCCCCACAGCCCGCGGGATCGGCGTGAAAAAAGGGACTCGCGCGATCGGCTTGATGAAGCGGTAGTTAAACGCCAACAGCCAGTTTGGCAAGAGAATCAGTGGTGCCCAGGGGATCTAACTAGGAGTCAAAGGCGCCGGGTGCAGCGGCTCAGGAACAGAGAGCTCCAAGCTGAGGGGCGTGCCAAACAGGTGTGGCGCGAGAAGCCTCCACAAAATAATGGAAAGGCTGTAGCCGATGCACAGATACCAAACAGGTGTGGCGCGAGAAGCCTCCACAAAATAATGGAAAGGCTGTAGCCGATGCACAGATGGTGTTCGTGCTGCCTGCAGAATTCAGAGCCAAGAAGTATAATACCGAGTCCGACTCAGACGATTCGGGATCAGAAGACGGAGTGGCCAAGTTAGTGCTCGCACAGCAAGCCACTTTTGATAAGCCAGCCAAGAATCGACATTTGAGGGCCCTCTATCTTAAAGGTTATGTCGACGGCATGCCCATGACGAAGATGTTGGTGGACGGTGGTGCCACTGTCAATCTCATGCCCTACACTACATTCCGCAAGCTAGGCAAGGGTCCCGATGATCTAATAGAAACTGATCTGATGCTCAAGGATTTCGGGGGCAATTCTTCCAACACCCGGGGGGCAATCAACGTCGAGCTAACAGTGGGGAAGAAGACACTGCTTACCACCTTTTTCGTGATCGACAGTAAAGGTGCCTACAGCTTGCTACTTGGACGCGACTGGATTCATGCCAACTGCTGCGTACCATCGACCATGCATCATTCAGTGGCATGGCGATGAGGTCGAAGTGGTCCCGGCCGATGACTCGTCAGCGTGGCGACGGCGGATGCCACATACTGGGAAGCTGGGGATCATGACTGTTTCTCTGGCAAGGCTTGGGAAGGAGGCTCCATCAAGGTCAGCGATGAGAGTCAACAGCCGATCAGGGCAGTCGGCTCAGAGTCTTTTTATTAAATGGAGAATCCGATCGACGGCACAGAGGGTAAGTTGGGGCAAGGATTCACGTCGGTCGACAAGCTCGAAGAAGTGGATGTTGGACCCGGCGACAGGCCAAGGCCGACGTTTATTGCCGCCAATTTAGACCCGGAGTTCAGGCAGGAGCTGATTCAACTGCTGAAAGAGTACAAAGATTGCTTCGCCTGGAAATATTATGAAATGCCTGGATTGGACAAATCTATTGTTGAGCACAGGCTACCTCTCAAGCTAGGGTTTCGGCCACACAAGCAGCCTCCACGTCGTTTTAGAGAGGATGCTCTACCCGACATTTGTAACACCCCAGGTGTTGGTCACGAGCTAACCGGCGAGTGTGGACCTAATCAAGTTATTTCAATCAATGATCCTAATCGCTATTTCATATTCATATCATCTACCATGATCATTGGAAATGGTTCATAAAGATCCGAATTGAGAATTCACATGGAATGACAAGTTATTCACTTAATTGGATTATTGGATTAAGTGAAGATGAGCATGCAAAGCCAACCAAACCTTGCAACCTTGACCAAACAACTCTATTTGAACTCTACAACAAAATTCATGAAGGACTCATGTTGAGCAAATGCCAAGAAAATACCTTTATTGGCCTAAACATCTACTCTGAGCTCTCTAATTACATTAGTTTGACCAAAGTGGAAATATTATTTTGGAGCAAGATATGAAGTTTGACCCAAAATAAAAGTTACAGATATTTTGGAGTAGAACAAATGTTATTTTTGGACCAAGTCATGATTCCATCTCTAATTGCCTCAAAAAGTGGACACAAGACAGAAGAAAAATATGATTACAGGACTTGATTAAATTCAAAATCTGAAAATGGTGTTGATTTCATGGCTTTCCCGTGTTCTCCAAATTTTGTTAAGTAACTTGAGTTGGACCAAAAATAGAAGTTGTTACAAACTCTTAGAGGCACAACATATTCAAATTTGAGGTCAATCCGACTTCGTTTGACAAGGTTTGCCACTCGATCTTCGATCGTAATTAAGCCACTGACAGCAACAAATTAGGGATTATTTATCTCCCTAACCAGCGAGCAAATGGCTGAGCAGCCTTAATGAAAGTCGTAGAGTGTTCATAGATGAACAAACTTCGTAATTGGCCCTTTGCCTAATTCGGCCCAAAAGCAGCCCAAACCGGCGTCTCAAACTCGCACCGACAACACCCGCCACGTGCTCGTCAAAATGCTGCAACGGAGGACACTTGGCAGCGCTGCTCTGGAGCTCCTGCTCCATTGCCGGCCACCACCACCTCTCCCCCTTCCGTGCTCCAGCTCCAAAAGGCGAGCACCAGAGTGCCTCGCTCAATCCCCTCTCACTCCCGCTCTCCTTCCTCGCTCCCACTCCCTCTTCCTCTCGGTTGCTCAGGCCGGACGCCATAGCCGTCATGGCCGTCAAGCTCCATGGCCGCCGCAGCTGCTGGTCCCTGCTGCTGTGAGTGCGGCTGCGCCGTTGCTGTTCGCTGCTGCTGCGCGCTGCTGGCCAGGGCCGCCATGGCCCCCTGCCGGTTTGCCGGTCGGCCGGAGTGTCCCGTCGCCGCCAGAGACGCTGCCGGCGAGCTCGCCCCTGCCTGCTGCTGCGCGGCGGCGTGCTGCTGAGTCGCGGCTCCGCCTCGCTGGCCGCCGGCCCGGCCAAGCCAGGCATGGCTGCGGTCGGCCCTGCCGTCGCCGCTGCCGGGCCGCAGCCGGCCATTTTTCTGCCGCTGCTGGCCACGGCCGGCAGGCCTTCGCCGTGCTCTGCCTATTCGTCCAGTTCAAGGAAGAAGAAAGCCGCTGTTTGAATGACATGCGGGCCCCACCCAAGTTCATTTGTGTCCAAAAATGCAGATTTTGCTAATTGTTTTAGAAATTTATATCTCCAGTTTGGTAGCTCCAAAAATTGTGAAACTTGTTTTGTTAGATTCGTGGTGAAGTGCTCTGCATGTTAGATCCATAAAATGTGCTATGTTATTTACATTTATGCGCAGTAGAAATTGATTAGGAAAAGTGGTTTAAGAAATATATTAACTTGCTTTTGGCCATATTTTGAGAAATATATGTCCAAAAATCATGATTCCAATTTTGTTAGGCTTCTAATGACATGCAATAGCTCATAAAAATATAAAACATATATGTTGTTTACTGTTTTATTGGTGTTTCACATTAATCTTGTTAATTAGGAAATAAAGGGTTGAATTACTTGTTATTTTTGTAACTGGAGTTGCCTTGCTCTAAATGGCATGAAAATTTAATTGTAGACTCTATGTATGATGTGTGATGTGTGGTTAAAATTTCATGATTTATGGTGTAAGTATGACTGAGTTTTTGATTTATCTTGTTTGATTCCCATTAAGTAGATTTAAATGCTTTATAAATAATATATTGTGGTAAAGATGGAAAGTGGTGTTCCACTACCTTTTTATGATATTGTGTTAGCCTGAGAAACAATAATATGGTCATGTGTTTGAATAAAATGTTGAGTTTCACATTTATCTTACTCTCCAATGAATTGTTGCATTATAAATTTGTTTATTTTGTAATAATTAAATTATGGAACCTGAGCATGTAAGATTTGAACCTTGGTCATGAATTGTAATCACCTAGCTCTCATAAAAGTTTGGGACTTATTTGAGATGTTTACCATATAACTTAAATAATAAAATAATGGGTTTTTATGTAATAATGGGTGAATAATGAAAGACAAATGAATGCATATATGTTTATTGTGATTCCTTAATATGCTTTGGTCTGAGATGAGTCTTGTATGACCATGTAACCATGTTTGGAGCTATCTAAATAGCTCATTCCTATGTGTGCTTAGGTGATAATTAAGGGAAAAGTAAGTTTTGCTTAGGTGTTGAAATGGCTGCAGGTGTAGTCTCTGTTGTTGGGATGTTTTTCCCATCAAGATGATGTTGCATGTAAATATTTTCTATACAAAAGTTTTAGCCAACTTCTATATCTAGCTTGTCCTAAAATTTCTTGGTCATAGGCCTAATATTTTAGGAGTTATGGCTTTTGGAAGTCTGCTGTCAGGTTTTGCCAATTTTCTGTCTAGATCTGATTGATTGTATTATTTGACTGAGTTATGCTTTGAATCACCTCTTGGTGATAATAAATAAGTTATAGTATATTTCTTTGGCTTTCTAAATTGTCTAGGATCATCCCTTTTGGTGGTCTAGATCTCTAGTTTTGGTTGTTTGAAGTGTGAGGGCAGAATCTGTCCAAGTCTGGACAGAGCTGTCTTCTTTGTGTTGTTTGACCTTTATATGAATTAAATCATCTGAAGAGGATAATACCAAAGTTGTAGACAATTTCAATAGCTTTTCAGAAAGGCTTAGATCACCCTGGTTGGATGTATATAGCTTCAGTTATGGTTAAATCTTGTGCTTGCTGTCCTGCTGTCCTTAAAATGTCTATGTGAGATTATGATTGCTTCCATGTTGCTTTGCTTGGTGTGTTTGTTATCTCATGGTTCAGTAAGTGTAGATTAACATGCCTTATATTACTTCCTTTTATTCATACATGTGCATTGTGCATCTCATTTAGGTACGCTAGATGATGAACACGTGGAGTGAAGGACATGATGATGGAACTAACCACAAGACGGTGTGGTGGACTAATCAAGTGCTTGGATGGGAAATGCTCATCGAGCGAGTGTCATCTAACAAACACTGACTTAGTGTTGAACCCCAGGCAAGCCCCGGAGCATCCCTAAGCCTCCACCTATCTCTTTTTATAAATGCACCGGTCTTTATTAAATCGTATGTTTGTGCATTTAAGTATAGGAGTTGGTTTGAAACCGTTGCTGCATATCTACCTTGTCTACTATATATGTGAACCTGATACTATTACTAGACAGGTGATCGATCTTATGCTTAGCCCTGCTTAAACCGGTAGAAGTCGGGTGATTTCCTGTCATCCGCGAGAAAGTCGGGTGATTTCCTGTCATCCGCGAGTGTAGGTGGTGACTGACGAGATCCACATGGTTGGCTATATGTGTCACCATGCCACAATGAAATAATGAGAGAATCAAGGCTAGGTAGCGGGGAGCTGCATGACATGGGTCATGTTGACTTCGGTGCTGCTTGCGGCCGACTAGGACTGAGGCCACCAGACATCAGTTGAGATTGAAGGACGTCGTCACATAGCTGGCCAGATAAGTCGTTCTGACCGCGAAGCCGAGTATTTCTTTCTGAGCCGGGAATTGGTGCGACTAGGCAGACATATTCTGGAGGTAGAAAGGATGTGCGGAGACACCATCTTACCAAGGGCAGGTCAGGGACCTGATGCATCCTGGAAGTGGGTTGGTCTCTGAGAATATGGTCCCCGCCAAGCCCGCGACATATTGTGTCTCAGAAGGATTTAACGGTGGCCCAAGAAGCCAGTGGCTCGGCTGACAGGGTTTGTGATTGGCATATTTGCCAGCTGGTACAATCGATTCGAATCGCCATCTCTCCTGGTTAGTGAGAAACTGAACTGATCTTCTGGTGAGGTAGAGGTTAACAACTTGAACATAATGATTATGGTGAGATGAGGATGATATCTGTGGATATCGGAAATCATATGGTTTTATTGATTGCTATAATATCAAGTGATTGTTTAGTATAGCAGCAAACCTTAGCTTAATAGCTTAACTGAAATCGAAGCTGAACAATATCTAAAATTGATAAGTTGAGGAACTATTGTAGTAATGCTTTTTGTGCAAAAATGTTGCTATCCTCTGAGCTCCACCAAATAAGCCCTGCATATCCTTGAGAGTCTTTTTATTTACTTCCTGTCGGGTAAGTCTAGCTGAGTACAATTGAGTACTCAGGGTTTTATTCCCAATGTTGCAGGAGGAATGCTTGGTTGACTAAAGAGTTACTTCTATCCTTCGGGAGAGGAAGACTAGACCTTGGGCAAGGTCATGTTATCTATCTTACCTTTGTTGCTGTGACTGGTCGACACTTGGCACTGTATTATGAAATTAAGCTTATGTAAATTGATTTCGTTTCCGCTATTGAACTTTTATGTAAAAGTTTATCTTGTACTCTGATGTATTTGAAATATGTGCGAATCTATGTATCATGTGTATGTGTACTGCTGAGTTTCTGCGATCCTTGGGGTATGTAC
Organism: Eremochloa ophiuroides; assembly: GCA_038502445.1. Classification (NCBI taxonomy): domain Eukaryota; kingdom Viridiplantae; phylum Streptophyta; class Magnoliopsida; order Poales; family Poaceae; genus Eremochloa; species Eremochloa ophiuroides. Next base: position 97,638,236 of record JAHLJS010000002.1, read on the forward strand.
TGTGTAAAAGTTTGAAATCCTTCGAGATTTCACGGACTACCGGGTTTATATTGGCTCAAGTGTGGCTCGATAGCTGGGAAAACAGCTGTCGCTGTACTTGTGCTCGTATAAATTGGTCGGTTCTGTTACAGTTGGTACCAGAGCAAAAATTCAGCATGTACCGTCACATGAGTATTTAAAAATAAAAAGTTTTGAGTTTGCAAAACTAATTACCAACTTATAGCTATATATAGGTGTTTTAAACAAATGGTTTGAACAAACTAAGTGTGCCAAGGACCAAGTCTTATAGCCCATATTAGGATTATCAGGTGGCTTATGTAAGTACTAACTGGGGAATTGCATCATGTTTCCATTTGCGGTTCATTTGGTTTTATTACGCGGATATATGTGACATTGCGGCTTCTTATTGCTTCTTGGGTTGACGATTTATACCGGCCACTTCAGATGAGGTAAGGTGAGATGTGAGTGTACGATCGAACAACCGTCGATCTATGGTGAGTGTTTATGGTTACTGAAGTGAGTACATGTGATTCATATGTGTACTTATGGAAGTATGATGGAGTAATTACTTTCTTGGGGTCGCAAGTGCTCATGGGAGCATTTTCGGCAAAAAGTGCTTCTTATTGCCATGCATACATGTGGGGTTGGGCTGAAATGAATCTTCTGCAGGTACACTAACCTCGAATGCGTATATGGTAGTTAACGACTAGCTATATACCGAGAGAGTACGTAGGTTATGCCACCGACTTAGAACGTATTTGCCATGTTATATAGGCAACTAAGTGAGAACGAATAGGACGAGCATGCATCATGATTGTTGCATCATGTGATTGTTGCTTGTTGCATAAGTATACTTCTTCTCACCCTTGTTCTACGTTATCTGAATAGCCTTATTAAGTTTACAACTTGTGTTGCCTCTCTTCCTTGCTTGTTTTGAAATCATAAGAGTTGCTAAACCTTTAAGTAGCCTCTATAAGTATTTCTCAACCATAAATCTTGTCAGAAGCTAAACCAATTCTGCCTGTAGGCTTTTCATTTGGCACAATAGACCCACCTGAGTTTTCTCTTAATGCTAGCCTATGGTTGTCATATGTTCTTGTTCAAGATCTATGAAACCATGCCTGCATTTTCTTTCATCTAAAGCCTTATCCAAATCCTATCTGGAGTGTCTCCTCTACTCTTTCTAGATACCATGATAATTGCTTGATCATCCTTAAATTAGATTTTGTTATCTTTTCTTTGGAAATCAGGTTATGCCCAACCAATCACATCTACAGATGATTTTATCCAATCTGTTCCTTGTTTCCAGCAGACATCTCCACATCTAGAGAATGTTCAGATTTCAGTCAACAAAGCTTGCCTACGTCATGTTCATTGGAGTCTTTGCCCAAATCCTTGATTTGAACCTCTTCTCAGCTTACCCAGAAGTTTCCTTATAATCTTTTCATTATGGATCATGTTATGGTTTTATCAATTCAATCTCACAAATCAGGCATTGAATCTGCCCCATGATCAAGTTGTTTTCCAAATCTCTCTAAAGGCCTAGCAATGTTGATCATTGAGAGTCTCCTAGTACTAATTAATGGTACACAAGCTCACGCCATTAGATGGTCTGAAAGTTTCTTGATAGATGCGAGATGCATGTGGAATTATGGAATCTCATGTTAGTTATTCTTGGTAGTTAACCTATAATTCTCTTATGCCATGTTTCTATCTAGACCCTCTCCTTGTTACTCACTTGAAGGAAACCATCTTGTGTGAGTTAAATCTCTCCTTCCCCATTTTCCTTGTATTCTTTCTGTATGAATCATGATGTTTGTCAACTCAACCTATGATTGTTGTATATAGTTGGTTCATGAGACATCTGGTTGTCTATGGTTATCTTCTTCTCAAGATGCTTGTCAATCTTTGTCTCATGATTTTCCCTCCTTCTATCTAATCTCTCGTAAATCATGGGTCGGGTAATCTCCATACTAGACACATGGAAACCGCGTGGGACTGAAGCAAAGCCTCATGTACTGCTATTTTGGCAACTAATCTGTCTTCTAACTCATGTTTTCATTGCCAAATCATGCTCTTGTTGTCTATTAACCCTATGATTGATTGTAGTAGCTTACCTTCCCTTTGTGAAATGTCATCCTTGCACAAATCTATCCTTGCCACGCACGATTTTCTCATTGGTTGTATGTTCATTTATGTTGTTATGATCCGTGATCAATGATACTGCGACGAAACCGAGGACATCCTGTGGATCGCAACCACTAGGCTGTGTTGCTCGGCACGTGCGAATATCAAGGTCTCTGGTCATGATACATTGCAGAACTACACCGATGCGTAATATCTCGTATCTCCCAATCTATCTATGTTTCTTAAGATTTCTCGTTGGTCATGTTGATAGTGGTGTTATGATTATTGACTGATGGTGCCGTGACAAAACCGAGAACCTCTTTGTGGGGACGCCCAATAAAGTAGTGCTTCTCGGCACACGTTGGTATCACGGCCTTTAATCGTAATCCATTATGAAGTAATACCAATGTGTTGTCTTCCATGGATTTTCCTAAATCTATCTTTGAAGGTGTCTCTAATTCAAATTGATCTATCCCTATGTTTATTGATCTATCTTGCAAAGTCTTTACCGACTCGATCCTTCAATGTTCTAGCAGAAGGTACAGATGTTTGTCAAGTATATAGCTTCCTTCAGAAGTCACAAAGAGAATGATCTTTGAAGAGCAAGTCACTGACATCAACATTGACATACTACAAGATGTGGTAAACAAAGAATCTGACATGATCTACTAGGGCATATCAACAAGCACCTGCCATTATTGTGGGATCAAAAGAGCACACGAACTTTAAAGTTATCTGCAAAGTATCAGTCAGGCAATAGTTAGCAGGATGTGATATGTTTTCTAATAGGTTATTTGCAAGTCCACTAGCTTCTATCCAAGTTCAATACCTATTTGCATGAAGATCATACAGTCAAAATAAATCTTCTCATGTGTTGCTTCATGTCTGCTGACCGTGATGGTGACCTTGTGCATGTATATCATCTGCAACCATTTGCTACAGAAGCTGAAGATGTAGAGCCTTTTTAGGGACAACTAACTAGTTACCCCAGTGTGAAGAATAGTCTGCAGCTAAGCAATGAAGTGTATTTGGTTCTTGTATCAAGAAGGAACAAGACCGGCCGTTATTAGTTTCTGCCCCATGAGATGATTGCCTCTGCTGATGAAATGCAGAAGTTTGTTCATTCGCTCTCTCATGTGAGCAATGTATTGCCCAATTGGATTAGTCTGTTTGACATAAAGAAATGGATGCATGAAATAGCCAAATAGATCACTATCAAGAAGTGTTGTTTCATGCTAACAAGTGTGTTCTAGGGGTATAAATAAGTGTTTGACCATGTTTTTGAAGGCCATATCTCATAGAACAATGCTATACCAGAAAACCTATAAGCTAATTGGTACTGTTTGTGGCACCCTTACTTCCGAGGCCTTGCTATAATGAAGCCAATTCCATCTTTGTCAATCACTCAGATAGTGCAAACTATGGTTTCAGCCTAGTGAAGAGCTACAAAAGACACCCCAACAGATGAAGTAAATACCATAGTACATCTTGGTGCAATCAGGTGCCCTGTTTGATACTCTATGGTATGGACAACAAAAAGGACATTAAAAAAAAATTAATTAGTTCCTTATTCTTGATCGGTCAAGGAGTTCTACCCACTCAACTCATGGAAGTGTGAAGTGAAGATAAGTTGAATTATGTCAAACAACATATTTCAGATTTCTATTTGGAAACCCTCTGATCTCGGATTGCTGATGCAAAAATAAGAAGGTTTACCCAATGTCAAAAGTAGTTCAACAAGTTGGTTTTGTTAATTCATGGTTGTATCATGAAGAAAGTTGTACTCAAGTTGTTGGTAGAGGACTGCTTCTCAAAACTTCGTGAGTAAACACTCTACACAACTAACCTCATTAAACCTGCCAATCCGCTTCAATCTTGTTTATTCTCGGCTGCAAATGAGAATACATAAGTTTGGGATTGCTCATCGGTTTTCCTCGCGTACAAAAAGGTTTTTGATTCTATGCAGGAATTTGTGATCTGTCTCATCAACCTGCACAATTCATGTCTGTCTAGACTAACCATCGTGCAAATATGTATGCCAAGTTGCATATTGCACAAACTTTTGCTACTGCATGGTGCACCCCAAACCATTGTCTCGGATCATGAACTATAGTTTTCAGCTCATTTTGGAAGCATTTACAAGAATCACCTTACTCGAGTAAATGCCTGCCAGAATCTTGTGCCTTGGAAGAGAATGGAGTGTAACCATATGCATCTGTATGCCTACACTTGTCACTTGATGTCCTCTGTGCCTTTTATCACGGAGTGACAGAAAACTTTGTGTACATAATGAAACTAATCCAGAGTTCGTCCTATCTTCAGCATAGCATACCTCAGGCCAATCAGAAAGAATTGATCAAATCTTGAAATACATATTGAGAGCAAATGTGTTTTATTTTCAAGGATCTTGTTAGAAATGGCGACTGCTATCATTGTTTTTCTTACAACAACAGTTATAAAGAGGTTACCTCAGGCTCTACCCAAAACGACTGTTGCTACATAGACACGAGGGTTCTCTTATTGATGGACATCAAAAGCACTGAGCCGACAGAGTCAGCTATCGCATTCATCGTTCACTCAACAAACTCAAATAATACAGTGTTCCCATCAGAAAGAGAACTGTACACATGGAACATTATGTAGCTTTCCATCAGTCTGCATCTCAGTAAATTGTGTCTACCACCAACAGAAACCTTGCATGTTGTCAATCAGTTTTCTCAGCTTAGCAAATATCTGCCTCGTCCATGATCTCATCCCTTATGAAAATAGTGGTGTATGCTATATCCACTAGAGAATAAGATGTTTTGAAAACTACTCTTTGACGCTCCAATTCACACCCTGCATGTTGAAAGTGCTAATTGGGATGAGTTGTCTTGAAATCCTCCCAAATTAATTTGCAGTGTTATCTTGAATTCATCCCAAAGTAACAATGCTTCATAGAAGTCAATGAAGAAAATTCTTCAACCAAGAGTTAACTTCTAAGAATTCTTGAATGATTGGAAAGTTGACCTATCCATAATGATCTCTCTTGCATTTGCATCCAAGTAAATGGGAGTACATGATCTCTCGGACTAACAACTGAACCAACCTTTATCGTCCGCACTTTATTGTGGGCCATGAGGTGATAACTCCTGCCTACCAGTGTTATGGAATTTTTACGTAGCCTTAGCCTGTACTAGCACCACCTTGAATGGGATTACATTCTTTTCTGCCCTTGAAAGCTCTTACGTTCTGAATCTCGGGACGAGATTCTTTTAAGGGGGGAAGGCTGTAACACCCCAGGTGTTGGTCACGAGCTAACCGGCGAGTGTGGACCTAATCAAGTTATTTCAATCAATGATCCTAATCGCTATTTCATATTCATATCATCTACCATGATCATTGGAAATGGTTCATAAAGATCCGAATTGAGAATTCACATGGAATGACAAGTTATTCACTTAATTGGATTATTGGATTAAGTGAAGATGAGCATGCAAAGCCAACCAAACCTTGCAACCTTGACCAAACAACTCTATTTGAACTCTACAACAAAATTCATGAAGGACTCATGTTGAGCAAATGCCAAGAAAATACCTTTATTGGCCTAAACATCTACTCTGAGCTCTCTAATTACATTAGTTTGACCAAAGTGGAAATATTATTTTGGAGCAAGATATGAAGTTTGACCCAAAATAAAAGTTACAGATATTTTGGAGTAGAACAAATGTTATTTTTGGACCAAGTCATGATTCCATCTCTAATTGCCTCAAAAAGTGGACACAAGACAGAAGAAAAATATGATTACAGGACTTGATTAAATTCAAAATCTGAAAATGGTGTTGATTTCATGGCTTTCCCGTGTTCTCCAAATTTTGTTAAGTAACTTGAGTTGGACCAAAAATAGAAGTTGTTACAAACTCTTAGAGGCACAACATATTCAAATTTGAGGTCAATCCGACTTCGTTTGACAAGGTTTGCCACTCGATCTTCGATCGTAATTAAGCCACTGACAGCAACAAATTAGGGATTATTTATCTCCCTAACCAGCGAGCAAATGGCTGAGCAGCCTTAATGAAAGTCGTAGAGTGTTCATAGATGAACAAACTTCGTAATTGGCCCTTTGCCTAATTCGGCCCAAAAGCAGCCCAAACCGGCGTCTCAAACTCGCACCGACAACACCCGCCACGTGCTCGTCAAAATGCTGCAACGGAGGACACTTGGCAGCGCTGCTCTGGAGCTCCTGCTCCATTGCCGGCCACCACCACCTCTCCCCCTTCCGTGCTCCAGCTCCAAAAGGCGAGCACCAGAGTGCCTCGCTCAATCCCCTCTCACTCCCGCTCTCCTTCCTCGCTCCCACTCCCTCTTCCTCTCGGTTGCTCAGGCCGGACGCCATAGCCGTCATGGCCGTCAAGCTCCATGGCCGCCGCAGCTGCTGGTCCCTGCTGCTGTGAGTGCGGCTGCGCCGTTGCTGTTCGCTGCTGCTGCGCGCTGCTGGCCAGGGCCGCCATGGCCCCCTGCCGGTTTGCCGGTCGGCCGGAGTGTCCCGTCGCCGCCAGAGACGCTGCCGGCGAGCTCGCCCCTGCCTGCTGCTGCGCGGCGGCGTGCTGCTGAGTCGCGGCTCCGCCTCGCTGGCCGCCGGCCCGGCCAAGCCAGGCATGGCTGCGGTCGGCCCTGCCGTCGCCGCTGCCGGGCCGCAGCCGGCCATTTTTCTGCCGCTGCTGGCCACGGCCGGCAGGCCTTCGCCGTGCTCTGCCTATTCGTCCAGTTCAAGGAAGAAGAAAGCCGCTGTTTGAATGACATGCGGGCCCCACCCAAGTTCATTTGTGTCCAAAAATGCAGATTTTGCTAATTGTTTTAGAAATTTATATCTCCAGTTTGGTAGCTCCAAAAATTGTGAAACTTATTTTGTTAGATTCGTGGTGAAGTGCTCTGCATATTAGATCCATAAAATGTGCTATGTTATTTACATTTATGCGCAGTAGAAATTGATTAGGAAAAGTGGTTTAAGAAATATATTAACTTGCTTTTGGCCATATTTTGAGAAATATATGTCCAAAAATCATGATTCCAATTTTGTTAGGCTTCTAATGACATGCAATAGCTCATAAAAATATAAAACATATATGTTGTTTACTGTTTTATTGGTGTTTCACATTAATCTTGTTAATTAGGAAATAAAGGGTTGAATTACTTGTTATTTTTGTAACTGGAGTTGCCTTGCTCTAAATGGCATGAAAATTTAATTGTAGACTCTATGTATGATGTGTGATGTGTGGTTAAAATTTCATGATTTATGGTGTAAGTATGACTGAGTTTTTGATTTATCTTGTTTGATTCCCATTAAGTAGATTTAAATGCTTTATAAATAATATATTGTGGTAAAGATGGAAAGTGGTGTTCCACTACCTTTTTATGATATTGTGTTAGCCTGAGAAACAATAATATGGTCATGTGTTTGAATAAAATGTTGAGTTTCACATTTATCTTACTCTCCAATGAATTGTTGCATTATAAATTTGTTTATTTTGTAATAATTAAATTATGGAACCTGAGCATGTAAGATTTGAACCTTGGTCATGAATTGTAATCACCTAGCTCTCATAAAAGTTTGGGACTTATTTGAGATGTTTACCATATAACTTAAATAATAAAATAATGGGTTTTTATGTAATAATGGGTGAATAATGAAAGACAAATGAATGCATATATGTTTATTGTGATTCCTTAATATGCTTTGGTCTGAGATGAGTCTTGTATGACCATGTAACCATGTTTGGAGCTATCTAAATAGCTCATTCCTATGTGTGCTTAGGTGATAATTAAGGGAAAAGTAAGTTTTGCTTAGGTGTTGAAATGGCTGCAGGTGTAGTCTCTGTTGTTGGGATGTTTTTCCCATCAAGATGATGTTGCATGTAAATATTTTCTATACAAAAGTTTTAGCCAACTTCTATATCTAGCTTGTCCTAAAATTTCTTGGTCATAGGCCTAATATTTTAGGAGTTATGGCTTTTGGAAGTCTGCTGTCAGGTTTTGCCAATTTTCTGTCTAGATCTGATTGATTGTATTATTTGACTGAGTTATGCTTTGAATCACCTCTTGGTGATAATAAATAAGTTATAGTATATTTCTTTGGCTTTCTAAATTGTCTAGGATCATCCCTTTTGGTGGTCTAGATCTCTAGTTTTGGTTGTTTGAAGTGTGAGGGCAGAATCTGTCCAAGTCTGGACAGAGCTGTCTTCTTTGTGTTGTTTGACCTTTATATGAATTAAATCATCTGAAGAGGATAATACCAAAGTTGTAGACAATTTCAATAGCTTTTCAGAAAGGCTTAGATCACCCTGGTTGGATGTATATAGCTTCAGTTATGGTTAAATCTTGTGCTTGCTGTCCTGCTGTCCTTAAAATGTCTATGTGAGATTATGATTGCTTCCATGTTGCTTTGCTTGGTGTGTTTGTTATCTCATGGTTCAGTAAGTGTAGATTAACATGCCTTATATTACTTCCTTTTATTCATACATGTGCATTGTGCATCTCATTTAGGTACGCTAGATGATGAACACGTGGAGTGAAGGACATGATGATGGAACTAACCACAAGACGGTGTGGTGGACTAATCAAGTGCTTGGATGGGAAATGCTCATCGAGCGAGTGTCATCTAACAAACACTGACTTAGTGTTGAACCCCAGGCAAGCCCCGGAGCATCCCTAAGCCTCCACCTATCTCTTTTTATAAATGCACCGGTCTTTATTAAATCGTATGTTTGTGCATTTAAGTATAGGAGTTGGTTTGAAACCGTTGCTGCATATCTACCTTGTCTACTATATATGTGAACCTGATACTATTACTAGACAGGTGATCGATCTTATGCTTAGCCCTGCTTAAACCGGTAGAAGTCGGGTGATTTCCTGTCATCCGCGAGAAAGTCGGGTGATTTCCTGTCATCCGCGAGTGTAGGTGGTGACTGACGAGATCCACATGGTTGGCTATATGTGTCACCATGCCACAATGAAATAATGAGAGAATCAAGGCTAGGTAGCGGGGAGCTGCATGACATGGGTCATGTTGACTTCGGTGCTGCTTGCGGCCGACTAGGACTGAGGCCACCAGACATCAGTTGAGATTGAAGGACGTCGTCACATAGCTGGCCAGATAAGTCGTTCTGACCGCGAAGCCGAGTATTTCTTTCTGAGCCGGGAATTGGTGCGACTAGGCAGACATATTCTGGAGGTAGAAAGGATGTGCGGAGACACCATCTTACCAAGGGCAGGTCAGGGACCTGATGCATCCTGGAAGTGGGTTGGTCTCTGAGAATATGGTCCCCGCCAAGCCCGCGACATATTGTGTCTCAGAAGGATTTAACGGTGGCCCAAGAAGCCAGTGGCTCGGCTGACAGGGTTTGTGATTGGCATATTTGCCAGCTGGTACAATCGATTCGAATCGCCATCTCTCCTGGTTAGTGAGAAACTGAACTGATCTTCTGGTGAGGTAGAGGTTAACAACTTGAACATAATGATTATGGTGAGATGAGGATGATATCTGTGGATATCGGAAATCATATGGTTTTATTGATTGCTATAATATCAAGTGATTGTTTAGTATAGCAGCAAACCTTAGCTTAATAGCTTAACTGAAATCGAAGCTGAACAATATCTAAAATTGATAAGTTGAGGAACTATTGTAGTAATGCTTTTTGTGCAAAAATGTTGCTATCCTCTGAGCTCCACCAAATAAGCCCTGCATATCCTTGAGAGTCTTTTTATTTACTTCCTGTCGGGTAAGTCTAGCTGAGTACAATTGAGTACTCAGGGTTTTATTCCCAATGTTGCAGGAGGAATGCTTGGTTGACTAAAGAGTTACTTCTATCCTTCGGGAGAGGAAGACTAGACCTTGGGCAAGGTCATGTTATCTATCTTACCTTTGTTGCTGTGACTGGTCGACACTTGGCACTGTATTATGAAATTAAGCTTATGTAAATTGATTTCGTTTCCGCTATTGAACTTTTATGTAAAAGTTTATCTTGTACTCTGATGTATTTGAAATATGTGCGAATCTATGTATCATGTGTATGTGTACTGCTGAGTTTCTGCGATCCTTGGGGTATGTACTGTGTAAAAGTTTGAAATCCTTCGAGATTTCACGGACTACCGGGTTTATATTGGCTCAAGTGTGGCTCGATAGCTGGGAAAACAGCTGTCGCTGTACTTGTGCTCGTATAAATTGGTCGGTTCTGTTACAACATTAAGGCCGAAATCACAAGGCTGTTAGAAGCCAAGTTCATTCGAGCTTGCCGATATGCCGAGTGGATATCGAACATCGTCCCCGTGTATAAGAAAAATGGTAAATTGCGAGTCTGTATTGACTTCAGGGATTTAAATAGAGCTACACCGATGGATGGCTACCCTATGCCAATAGCCGATATGTTGGTAGACTCGGCTGCTGGGCACCAAGTTATTGGCTTCATGGATGGCAATGCTGGTTATAATCAAATTTTTATGGCCGATGAAGACATCCCGAAGACCGCCTTGAGGTGCCCTGGTGCGCTTGGTCTGTTTGAATGGGTGGTCATGACGTTTGGTTTGAAGAATGCCGGTGCAACCTATCAGAGAGCTACGAATTATATATTCCACAAGTTGATCGGCAAAGTCGTTGAAATTTATATAGATGATGTGGTGGTGAAATCCAAGAGCAATAAAGATCACCTGGCCGATTTGAGAACCACTTTGGAGTGCACGCGGCGACATGGTCTGAAGATGAATCCTAACAAGTGTGCATTTGGCGTGTCAGCTGGCGAATTTCTGGGATTCATGGTCCACCGCAAAGGGATAGAGATCGGCAACAAGAGTAGGAAGGCGATTGATGAACTCGTACCTCCAACCAACAAGAAGGAGTTGCAGTCTTTACTTGGTAAGGTTAATTTTATCAGAAGGTTCATTGCCAACATATCAGAGAAGGTGCTGCCGTTCTCACCATTGTTGAAGCTCAAGAATGATCAAGAGTTCAAATGGGGTGACGTGCAACAGAAGGCTTTTGACGAAATCAGAGAATACATGAAGACTCCCCCTATCTTAGTACCGCCACGGACAGGGAAGCCTTTTAAGTTGTACGTGACGGCCGAAAGCCATACCATTGGATCGGCCCTTTTTCAAGAGTTTGAAGGGAAAGAGAGAGCAGTCTTCTACCTGAGCAGGCGGCTCCTTGACCCTGAGACAAGATACACAACGACCGAGAAGTTGTGCTTGTGCCTATTCTACTCATGCACCAAGTTGAGGCACTACTTGCTTGCCTCAGAATGTGTGGTGGTGTCCAAGGAGGATGTCATCAAGCACATGCTTTCGATGCCTATTTTAAATGGTCGGATAGGCAAATGGATACTGGCGCTTTCAGAGTTTGACTTGAGGTTCGAATCGGCTAAGGCGGTCAAAGGTCAGGTGATAGCCGATTTCATTACACAGCATCACGGAGGATCGGTTAATGTAGCGGATATAGCGCCATGGACTATGTTTTTCGACGGTTCTTCGTGCAAGCAAGGTGGTGGCGCTGGAGTAGTGCTCATCTCACCGTGGGGTGTGTGTTTTGAGTATGCTTTCCAGATAGGGCCGATTGTCACAAACAATCAGGTTGAATATGAAGCCGCGTGGAAAGGTTTTCAGCTTCTGCATGAAGCAAAAGCCGATGCAATCGAAGTATTTGGCGATTCACAACTAGTCATCAACCAATTGCTCGGCTTGTATGAATATAAAGACGAGATACTCAGAGGCTACTATGATCAGTGCCAGGCTCTCATCAAGAAGTTCATGACGGTATCTCTCTGTCACATCCCCAGGGCCCAGAACCAGGAAGCTAATCGGCTGGCACAGAACGCGTCGGGTTATCGGCCGATGCAGGAGATTTGTAATAGCGAGCAATCAGCTGATGACTGGAGGGGCGAGATAGCAGGTTACCTGGCAAATCCTTCACAACGGGTCAGCAGAAAGTTAAGATACAAAGCCACCAAGTACGTGTTATTGGATGATCAGTTATATTACAAGACTGTTGAAGGAGTGCTGCTCAAATGCCTGGGAGCAGAGGAATCAGTAAAGCTGATGAGCGAAGTACACGATGGAGTCTGTGGTGCACATCAATCAGCTCACAAAATGAAGTAGATCATCAGGAGGACTGGTTACTATTGGCCTACGATGCTCGAAGATTGTTTCAAATATTACAAAGGGTGTCAAGAATGCCAGAAGTTTAGAAATATACAAAAGTCTCCAGCCTCTGCTATGAATCCTATAATTAAACCGTGGCCGTTTAGGGGATGGGGTATTGATCTAATCGGCCAAATCTACCCACCATCGAGCAAGGGTCACAAATGGATCTTGGTGGCGACTGATTATTTCACCAAGTGGGTAGAAGCCATTCCTTTGAGGAACGCCACTTCAGCTGACGTGATCGAATTTGTGACGGAGCATATCATTTACAGGTTCAGCATACCTCAGACGATCACAACCGATCAGGGGACAATGTTCACTTCAGAGGAGTTTATGACCTTTGCTGACGATATGGGCATCAAGATTTATAATTCATCGCCGTATTACGCCCAAGCCAACGGACAAGCAGAAGCCTCCAATAAAATTTTGATCAAGGTCATCAAGAAAAAGATTGAGCAGAACCCCAGAAAATGGTATTTGCATTTGAGCGAGGCACTGTGGGCATATCACATGGCACAGCATGGGTCGATCAAGGCTTCACCTTATGAGCTAGTCTATGGACACGCTGCTGTCTTGCCATGGGAGATTCAGTCTGAGACACGGCGTGTCACGTTGCAAAACAAGCTTACAGCCGGTGAATACAAAGACATTATGATGGACAGTTTAGAAGATTTGCACTGTCATCGGCTTAGGGCTTTGGAATACATTGAAAAGAATAAGGTACGGGTGGCCAAGTATTACAACACAATGGTGAGAAGCAAGAGCTTCACCGAATCAGAGCTAGTATGGAAAGTCATTCTGCCTATTGGTACAAAAGATAGCCAATTCGGAAAATGGTCGCCAAACTGGGAAGGCCCGTATCGTGTGGTGGAATGCGCCCCGGGCAACGCTTACATCCTTGAAGACTTGGAAGGACAGAGACTCGCCCGGGCCATCAACGGGAAACATCTGAAGAAATACTACCCTAGCATCCCAGTTGGGGGATAATAGCCGATTCATGTGAATCTGGCTCTAATAGCCGATGCCGTGCAAGCGGGTCGCCTTCAGGACAAAAATGGCCGACATCGTAGTAACGAGTCGCCCTTAGTACAAAAAAAAAGAGAGAAAAAAATAATAAAGGAAAATACATATATGTATCCGAACACATATGGAAATCGGATTGATACTTTTGAAGGAAGTTTTATTTCTGATTGTGCTTACAGGAGTCCTATTACATTCTAATCATGCGTGGCTTTATCTATGATGTCCTGGGCGTTGGTGACAGCCATGACCTCGTCGGCATGAGGGAAGAAGTTCGCCAGTTGGGCGCTGGCCTCCTCCATGTTCTGGCCCTCCAGGAACCCAGGCTCGACGGCCTCCAGAGCAATGCCGGAGCGGAGTCGCGCGGCTGTGAGAGCCCCAGTGGCGCCGTGACGAACGCCAGCCATGGCCACCTGGGAGACGCGGTGGTGAACATCCAGGAGCCGCTCCGCCTACGTGTTGCCATGCGCATTAACGGCATTGGCGGCGGCCTCGGCGGCCACACGTAATTCTTCAAGCTGCGCGGTCAGGGCTGCAAAAGAAAGAAGTGTCAGCATGAAGGTGATTGTTAGCATGTCACAATTCAAGTTGTTACCGGCCACTGCAGCGTCTGATTCGGCGAGTTGGGCTTGCACCCTAGCCACCTCGGTTTCGGCGGCTGTAAGGGCAGCAGCCTGGGCTTCGGTGACGCCCTGCAGCCGGCCATTCTCCTTCGTAGCCTCTGAGTAGAGGTTACGGTATTCCACCATCTGGTGATGGAATCGGCGACCGTCGGCGGCGGTGTAGGACCCGTCAGAAGCCCCGATTCTGATCCAGCGCTCGGGGCCAGATTTTGAGGGGGTTCCTGAGGAGGCGCAGTTCTGAGAGGCCGGGTGTCCATGCCAATCGGTGCTCCCGGTGGGAAAGGAATCACGCGGGCCTGGCTGAAGGTTGACAAAGAAGCAGATGTGTCAGAATCGAAGGAAAGCAATGTCTTGAGTACAAACTGATTTACCTGCTGTAGATGGCTAACTGCCAGGACGTCACCCAGCGACGACGGCCGTGATGCGGGTCAGCAGCGGCATCCGAGCCAGGGTTGGCTCTAGCGGCTGTAGGGACGGCTCGAGACGGCCCAGCAACGGTTCCAGAACCTCCGACGCCGGCAGTGCCCACATCGCTGCGCAGGACGGTGATGGTCAGATTTGATCAGGTCAATCTATCAAGAAGTGAGCAGCAGCCTTACCCTAACCAGGCTTGCAGGCGATGCCTCCGTTCAGCCACGGCTCGCAGGCTCCAGGTGAAGTTGTCACCTTCGGCGGAACTTGAGGCCGGCCGCTTGCCGTGGTTTCCGTCGCTAGCCATGGATTTGGGGGATTTTGTTTTCCTGGTCTGAGGAGAGAAGGCCGGGAGAGCGAAGGCTTCGATGTTACAGTTGCTTGTCCAGGCCGAGTGTGTATTTATAAAGATGAGGGCATTGAGACGGTTCCTTCTCGGAAGGCGAGACGACGTGGCGGATTTTAGGTTGAAGTTAATCCGCGTTTCTTGAATCCGGAACAGTTGCCGAATCAGGGAGACGAAGCGCCGCCATCAATGGTCGCACACCGATCAACTTTTGTGGGTCAGGCTGTTTTAGCCGATCCTATTGTGAATACCCACAAGCCGATTCGTGATGGATCTGGCTGAGGGGTTAGTTCCAAAGGAAAGCCGAACAAAGCCGATACTAAGAAGCACGCCCGAAAGCCGATTCGTATGCAGAACGGGTCAGGCTATTTTAAGGTACAAAGCAGTTTGAAAGCCGATTCGCATGCAGAAGTATATCAGGCTGAACAGAGTCAGTGCGAAACAAGACAAAGCCGGTATTAAGGTGTAAAATCAAAATGCAGATCAGGCTCATTTGTCACATTCAGGGTGAACAGCACATGCCAAGCAGTGTACCCATTATATTACAAAGGTAATAAAAATCGAATCAGTTCTACTAATTCAGCACGGAGCGCGTGGCCAGCCTGCAGCAGTTGTTGATCACGGTTTTCAGTGAACTGTAGCAAGTTTAGGCGTTGGCATGACTTTCTGTCTGCAACGATCAAGCTGCTGATTTCCTTCTTTTTCTAGGAGAGCTCGATCGTGCTGGTGGAGATGGTGATTTCGTGCTCACTGATAGCCGACTCCACTGCTTCCAATTCTTTTCTCAGCTGGTCTCGTCTTGTTTTCAATGTCTCTAATTCTGTTTCGGCCGTGCTGATGGAGGATTTGAGCAACCTGGTTTGATCGGTTAATCCGGTGGCCTCTTGTCTGTTGATCAATTTGTTGCTCCTTAGCTATTCAAGTTCTGCCAGGTTCTTGTGAGCAGTGATGATCTCTGATGCTGTAACTTTAAGATCGTCAAGTCTTTGCAGGGACTTCAAGGCTGACAGATTGGGTTGCTGCTGGACGAGTTCCATTATTTGATCAATCAGATCGGGATTCGAGGCCAGAGCGACCAGATCACCCTCTAGATGGGGTAACAGTGCACTTAGCCGATTGTTGAAATCTGGTTCTGAAAGTCTCTCGGAGGAGGAGGCTAGTTCATCTTTATCATAGAACTCTTCTATGTCGAATGGAAAGCTGGGAGACAAGGGCTCCGGTGCCTACAGTATATACATTCTCTCATCAAAAAAGGGTACAATATAGATTAATTGTTTTCTGGCAGAGATGGGATACCTGAATGAGGCCTGAAGGTTGTAGAACTGATGCCGATGCTGTTTGTTCGACTAAAGCGGTTGTATCTTTTGCGGCATGCGGATCCTCGGTTGTCACTGCCTCAGGTAGTTGGTTTCTGCAAACCAGAAGTAAGAACAGTATGGAAGCAAGGATAATTGCTAACAGCCGAATGGGAGTTACCTAGATTTCTCTCAGGGGGCAACTCCTCTTCTTCAAGGTTCGCCCAGATTTCTTCGGAAGGGCTGTTCGGCTGTATTTTTGAAACAAGATTTGGTCAATTAGGACATTTAAGAAAGAAGAGCCCAGTGAGTAGTACCTGAGTTTTTGCTCCTTCTTCCCGGATCCCTTCTTCTTGAGCAGCTGATTCCTCATGGCCGGTAGATTCTGGTGGTTCTTCGGCCTGTTTCTCTCCCAAGGTACCTTGAGTTGGTTGGGGATTCACCTGGTAGAAAGCCGATTTAAGAGTCGGGGCGTACTGAAGTAAAGGAAAAATGCTACTGGGTACCTGAATTTTTCTTATCGATCGGCGTTTCTTGGGAGTTTGCTTTTGGAGCTGAGATGCAGCTGGTCGTTTTGAAGCAGAAGGGGAGGTCAGTACAGCAGGGCCTGCCATTAGTTGTCTCAGCGTTGGCGCTCGGGAGCCTAGTCTTGCTGTTGGACAAGGTGGATAGTATTCCACTCGCTCTGGTGGATTGGATGATGGGTCCTGCGAGAAATATCTGTTAAGTAACATGTTTGAATAAAGCCGTTTTTTATTGGAATCGGCTGAGAGCACTTACTGCTCGGGGAGATTGGAAGTTTGGATCCAGGGCTCTGCATTTGTCATGAACGGTTTGGCAGAACAAGTGAGCGTGCCATTGTTGCCACCAATCGTCAAAACTCTGATGAGCGATGCAGATTTGATTTCACGGCTTCGGCGAGAATGTGGGCAGGTTTGCTCCGAGTTGAAAAATTCTGACAGCCTGAAGTTGCTCTGTAATGTTCTCCCTGGGCTTCAATGTATTCAAAAAAGGGAGCCGAGGGGCAATTGGCCGAATCCTAGCTGTCTTGCTGCTATGTTTGGATGATAGAATTCATAAGAAGGATAGCTAGTTGCCTTGCCGCTTGCGCTCCGAAGGTGCTTGAAGTCTGCTGGCAAGGCACAGGGTTTGATGATTGCGTTCAAGATACTGATAGCCTCGTCATCAGAGTACCCATTGTTGAATTTGAAGCTGGAGGGCGTTGGAAATTCATCTTCATCTTCATAAGGGAACCAGGTAGTAACATTTGGTCTCAAGCCCCTGTATAATGTTTTCAGCATATTGCCTTTTGAGGTTGAGATGGTTATGGCAGAGGCAGCTTCACCAAAACTTTGACAGCCTCTAGTTTTTGGGTCTTCCTCCTCTGAATACTCGGTGGATGGAAAGTTGAGGCCTTGGAGTTGTGTCCTTACCAGCTTATGCAGGTACAGGTTGAGCCATAGCTGTACTAGCCACCAAGGGCCTGTTATGCATTGCACTTCTTCACCTATGATCAAGGAACTGAATACCCGGCTCATAAGCCTGTATGCTGCACCCAACAAGAGTTTGCCTAGGGGGATGGAGTGCCCTTGAGCCAGTTTCTCTGCTAAGACCCGATAAGGATATGCTGGCCCGGCAGTGGCGCCACAGAACACGAACCTTTCAAGCCACATGGTCAAGAATGCGACATGTTCTTTCTCGCTGACAGAGGAGGAGCTTTTCTGGTGGTGTTGAATATAACCATTCCATCCTTTGTATGTGTCCAGCTTCGGGAAATACGGGTCCTTCTTGCCACTGGAGCAAAGATCCCAGAAATCATATGATCCAGTAATCTGAAGCCCGGTGAGCATATGGATATCACCCAAGGTGATGGTTTTTGGACCGTCTCCGAATACGAAAGCATTCAAGGAGTTGGACCAAAAATGACTGGCAGCAATCAGGAGCGGCTCATTCCTTGTCATCTCTGATAATGATAGATCAAGACATTGGCTCAGATGGTGCATCTCCCAGTCGGCGCGCTTCTTCGCCGCGACGCGATGGAACCAGTTCCTCCACCCAGCAGGTGCGCTTGGCTAGTTTCTGAAAGATTTGGTCCAAGAGGAGGCACCCATCATGGAGCTTCGGAATGGGAGCTGGTTGGTTTCTTGAATGATGAAGTCTTTAGGGATCGGATCGCCCATCGGGCCCAGATAGTAGGTATTGGGGATGTCCTTCAGTGGAATCAAAATATCATTCCTCAGCACCTGGATTTGAAACTCGTACTCAGTGAGGTTGAAAAGGGATTCACGAATCAAGGGGGTGGATCGATAAAATTGATACCTCAGGGACCTCGGAAGGAGTCGCCATTAGCTCGGTGTGATTTGACGGCGACGAATCGAAGCTGGCGGCGGCGAATCAAAGCTGACGGCGGCGGATTGAAACCCGTGGCAGAAGTTGCGATGGTTTAGGGTTTTGTTTTGGTGCGAAAGTTTGAAGTGCCGAGAGGGAAGCTGCGGTTTAGCTATTTGAAGGCTCAAGCGCTAATTTCGGAATAAACCAGTTTATTCCAAAATTGGGGGCATGTGTTAACACCAAATTTTGGGCTGGGAGCCGATAGCCGATGCCAGAAGCCGATAGCCGATACCGGAGGAAGATAACCGATCTCGGAGGCAGATTCCGTCCAGCGGAAGGAAGGAGAATAGCCGATTGCACGGTGAATCGGTTATTGGGTGAAGGTGACAGGAGGCGTGCAGCGTCGGCATTGGTGACGTCATCCAGAGTCCGCGCCGCCAAGATGCGATCACGATCGGAGTCCGTTATGAAAGGGAAGTTGGGACTCCAAGTTACCTTAGATATAGGATAGTTTGTTGATTTCCTTACCTATTAATGAGTTGTAATTCGAATAGGACTCTAGCTACGCTCAGGGTATAAATATAAGCCCTCAGCCATTGTAAACAAGACAACAACATCAATACAACACAACTTTCGGCTCCGGCCACCAAACCCTAGAGTCAGTCGAGTCCGGCGAGTTACTTCATCCAGGCTGGGTGTCATCCGGTGGACGCAGGCTTGCTTGTAAGTATCGTCAACCCCCTGTTAAACTATGTCTTTTTAGCGTCATCCGGTGGACGTGGAAGCATGGTGGACCAGGGTCCTTGCTAAGCTCTGTTTCTTTGGCGTCATCCGGTGGACGTGGGGAGCACAGTGAGTCAAGGATGATTCACGCTGATTTACCTGATCAATCTGTGTTAACCGTCATCCGGTGGACGAGATGCAGATTAGGACGGTTTTTCACACGCGGATTAGTTATCGATTCGTGTTTGTTTGCTTGATTAATCTATTAGTTAACATCATCCGGTGGACAGACTATAGATTAAGACAGTCTGCATGCATGGATTAGTTATCGGTTCTAGTTAAATTTGGCAGTTTAGCTGGATTCATTAAGTTACCGATGTTGCTTATGTTTATTGTTTATTATTTAAAGCAATCATCAATTTGCCCGTCTTGATCCATATGCGTCGGCTTATATCTAATAGATCTATATGTTCAACGAATTATATTTACCATTTGTTTTATATTGATAATATAGAATGCTTTGCACCAGCCGGTTGTATTTTGGATCTAGATTAGATACGGGTCGCACTCAAGTAATAAAATAAACATTGTCTAGATTCAAAGGTTAACGGATTTAAGTTGCAACTTCATCATGACTGCCTCGATCCGCTCGATCTCCACTATTGCAAGATTGCGATTTAGATCCATTAGCCGGAGGGTTGAAACATTGTCTACTTTATAGGCTTGTATGTTGCCCGTATACACTAAATCGGCTGAAGTAGCCAATTTCATCTTGTTCTACATTGAGACATCTTATGATCATATTAGCTTGCTATAATTACATCTTTTATAGTATATTTCTGTCTAATGCAAGTATATGACATTGAATTCATGTCTGAATCGGTTAACTTGAGTTATAATGCATGTTTCGCTACAATCGGTTTATAACATGACGGAAACGGCTTTCTAGTCGATCTCCCATTACATCGGCTCTTCGAGCCATACAGTTGGAACTACCTGGACATACCGGTTAGTTCCGCCCTGTGATTACTGATTACTATCTTTTTTCTTGTCAATTGCAGGTCAAATTGACTGGCACGCTTGGGTGTTACCGGCACTCTCAGACCGGGTCCGAAGCTAGCTGGATTTGCGAGAGCTTTACTGCCTCAAGGGTCGTTTTTGGCTTCGCTGGTGTGTTGGGCTTAGGGAACCACTTTTTGCGCCAACACTGCTGAAGGAACCTTTGTTGATCTTGTGAGAGAGCAAGAGCCCTAGGGAGATTAGTGTGAACTCCATTGCTTGTGAGCTTCTTCCCTAGCGAGATCAAGAGTTACTTGTGTGCATCCATCACCCACTTTGGCCTTGTTCTTGGTCAAGTGAGAGTCTAGGCTTGTTACTCTTGGTGATCGGTGGTGATCGGTGGCTTGGTGACCGCTTGGAGAGCTTGTGGGCGGCCCAAGTCAAAGTTGTGAGCGGTTGTGGGCGATCTACCGCGCTGGAGAGGCAAAGGATCAGCCCGTAAAGAGCACTTGGTCTTTGCGAAGATCAAGGGGGAGCTACACCCTTGCGTGGGTGCTCCAACGAGGACTAGTGGGGAGTGCTGACTCTCCCATACCTCGGGAAAAACCGGATTTGTCATTCTAACTCTTTACATTCCCGCATTTCCTTTGTGTTCTCTACTTTTCTAGAGTAGTATACTTGTGATAGGACTTGACTCTAGGTTGCATAACTTGTTTTAGGAATAGAATTGACACAAGCACTTGTGGGGTGACATTGGGCAAATTGTGATAGGTTGAATTGTATTTCGAAAAATTTATTAGTTGCCCAATTCACCCCCCTCTTGGGCATCCTTGATCCTTTCACCACCGTGGGAGGCATCAGGCCCTCGGGACCCGTCAAAGGGACCCAACATCCTCTAATTGACCCTCGGGAAACATTTAGAGTGTGCTCAAGCCACTAGCCGACCCCCAACGAACGGGGCACGGACCTCCACTTGGACCAACCCGTATGTAGCTCACAGGAAATGCCGACTCGTGCCCCAACGGGGAAGTCGAGCAGGACCAAACCTTCCTCTTTCAGAAAGAAGAGCGTGAAGGTCGAATTAAAAAGACAGGGAAGAGCCCAATCGATCTCCGATACGAAAACGGAGGCTCGGGAACTTACCCTGCACCTTGGAAGGACCACCGAACGACCCCCTTTCACGATGGGAGGCTCGGGGGCTCCGCTTCCAAGGGATCAACGCCCCTAAATAAATCAAAGAACACCCAAGGACTAATAATCACGATTTTAAGCCTTTAGAGGGATATAACATCCCTCCAAAGCCTCGGGGGCTACACCCGGCGGGTGCGCTCGCGCGCACCCACCGGAAAAAAACAACCTATACTTTATCTCCTCGACAGGAAACTACGGCAGTGAACCTGTGGAGGAGTGCCCTCACTCCGCCACAGGCTCGGGGGCTACTGTCAGGTACCAAAGTATAGGGTACCCAACTTCGATGCAAAAACACACGTTCCCAACACGACCCGGCCCAAGTAAAGCCAGCGGAAGCCCACGAAGGCCGCACCTACGGAGGCCCATGACGACGCTGCATCAACACCAGCCTACTCTCGGAAAAGCAGCACCCTCAGGCGCCAATTCTCCAATTCGCCCGAGCCTCCCCGAGAGAGCTCGGGAAAGCGGCACCCTCGGGCGCCAATTGTCCGATTCGCCCGAGCCTCCCTGAGAGAGCTTGGGAAAGCGGCACCCTCGGGCGCCAATTCTCCGATTCGCCTGAGCCTCCCCGAGAGAGCTCGGGAGAGCGGCACCCTCGGGTGCCAATTCTCCGATTTGTCTGAGCCTCCCCGAGAGAACTCGGGAGAGCGGCACCCTCGGACGCCAATTCTCCGATTCGCCCGAGCTTCCCCATCCCCTCGAGCACAATCCCTCAAAGGCATCCAATGCATAGTTGACGTCAGCGGAGCAATCTTGGACCACAAGAGACCTCTCTGACCACTTTACAATCACTGTCCTGTCAGGCGAGATTCTCGACGCGACTGTGCTTCGCATGCGCACGACGGCCATACCACCTATCAGGACTTCCCTGGCGATGGATTTGACGAGCCCACTACGTCCATCCTCTGCACAATATGGTCTACGGTGCGTTGCCCCGTTTTCCACCGAGATCTACCAACTACGACTACGATAGTCCAAGCGCCTGACGAACAGGCTATGCAAGAACGGGAAAGGCACCAACTGCACTGTCCACTCGAAAGGACGAGCACGCCTTCCATCCGGGCCCACCTATCCCTCGGGAAACACTGTCCGAAAGCTAGAAATGCGCCCAAGGGAAGATATCGCCTGCTGCGTCCCATCACCCCTCCAGGAGTCTCGAGCCTCGGGAGACGACGCCCCGAGGCGACTCACCCTCTCGTCACATCATGCAGGTAGACGGCCATCAGGCACGACACCACGCCATACTGTAATCCTGACGACTGTTGGCGCCTTGGAACTCACCAAGATCATACGAACCACTACGGCCATACCCCTGAAACGCGGAGACAAGACTGTAGCTGACGACAGTCACACAGAGACAACAACTCCCCAGTGTAACATGCATGGCAACATACGCGCTGCCCTTGCCTCTCCCTTGTGACTATAAAAGGGAGAGCAGAGGCCAGCCTTAGACAGGTTCCAAGTTCTCAAGCTCTCACACACTCCACACCACACACAACAACCAGCGACTTGTATACACTTCGACACTCACAAAAGACTTGGGAGCACTTCCCTCTCTCGCCTAGCTTGTAACCCCCCTACTACAAGCACCCCGGTGCAAGGCAACACGACTCTCCTCTCCACTGGATGTAGGGCCCGCCTGGCCTGAACCAGTATAATCCCGTGTTCCCCCTTGCACACCACCCGTAACCTCAACCGCAAAACACAAAATTACTAGCTGGTGATAGTACCCGCCAAAACTAGCACCGACAGATAGCCTATGTGGTTTGAAACCCTATGAATGGAGGTGTCGTGATGGCACGGGGAGAGTATCCCCTAAGAGGAGATGCCTGCTTGGTCAAACGTAGGACGGACTAGTTTCAGGTTCATAGGGATCCTTTACTGCTCACTTGCTCCTGAATGGGCGGGAGATGGCTGGACTACTTGGTAGGGCGGTGCCACTACTGCTAGGTTCTGAGGTGATAGGGTGGGCGGTGACGGATGTCGGAAGTTCCTGCACCGTCCTAGTATGTCAGTACCACTGATTGGGCCCGGTACTGACTCTCCCAGTCTCAGCGTTTCGGTTCGAGCCCGAAGTTACCCAGGGCTGAGTGGTAGGGTGGCATCGACCTAGGCAAGTAAGCATCTAGAATTCTGCCTAGATGATTGTACAGCATCGACGATGGCTAATCTTGTGAGTAGTAAAACCTCTGCAGAGTGTATAGTTGATCGATCGATACATATGCCGACTCGTCGGCTATGGACCTTTCCTGTGAAGCCTCTACTAGTGTAGAGAGTGATATTCTTTTCTCCCCCTGGTTAATGATTGTCCGGCAATGTGCCCGGTGTGGCAGTGTGCCGTTGAGACAGGACCCGAGAGGGAGTTGGGCCTGTCGACTGAGCGCGAGGTGTGTGTGAGGTGGTGAATGGGTTGGATAAAGGATTGGGATGGATTGGATGGTGATGATATGGGTTAAAACTTGACGAACTATTATATTATTTACTACTGGATACTACTTGCATGTGCTTAGGATGCAAACCACGGCCAAATATTAGGATCGCCAGATCCTTTGTTTTCTCTTTTCCACTAAAGCTCATCGGTGCTGACCATGGCCTGCACATATCTGGCGGTGTGCATAATACCTGACTAACAGAGATATTGAGATAAGAAGGGTTAGAAGGTCTCGTGCCTACGCTCAAGTTTGGTTCAGGAGATGAAGACTATGCTGCACCAAGAATAACTCTGATGATGCCCATGATGAAGGAGCCTTCACTCGACGACATGTTCCGCCAACTCTGATAATGTCTAGATATACTTTCGCTAGATTAACCCTGTAATATGTGTGATCTTAGTTGATATCATCTTGTAAGTATTTACGATGTATGGCTATAATATCAACTGATATATGACAATGTGATGGGATCAATCTTTGGTTTTATCACATTATAGCTCATTCTGTGGATTTTCCCTTCGTGGAAAATCGAGGATGTTTCAACAAGTATGGTCACATTGTGACCGTACTTCATCAAAGGGATCTCTCAAATGCAACTCCCACTCAAATCTTGGGAAAAGCCAATGCTCATGAGATGTACATGAAGATCACTCCCAAGATGGCCCATCATCCAAGAAGGAAGAGAAGAAGGACTTAGCTCTCAAGGCCGACAAGAAAGGCAAATCTCAAGTCAGGTATTCTTCTCTTAATTCCACAAGTGAAGATGATGATGATGATGTGGAGATTGCTCTCATGGTGAGGAAGACCACCAATATGCTCAAGAAGCTCAACAACAAGGGAATCAAGTTTGATTTCAATAAGAAGAAGTTCTTCACAAGTAGTAAAAGAAAGCCCATCTCCGAGATGGATTGCTACAATTGTGGAGAGCTTGAGCATCTTGCTCATCAATGCCCAGAGCCCAAGAAAGACAAGTTCAAGAACAAGAATAAGGGCAAAAAGCAAGACTCAAGTGATGAGAGTGATGATGAGAAGAAGAAGGCTAATTCATTCAAGAAGAAAGAATTCAAGAAGAAGCAATTTCACAAGAACAAGAAGAATGGCAAGGCTTACATTGTTGGTGATTGGCTTACCGACATTGAATCTTCAAGTGGCTCTTCCGGTAAAGATAGTGATGATAAGAAAGAGAAGGTGGCCGCTCTTGTAATTGGGACTTTACTTCCTCCACCGCCATCACCGCCCTCATCTCCAACACACCTTTGCCTCATGGCTAAGGAAAAGAAGGTACCAAGTGATGATGAGAGTAGTGATAGTGACAATGAATATGATTCACCCATTTATGATGAACTTGCTAGCTTGCTAAATGATTACACCAAAGTGATAAGAAAACTAACAAGTAAAAATGAAAAGCTAAAACTTGAGAATGGTAACCTTTTAGCTCAAAATGAACAATTCACTAAAGCAAGTGATGAGCTTAAAGTTGAAAATCAAAATGTGTCATCTAAGCTCAAGGAGCTCAAAGCTAACATAAAAGAGCTCAAAAAAACATGATAAACTTGAGAAGATACACATTGAGCTCACCACTAGCTACAACAAGCTAAAAGAGGACTACACTCAAGTTAAAGTGAATCATGACAACCTTGCGTTAGCTTATGACTTGCTCTCCGATGAAACACGTGATGCTACTAACCATGTTGTTAAGTGTGACATAGCTACATCATGTGATAACTTGATTGATGAGATCATTGAGTAAGGTGCTAGTAGCTAAGGCAAGGAAGTCGTGGTGGCCGATTGCCGTGATGACTACTTGAAGCTCAAGATTGAGAATGACAACTTAAAGAAAGAGCTAGAGAAGAAATCAACCACCAACACCATTGTCATTGAAACGGTGTAAGAAGATGATGAAGTTGAAGTGCTTAGAGAAGAAAACAAGATACTCAAAAGTGAAAAGTGTCAACTTGGTACCTTGTTGGAAGAGAACAAAAGGTTAAAGCAAGAAAAGAGTCACCTCACTGTTGGGTTGCAAAGATTCACAAGAGGCCAATATCTTCAAAGTTATCTCCTCATGAACACCGTGATGAAGTTTGATAGAAGTGGGATTGGCTACATGGGTGAGAAAGTGCAAAATATTAGAGCTCAAAATCGTCTCAACAAAGCAAAGAACAAGCCCAAGCCCAAGCCAAAGATATGCTTTAAATGTGGACAAGAAGGTCACTTTACTCATGAGTTCAAGACACCACTACCACAACCTTTGCCCAAGCATACTAGGCCCTTTGCATTTGATTCTCCCTACATGCTTAGAAAGGATTCTAAGGGCAAAGTAAATGTGATGTTCCTAGGTCCCCCTAACAAGAATAGGCCTAGGCAATTGTGGGTGGCAAAAGCTTTGGTTAAAAAAGTCCGGAGCCCTTCTCAAGTATGGGTTCCTAAACATCAAGCTTGATTTGTTGTGTGTAGGTGAACTACAAGACCGGAGGCTCTCATTGGGTAATTGATAGTGGACGCACTCAATATATGACCGGTGACACTCGTATGTTCACCTCACTTGAAGAGAATGTGAAAGATCAAGGAAAAATTACATTTGGTGATAATTCCAAGAGCAAAGTGCAAGGGCTTGGCAAAGTGGCTATATCAAATGATCATTCTATTTCAAATGTGCTTCTAATTGCTTCTATGAGCTTCAACTTGCTATCCATTGGTCAATTGTGTGATCTTGACTTCCAATGCCTATTTACAAGTGAAAAAGTGGTTATTTCCAAGAAAGATAATAATGAAGTGATATTCAAAGGCTTTCGGTACAATCACCTCTATCTAGTGGACTTCAACTCAGAAGATACTAATTTGAATACTTGTCTATTCACCTACCAATCTCTTGGGTGGCTTTGGCATAGAAGGCTTGCCCATGTTGGGATGAGCACACTCAAGAAGTTATTGAAGAAAGAAATGGTGAAAGGATTGAAAGAAATTGTATTTGAGAAGGACAAATTATGTAGTGCTTGTCAAGCCGGCAAGCAAGTGGCAAATACACATCCATCCAAGGCATTTGTATCAACATCAAGGCCTTTAGAGCTACTTCACATGGATTTATTTGGACCAACAACTTATCCAAGCATTGGTGGCAATCTCTATTGTCTAGTGATTGTTGATGATTTCTCAAGATACACTTGGGTGTTCTTTCTTCATGACAAGACCGAAGTTACCGCATCTTTCAAGAAGTTTGCCAAGAGAGCACAAAATGAATTTGAAGTGAAGATCAAGAAGATTAGAAGTGACAATGGGAAGGAATTTGACAACACAAACATTGAAGATTATTGTGATGAAATTGGGATCAAGCATGAAGTGTCATCCACCTATACACCTCAACAAAATGGAGTTGTTGAAAGGAAGAACCGGACATTGATCACCCTTGCAAGGACAATGCCTGATGAGTACAACACACCAGAGAGGTTTTGGGTGGAGGCAATCAACACCGCATGCTATGCATCCAACCGCCTATTCCCTCACCGGTTGCTAAACAAGACCCCTATGAGCTACTCATTGGCAAGAAGCCGGATGTCTCCTACTTTCGGGTGTTTGGTTGTAAATGCTACATCTACAAGAAGTGACAACACCTAGAGAAATTTCAAAGACATTGTGATATTGGCTTTCTTGTTGGTTACTCATTGAAGTCCAAAGCATATTGAGTATTCAACAATGCCACCGGCCTTGTTGAAGAAACATATGATGTGGAGTTCGATGAATCTAATGGGTCTTAAGGAGAACATGAGAATCTTGATGATGTAGGTGATGAACCATTGAGGAAGGCTATGAAGAACATGCCAACCGGAGACATCAAGCTTAAAGATGATGAAGATGATGGTGATGATGTGCAAGTGATCAATCAACCATCATCATCAAATGTGCCTCAGGATGATGAAGACAAGGATGGTGTGGATCCACATGAAGACACCCACATCACACAAGAAGAAGTTGAGGCACAAGCACAAGATGTTGATGCTCCACGACCTCCTCCTCAAGTGGTTGATAGAAGAAGTACTCCACTCCTACAAGCTCATCCTCAAGATCTCATAATAGGGAGTTCTTCAAGAGGGTAATGACTCGCTCACAAAGCCATGTTCAATTCATTGAACATCACTCTTTTGTCTCTTGCATTGAACCTACTAGCATAGAAGAAGCTCTTCAAGATCTGGATTGGGTGAAGAACTCAACAACTTCACCCGTAATCAAGTTTGGACACTTGAAGAGAAGCCAAAAGGAGCAAGAGTCATACACACCAAGTGAGTGTTCCGCAACAAACAAGATGACAAAGGCAACATTGTGAGAAACAAGGCAAGGCTCGTGGCAAAAGGGTTCTCCCAAGTTGAAGGCTTAGATTTTGGGGAGACTTTTGCCTCGGTTGCAAGATTGCAAGCCATCCGTATCCTACTTGCATATGCATCTAATCACAACTTTCAAATAGATGTGAAAAGTGTATTTTTAAATGGCTTCATAAATGAACTTGTCTATGTTTCACAACCACCGGGTTTTGAAGACCCTAAATATCCAAACTATGTTTATAGGTTGTCCAAGGCGCTATATGGCCTGAAGCAAGCCCCACGGGCTTGGTATGAGTGCCTCCGCGACTTCCTCCTCAACAAGGGTTTTAAAATTGGCTTGGTCGATACCACACTCTTCACCAAGAAACATAAAGGGCACATCTTCATTTATCAAGTTTATGTTGATGATATTATCTTTGGTTCGACTAATAAAGATTTTTGCAAGGAATTTGGTGATATGATGTCCAAGGAGTTTGAGATGTCCATGATTGGTGAGCTCACATTCTTCCTCGGCTTTCAAGTCAAGCAATTGAGGGAGGGGACGTTCGTGTTGCAAGAGAAGTACACGAAGGACCACCTCAAGCGCTTCAAGATGGAAGAATGCAAGCCCATCAAGACCCCCATGCCTACCAATGGACATCTTGACCTTGATGAGGGAGGTAAATCGGTTGACCAAACTCTCTATCGTTATATGATCGGTAGTTTGTTATACTTGACCGCATCTAGGCCCGACATCATGTTTAGCGTGTGTATGTGCTCGTTTTCAAGCTAACCGTAAGGAACCACACTTAGTTGCAGTGAAAAGAATCCTTAGGTACCTAAATCACACCCCAAGCATTGGCCTTTGCTATCTCAAAGGAGCTAAATTTATTCTTGTGGGCTATTCCGATTCGGATTATGCCGGTTGCAAGATTGACCAGAAAAGCACATCTGGAGGGTGCCATTTACTTGGAAGATCACAAGTTTCTTGGTCCTCTAAGAAACAAAATAGTGTTCCCTTGTCAACAATAGAAGCGGAATACATTGCCGTGGGTGCTTGTTGTGCACAAATTCTTTACATGAAACAAACCCTACTTGACTATGGAATTAACTTAAAAATGGTGCCTTCGTTGTGTGACAACTAGAGTGCGGTAAAACTTGCCAACAACCTGGTTCAACACTCCCGTACAAAGCACATTGACATCCGTCATCACTTCCTTAGAGATCACGTTGTTAAAGGTGACATTTCCATTGAGGGAGTGAGAACGGATGATAACTTGGCGGATATCTTCACTAAACCATTGGATAAGGCACGTTTTTGCTCTCTAAGGAATGTACTCAATTGCCTTGATCTAAGCAACTTCACTAAAAGATGATCTTGTGTTGTCGTGTGCATTGCATTGCAATATAAAACATGTCTAACTTTGAATTGCACGTAGGGCTTGTCTAACTCGGTAAAGATAACCGCCCAAAAGCGTGTGAAGAAGCTTACCCGAGGACAAACTTGACAAGCAACTAGTTTACTTTACGCGAACTAGCATTGCATTTGCATGGTTGCTTGTTTTTCATTTTGTTCTTGCTTCTTATTGCCTATTCTCATAAAAACTACTAATGCCTAAGGCAAAATATTTGAAAAATTGAGGGTTTGAGAGAGGATGTCTCATACCAGTTCCAAATAGTATTTATTTGCCTCTTATTGGAGTTGGAACTTGGTTGGGAAGAAGTTTCGCGAAGACCGGAGGAGAAACAGCAATTAAAAGTGCACCGGACGCAGCACCAGACTTTGCACCGGACGCTGCCCTGAGTCCGGTGTGAGCAGCAGCTCAGCAGAGAAGATAAACAGGAGCACCGGACGCTGGAACAGTGTTTCTAGTGCGTCCGGCGATGGTGTTTGAGCGTCCGGTGTGGATTCAAGATGAAGGCCAGGAAGAGTACACCGGACGTGGAGCCTGTCCGGTGAGTGGTCACCGGACGCGTCCGGTGTGATTTTTTGCTCTCAGGTGCTCTCTGGATGCGCACCGGACGCGTCCGGTGCTACTATGGGAGCGTCCGGTGCAACATTAAGCCACCCAGTTGACTCTTCTTGACCACGGGTCCCACTCCTTTCTTCACTCACTTTCTTCTCGCGCCCGTACACCGTCGTTGCCCTCCGTCGCGCCGCTCGTGCCCTAGACCCGAGCACACCTGCCGCCGAGCCCTTGCCGCCGTGCGCCACCACCCTCCGCGCGCCGCCATCAAACCTCCCCCAGTGCCCTTGTCGCCGGTCCTGGTGCTCGTCCTCGCCCTCTCCCGCGGACTGAGCCTCTCTCCTCGGCTCTTCCTCTCGCGCAGCAGCAGCAGCAGCAAAGCCGCGCCGCCGCGGTGTTCTCCACCGCCACCTGGGGTGCACGTCCTCGGCGAGCCCCTCCTTGACTGCTCCAGTGTGCCTCCTCATGCTATTCTCTGTGGTGAGACCTTGCTCCCTACATGCCCTAGTTTCTTCCACTGTCAGTGCCTTCAACGTGTTCGGTGGAATGTCCCTCAAGACTTTTCATCGATTTTCTGCAGGATCTTCACGCTAGGGTGCTCTCCTAGAACTCTCTAGGGTTTGGGTGGTCATCGTCGTCGTTCGGTACTACTCCTTGATCACCCTAACTCTAGGTGGTTCTTAATCACTTTGCATGTACTTGTCATAGCCCTCGTTCATGACTTGTGCCCCCTTCATGCAGTGATTCTCCTTGACCTTGTGGTGCCCCGTTCATGGTCGATCTTTCATCTTCGCAAGGTCTGCCTCTTTCCTTAGGTAGCGAGCCGCATTTCATTCTACTGCTTATCTCCGTGCATTTCTTCTCTCTAGTTATATAATGCTTATGTAATCCCTCTATTCCATCTTGCAGTTGGGTCACTGTCAGTTCAATCCGGGGCCAAGCTCGCGGATACGAAACGAGACCAAGCCTCTGAGTGTTAGTTCCACACTTCTCTACAGGTAGTGGCAATGTTCCTAGCAATTTGACAGTGGTGCTCAGTGACAGTGGTTCAGAGTTTGTCAGGGCTTTCAGCAGTTGTTCTCGTGGGTTGCTTGTTCGTGGCGTGATGGCCCAAACCAAGCGACCTGGGGGACCTCCTCCAGCAGACGACCCACCACCCTCTCGCCCACCAGGTGGTGACAAGAGCAAGAGGCCGGTGGTCGAGGAGCCGAAGAAGAAGAAGCGGACCAGAGAAGAGCGAGAGCAAGCAGTGGCAGCAGCAGCAGAGAGGGTAGAGAGAGGAGGCAGAGGGGGTGGCATAGTGATTGGTGCCACTCCCATTTTAGCTCAAGAGAGAGAGCATCTACTTGACTTGGAGAGACAGGTACAAGTTGACGAGGACGTTCCGACAGACACAGTGTTAGTTGGAGGGAAGCTTGTTCGTTTGGTTGTCACCAGAGGCAGCTCTCAGCAGACCGAGGACACAGCGGCTGAGGAGCACACAGAGGATCAGCCAGAGTAGGCAGATAGATAGCCAGGACAGTCAGGGCACCTTAAGCTACCACATGAGACCCCGTCAGTGCGCCGGTCCGCACGTCGTCTGACTGCACAGGCTCCTCCTCCTCGGAGTGAGACGCAGCGCCATGGGGGCCGAGCACCTCCTCGCCGGGACGAGTAGCACCACCGTGATGACCTACACACTATCTCGGCGAGGCAGATACAGCTCTTGAGGTGCGTCCCATTCCACGAGTGGTTCCCTCCACAGCGGGACCCCAGAGCCCGTCCTCGGTTCTGCCACCCGCCGCACGAGGACTTATTCAGGACGTTCCTCCGAGCTAGGACTCAGTTTGTAGCTCACAGAGTGATTTCAGTTGAGTCTATCTGCGTAGTTGTTGGAGAGGAGATCCGTCCTTATCTGACTTACTTACCAGGGTTATCAGGGTTGATCAACAGGACTGAGGAGTATGCAAAGACCTGGGTCAGAGAGTTCTATGCTTCACTTTACGTCGACCCAGAGCACAGGTGGATTCACTTCGGGTTTGCTGGCAGAGACTTCCGCCTGTACGCTGGGAGAGCTCGAGAGATTCTTGGGATTGAGGCGTCTGAGACCAGAGTTCACATGGAGTGCTACGACTTGACCGACCCACCTCGACGACCTCATGGTGGCATAGACCCCAGCACAGACTTTGTCCGGCCTTGCTTCCGAGAGCCATTTGGAGAGGGTTCTAGTCGTCGTCCCAAGGACCTCACCTTCCTAGCCTGAGTGCTAGATGTAGTGTTCAGGAGGACGATCTTACCACGTGAGGGCTACAGAGAGGGGATCACTCATCTTCAGCTTTGGCTCTTAGCTCACGTGGTCCACCAGGAGAGCTTTGACCTATGGGATCTCATGCTATCAGAGATGGAGGATTTGATCACCGATGGGTTCAGAGGAGGCCTTAGGATGCCATATGGGCATCGGATCTGTCACTTGATTGTTTGGACAGTTGCCCCTATTCCACCAGAGATCCGCGCCGAGTTGACTGACACTACACACGCCTACGCTCCTTACAACGTGACACAGCTTGTCCGTCGTGAGAGACCCTTGGCAGCTCGGCGTCAGCGGCAGCTCCCACCTCGCCAGACTAGACAGTCAGGGACCGTGCCAGAGATAGAGGAGGAGCGGGACGAGGCCATCAGGGCCATTATTGAGGCAGAGGAGCTTCGAGCTGAGCGCTTAGCATGGGAGAGCCCAGTGGACGACGACATTCTGTCTGACAGCACAGACGAGGACTTTGACCCCGTGCCACCGCTGTCTCCTCGTGCTCATGACCGAGAGGCCGGCAGCTCTAGCTCCGCTCCACAGAGTCACCAGAGCGACCCAGCACCGCTAGCTATCCTTCAGAGTCTCCAGCAGTCACAGCAGCAACAGGCTATAGAGCAGCAGAGGCTAGCCCAGGAGTAGGCTCGTTTCGCTAGAGAGCAGGCAGCTGCCCTTGCTCAGGTCCAGGCACGCCAGGATGCTTTCCAGCTCAGCTTCAGGAGCAGGCAGCCATCCAGCAGCAGCAGCAGCAGTTCTTGCTAGAGGCGTTGGCCAGAGTGACAGGGATTCCTCTTCCGACTCAGCAGCCTGGCCCATCCACAGTTTCGGCACCCGTGACTACTCCAGTGCTACAGCCCAGTGGGTTTCAGAGTTAGTCATAGCCAACTGCTACTTTCAAGGTCACTCCTCCTCCTCAGGCACCCCAGTGGCAGTATGCACAGGAGTCGCCGATCGTCACAGGCTTCACTCCCACGTCAGAGACGCAGTCTTTACTTACACCGTCAGCTAGTAGGGGCTTGGCATTTTCTTGCAGTGAGCTTACCAGGATGGATACCCCTCAGCTTCAGCTCTAGCTTCCAGTCATGACTGCAGCTCCCGTCACAGGCACGACCACAGACACTCCCGTCGTTTGTCGCTTCTTCAGAGCCTGCTACTCACGATACGACTGCGACGGAGACAGTGCCAGAGGCCTTAGCTGACCCGCAGCCCGACGTTCCTCTCGCTCCAGACTCTCACGAACAGCAGGTGCAGCTTGAGCTGCCAGTGGTAGAGCAGACTCAGCTTGAGCAGCTAGCAGAGCCACAGGCAGAGCAGCAGACAGTTGAGGACCCTCCGACCCAGACTACTCCACCTCCAGCTCAGCAGATAGAGGGTCAGGAGGCCTCCAGCCCAGAGTCAGAGACAAATGCTGCAGCTTTCCAGATTGCTCACCATGACCTGACTGTACCCTCCGACACTTAGGTTTTGGTGCTTGACGCCAAAGGGGGAGACAGAGCCATAGATTTAGGGGGAGCATGTGAGATTTTGGCTTTTGGCTCTTCTTTTGTTGTGATATATATTCATGCATCATGTTCATCGTTTTTATGCATTGTGCTATATGCTTGTGTGTGACATGACTTGTGAGACGTGTATGCTTAATTTCATATCTATATCATGTCCCTTGCTTTGTGTAGCTCACTTGTGTTGCTTCCGCGTTTTTACTCCGATTCTTGTGAGCTATACTTGTTGGTACTTGTGCTTATATCTCATATACTTGTGTACCTTGTGTCTTGGTTCGTATAAGCATGCCTAACCCCTTTGCTCTTATTGTCTCATGCTTATATGAATCAAGATTTGAAAACCTCACTCTTTCTAAATTTATTTGAGGTTGTTGTCATCAATCACCAAAAAGGGGGAGATTGAAGCATCTAGGCCCTAGTAGTTTCGATGATTAATGACAACAAGGAGGTTATTATGACTAAGGTGTGTTTTGCAGGATAACCTAGAGGTTAGGTCATAATAACAAGTAGGTTCAAGCCCCTAGCGATAGAAATCGATTCGGTTTTCAAAGGATGGAAGACAAGACGGAGATAGGCTAGTTCCAAGTGTCGTTTGGAGTTGAGAGACACTTGGAATAGTTTAGGTCTTGTTTTTGACTTTGGCCGTACTATTAAGGGGGTTTGAATGGGTAGCTTGAGCTAGACTTGGCTAGGAGATGGTAGTATGGTGCACACTTGTCAAACCTAGGTCTAGAGAATGCAGAGAGGTCTGGTGAACTATTTGGAACAAACTTCGTTTTGAAAAGTTGTCGTTTCGGCGAAGTTTGGGGGCAAAAAGTTGCACCGACGCTGCACCGGACGTGCCCCAGAGCGTCCGGTGCAGTCTCAGAGTTCAGCAGATGCTGTGTTAGAACCACCGGACGCGCAGCGATTACTGTGCAAGCGTCCGGTGCTATACCCTGGGTTAGGGCTTAGCACCGGACAACCACCGGACGCTTCACCGGACAAAGTCTGGAGCGTTCGGTGACCGTCCAGAGAGGTTCTAGAGAGGTATTTTGAGCACCGGACGAGTCCGGTGAAGCCCCACCGGACAATGCCGGCGTCCGGTGTGTTCAAAATACAACAGGTACAGTAGCCGTTGAAGGGGGCACCGGACACGTCCGGTGTGAACTTAAGAGCGTCCGGTGCACCCAAAAACATAGGGCTTTGTGCCTAACGGCCATGGGCTTGTGTGGGGGGTATTTATACTCCTTGTGCTCATCCATGGGAGGTCTCTTGCCACTTCAAACAGCTGAACACACCTTGAGACCTTATGAGATTGCAAGAGCCCTAGGGAGGTTGAGCGAATTGCGAATTCGAGTAAGCTTCTTCCCTAAAGTTGATTGATAGTGACTTGTGTGCATCCTTCCATCTCTTGGCCTTGTTTGGGTCAAGTGAGAGTTTGAGCTTGTTACTCTTGGTGATCGGCATCAGCTAGACGGCTTGGTGGCGATCGGAAGCTTGGTGACCGCTTGGAGAGCTTGTGGGCGGCCCAAGTCAAGCTTGTGAGCGGTTGTGGGCGATCCACCACGCCAGAGAGGCAAAGGATCATCCCGTAGAGAGCACTTGGTCTTTGCGAAGATCAAGGGGGAGCTACACCCTTACGTGGGTGCTCCAACGAGAACTAGTGGGGAGTGCCGACTCTCCGATACATCGGGAAAAATTGGCTTTGTCTTTCTATCTCATTTACATTTCCGCAATTACTTTGTGCACTTTACATTCTTAGAGTAGAATTGCTTGCGTAGGACTTGGCTCTAGGTTGCTCAACTTGTTTTAGACTTGGAATCACACTGGAGCACTTGTGGGGTGAGATTGGGCAAAATGGCAATAGGTTGAATTGCTTTTCGAAAAATTTACTAGTTGTCCAATTCACCCCCCTCTTGGGCATCCTCAATCCTTTCATCGTCTATAATTAGTACTCCATGTATATATCTCTAAACATCCAATGTGATGGATATAAAATTTTTATGATAAAAACTAAATAGGGCCTCAGTCGACAGCTTCAGGAATGAAGACGTGGTGTGCCAGTTCTACACTGAGGCTTTTCTAGATACAGGAACGTGCATAGAGTGCCAACGAAAAGTCCTTGCCCTCGCGCCGTGTCTCTCCCTAGAGCTAACACCACCACCACCCCACCCCACCCCCCGTTCGTTCCATCCTTTATCCACCGTTGGTTCCCCTCTTGCCCCTCGAGCATCTCGCCGGAGGCCGAATCGAGTGGGGATCCATCATTTTTTATTAAGTTTTCTATTAGATTAAGCCTTTATGGTTAGGGTCTCTCCATGTAAGGTTTTTTTATTAGAGATTTGTCTCTTCCTCCTACTCCTCTCTGGCCACAGTGAAAAGGTGAAGTGAAATCATTTGCTCTGTGACAGATCTATTGATGATGAGAACGTCATCTACGGCGTCATAACTTCATTGGCATGACGACATAAAGACTTTTATTTCTGAACAGCGACATCAAGCTGGAGATGATGTCGCCGTCATGGAATAATTTTCTATTCTTTTTTTTTTGTTGTGGTTAGATCTAGCAACGATAAATGACTAAAAAGAATAAGTTTGATATCAGTCTTTCTCATTTTTCGGTGACAGAAAAAAAAGATGTGAGACACAAAAAAGAAGTTTCTCAACTCCGCCCGCAGCAATGTTAACCGTCATTCGTTAGGTATCTGTTCTTAGGTCAGCTGTTGAGTATTTGCCTGTGTGATCTCTCATACGAAGTGTCAAAATGTTTGATTTTGAAATTTAGGCTCTGTTCAGCTGGCTAGTCTAGCCAGCACCAGCCAGCCACTCAGCAGTGTTTTTCTCTCAGAACAATCAGCCAGTCAGCCGTACTGTACCAGCTAGCCGAACAGAGTATTAGAGCTGTTCACGACGTGGATACAATTTAGATAAAGATTATTTTTTGAATATATATAGTGCATTCTAAAGTGCTTGTAATGTGTTTGTAACATATTGATGTAACAAGCTACAATCTAATATATAATTTTTTTCATAAAAAATACCAGGAACGTGCACCACAAAATATACATAATATTGATCTCGTGGATCACACGCTCCCTTGTGCTGGACGGAGGACTAAGATATTGCAAAAACTTCAACGGTGGAACAATGGCCTGTGGAAGCTTGTTTGTGGCTGCAGATCTAGATCTTTGACTATGGAAGGCAGCAAGAGAACAAGCTTGTAGTATACTAGTATAGTACATGAATTTGATGGATTGATTGAGATTGAAAGGTTTGTTTAGAATGTTTTAAATCTCCAGCTATAGCTTTCGTTATCTTCGGCCATAGCTGTTTGAGAGGGATTTAGCTAAGTTTTTTCATGCATAATTTAGTTCTTACCTACCGTTATAGCCGACTATACCCTGTTTTAAAACATTGATAGCTAAATGACTTTGCCGGCTATTTAAAACACTTGAGA
Source organism: Eremochloa ophiuroides (assembly GCA_038502445.1). Classification (NCBI taxonomy): domain Eukaryota; kingdom Viridiplantae; phylum Streptophyta; class Magnoliopsida; order Poales; family Poaceae; genus Eremochloa; species Eremochloa ophiuroides. The sequence goes on from JAHLJS010000002.1 coordinate 97,675,382, forward strand.
CCACTCCTAATTGATTGAAATGATTATATATATACAACAATATTAAAATGGTCCTATATCTACGGAGAGAGTCTAGAAATTACGAACCAACGTATCATTAGTTTATGATGATTTGAAAAACTAAGTTTAATATAGATCAATTTATACCACATACATCTGTTTTTAATTAGAAAGAAATAATTGATTTTAATTATCACCTAATGGCATAAATCAAATATGTCATGCAAGCTGAAAACGGATTTAAGAGCCCCAAACTATGATGACTAGCTCTGATATATTCAATGGAGCTGAAAATAACCACTTATTTTGGCTTATACTGATTCGGTGTGATAGTAAAACACTACTAAAAAAACGTTGATTTTGGCTGATAAGGTCGAGTGAATATTTCGAATTAACGCCCAACGATGTGTTCAACCGCTTGCAAGCTCCACCATGAGCTTCATGGAAGTGATTGAAAGGATTGTTGATAAAAAAAATAGATATGTAATAATGAGTGAAATTCATCGGGACTCCAACTCTTAAAACCTGAATTTTAGGTTCCTAAACTTGATACATTTATCAGCCTAGATTGCTACTGTGGCTTCTGGGTGCATGTGCACATGGAGATTTCCCGCCACACGCACCCAAGAGCCACGATGATATATAGTCTAGGCATGCAAGACAAGAGTGTACAAACTCGAATTAGACATGTGATGATACATTTACCAAGTATACGGACCAAAATTTAGGTTTTCAGAATTTCTGGACCTGCTTGATGCAGGATAGTCTAGGGACTCCATGTGAATTTCTTTCATATGTAATATAGGATCCGCCTTCGTTGCCCCCCATGTATCTCAATATCCCAGAAGGATGACCACTGGGTTATTCGTTTGTCTTGATTTTACCTTTTTTTCATCTATAAAATAATTTTTTTTTCACGACAAATCAATATTAATCCAAATGAGTGTTTCTTTTCAGGGAAAGGAAGTATGTATGAACCTACAGAGTGACATCGCAGGTATCACTTGGCTTCAACTTTCAACATAAAACAAAACGAGCGGGAAGTATGCATGTTTAAATTGATTATATGTTGGGAGGTTCGATCGTAGTACATCTATCCCAATCGTTCAAACATTTTTTTTCTTCAACTCGATTTTGAGTGTGTATTTTTTTTCTTTGATAAGAAAAACCATCTTGCCCTAAGGGGGTGTTTAGATTCAACCTTTTGCAAACTTTTTTACTATCGCAATGTGCCAATAAGTGTCAAATCTTGACTTAATTACTAGACTCAAAAGATTCATCTCGCAATTTTTTAACGAAACTGTTAAATTACTTTCAGTTTACATCACTATTTAATGCTCTATGTATATATATCCAAATATTGAAGTGACGGAACTTTTAAAACTTGAAGGTGTATCTAAACAGGACTTAAGCCGCGTTCCGTTCGTTTAAAGAAAGAAGATGATGCCAACGTTGAACACATTGTTGGCATTGTTGCACGCGATCTCCGTGTCGTCTCATGTCATGCATTGCGCGCCGTCCCATGTGACTCCGGTTAAGGCAAAGAACTTTTTCTCCACTTGTTTCAACCCCGCGCAACAGCGTTGGCACGTACGGTTCCTCGTTTTCGGCTTCCCCGTGCTCCGCTCCACCACCTGCACCCGTGCGGTGCTCCGTCTGCATCATCCCGGATGGTGTCCTTCTGTTGTCAGCACGGGGCAAAGAGGCAGGCCGCCGCGCCGAAACCCCGAAACCCCGTCTGCTTTCGATACAAAAGCCCGGCACAAGTCGTGCCTGGTGTTGAACAGATCGACGAGCCTCTGTCCTTCTGGGCTTTGGCGGTTGCGCCAATTGGTTGGAGGCCCTGGACAGTTTGGACCGAGAACTAGGTTTGACAAATGGGCCTGGTTTAGGCCGCCTCGCGCTCTTGCTAGAGGCTTTAACACGCTAGCCCATTATAGATGGTGATGTTCCCTGGAAAACTAAAAGCACGCGTGGACCAAAAACTATCCCGTATTCAGAAATCAGCGCCATTGGCGCACGAACAGGTTTCCCCTTGTTTCCGAAGAGTAACCAGCTGCTAGCACCATAGGTTTCACTTGGCGCATGAAAGATTTCAGATAATTATATAATTCCAGTGAATGCAAATCCTACAAAGCATTACTACCATTCTTTCTCCCTATGGTTTTGACGTCCCACCTCAAAGGCGCCGCATCAATGTACTTGCAGAACACATTTCTGAGCCGTGCGTGCGTCTGGCTCACTTTTTATTCTAAGGATAACCGTGGTCAGAGATCTCTTCGATTCTCCGAGCACTAACTGAGGTTGCTTCAACCGATGTAAATGTGACGGAAACTGCAATCACTCTCTGTTGAAAACGTGTCAAGTCTCCTTTGCAAGCTGAGCTCTAGGCAGCTAGCCCACTTCAGCAAGCTTTCCGACTTGCTTCATATACGAAAACGAATACGTACACTAGTCTTATTTCTGAGTTACCCCACTGAAACAACCTGTACGAGTACGTATGGAAGGCTGCAGGACTACACATTCAAATTGACAAAGTCGTGCTTCGTTGATTCACGAACAAATTCCGCTAGTCCTACGGATCTACGAAGATTACATGACATAGACAGCCTAGAATTTATTTAAGTTAAAAACATATAATCTAATGTCCTTGAATATGCATATATGAATACATGTATAAAGATTGGTCTAATATTTTTCTTTGTATTACTGGGATGTTAATTTTAAGGCACGTAATGGATCCAAGTTATACTCCCTCCATCTTTGAATAAAAAAGGTTCCGAAGCTTTTGAGACTTTTCAGTTTCACAAATCAATTCGTTTTCAGTGATTCACGCACACGAGGGCCAAGTTTGCCCCGCAGTGATATCCTCAATTATGTCTAAGGTCAGTCTCTATAGCTTCATGACATTAAATATGTTGACATGGCATGGAGTAAATGAAAAGAGAGTATGAAAGTTTTATGGGAAATGAAACTCATGTACAATGTTTTCAACACATTGTGTCTTCGAAACTGGGAGATGAAACTCTCCACTAAGACTGGCCTAAAACAAACTTATTTTTTGGGATGGAGGGAGTATCAATTTGGTTCTGCCTCCAGTTTAGCCCAATATAAGTGCCTTGTGAACCTATCCACCTAGATGGCATGTTTGGATCCTGTCCTCTAAATTTTAGAGCTAAAGCTGCAAAACAAGTAGTCTAAAATTAGCTCTAAAGTTTAACCCATCTTACATTAGAGCTTTAGGTCTTAATTTGTCGGTGTTTCGAATTAGCACCAACTATTAAACCTACGAAAAAAACAAATGAAAAGGAGACACACGGCAACATGGCATTATATGTTGTGTTGCAACAGTGTAAACAACTTAAATCTTCAGTTTCTTGTACCAAAACACTTAATCACGGCAGAGGTTTCGAAAACAACGTCTCCAAGAAAGGCACGACACGCACGCGCGCTATCTCGTTTACAATGATCCAACTGGTGAAGGCTAGATCCTAGATATTGACCTTAAGGAGAAAATTCTAGGAACTCCAAAACAATGCCTTGACCAAGATCAACTGTATTGGTATATATAACAAATAACATCAGATCGTATAAGGCCTCGTTTGGTACAGCTCAACTTCACAAGTAGACCTTTTTTTTGCAAAATGGCTTCATAAATAACTTTTTTGGTGAAGCTAAGATGTTTCAAAAATATTGTTTGGTAAAACAGGTTCACCAACAACTTCATGCATGGTTGTGAGAGAGAATGAGGGAGAAAGCTGGAAGAAGCTAATTTTTTCAGCTTCATGTCAATTTATCCTTTTGTGAGATGGAGAGAAAAATAGTTTCACTCATGAAGCTGTTTCATAAAAGGATGTTTGGTAAAAAAAAACTCATAACAATTCGTGAAGTTGTTGTGACCCGTACCAAACAATACCTGATAGTGAGCTCAGTCATTATAATTTATGTTCAACTATATTCATATGAGGAGGTACCGTGCATAGAAAAAGCTGTGGATATAGATGAAAAGGCATATAGACTGAATTAATGAGGATGTCGCAGTTTCACCACTTGATACCTCTAAAATTGGTACCTCTTAGTTACTCTCTGTTTTTAGCCGTCGGATCGACACTCGTGAGCCGTCCATTTTTTCTCAACCATAATAAAAATTCTCATTTTCTAAACGCTGGTCCCACCAATTTCAATATGTATGTGGTACCTACGATCCCATCATTTAGAAGATACCTGGTACCACTTGATACCTCTAAAATTGGTACCTCTTAGTTACTCTCTGTTTTTAGCCGTCGGATCGACACTCGTGAGTCATCTATTTTTTCTCAATCATAATAAAAATTCTCTAAAAAATGTACCTACATAGATATATTATTTTAGAAACTGAATGAATGGGGTGAAGAGACAAGTAATTTGATTAGTTGTAGGTGAAAATAAAATACAAACTTCTAAGACCTTGTTATGTCTCCTATAAGATTTATTCCGTGTAGGAGTACCGGTTAAATGACTAGTTAGTAACAGTAAGACTAGTACCGTTTGATCGTCTCAGTAGGATGGCGCGTCACTTTCCCGGCAGCAACCTATATATCAGATCATCAAATACATGTCATGTCGCCTGTCATCAACCAGAAACCCTCTTTCTTGTGCCGTTGCGCGTGCGTGTGTTCGAGGTTTATATTTATACAATGAGAGGAGATTAGTGTGGTTCGATCTATACTTAAAGTTGTTTCCTTGATGTCCAAGATAAAGAAGCCATGGCGAGAGAATCCAGACGGGAACAAGAGCTTGCAAAAGGACATGCTCCGCAACCACACACTAATTTATGGCGCTTTGCTTGCTAACCCTGCAATGGAAGAAGGGATGCGAGGAAGAGGAACTACACAGACATAACAGTACCGGTGTATGCAAACTCTGCGCTTTTTTTATCTAGCTTCAGATTGCAGTAACTGCATGCACAGCGGTGATCAGTGCCAATTATATTTCGATCAGTTGCATGTGCTCCCACTCCCACCACCCTTGGATCTGCACCGAGAAGTGTGCCCACACACATCTCAGTGCGGGGAGTGGGAGCACATGCTCCTAAGAGTAAAAAAACCGCGTCCTGTTATATTTCAGCTGTTTGCAGTGATATTCTAACAGCAGACTGCTTCGCTGTATCTGCTTTGGATTGTCAGATGAAGCAATCGCCTTGTACATTTGTGTATGCACTTGTGCCTCAGTTCCTGGATTGCATTGCATGTGTCTGGATCCATTCATGCTATACCTCGTAGATGGCAGTGTTGCACCTTGCAAAGTTGCAACTTGCAAGGATGATCGGTGAACTGAAGTGAAGGTGCTGTACTGTGAAGGGCAGAACTGCAGTCAGCAGATGCATGAAACCTGACGTTTCAGCAAATTCTTGGTAGAGAGTAGTAGAAGCAACCGCCGTGTCGTTTATATAGGTCAAAGGCAGCCTACGCCGACCTATGTTGGTCCAACGGTGCATGGACAGGATGTTTGGGCTGTTTAGACATGGAATTCAGTACTCCTGTTGCACCAAGAGCTTTGGAGATTGGACAGGTGGGTACTTCTCAGGTCAGGACACAGGAGAGCCATGAAAACAATCATGGTCGAGGATGATTTTAATCTTGCACCGTGTCCTGTTAGATGCATGCCTGTGCAGATAATATCTTGAGATTGCCCGGTCCAGTTGCAGTGTTCTATCTCTCTAGAATGTTATTAAATCAGCTAATCATCGCTAATCAGCTTGATACTGATCAGGACGGATAAGAACGATTAATCGACCTCTTATCTTTTTAGTTATCCGTAAAATCGTCCGGTATATAACAGACATATACTACTCATAGTAGAATCATATATGTATGGTATTTAAGTACTTCATAGTAGAAATCGAGCATCAAGACTAAATTTCTGGTTAGCTGATCATTTACATGTGAGATGTGACTCCATGTTCTCTTCGATCGGCAGAGCTGAACTATCTGATCGATCAGTTTCTTTCTCGTCCATCGATCAGTTCACAAGAAAGAAACTGTGGAAATTAACCCATGAGAGCTCCAATTAATCCTAGCCAAATGTTAACGAGGCAGCGTTCGATCTGACGCGACAACGAAATCTCAACAAATGACGCGAAGGTTTGCCGTCGATCCTTGAGAAGAACACAAGATCATAACGGACCCTGGGCCGATCATATCATAATCATAACACAGCGCGGGTTTCAGGCTGCAATACGCTCGAGATATATAATTGGCTCTTGGCTGCATCAGTCAGAGTGATCAGCCACGACTCCTGAATCCTAACGAGATGAGGTGCACTCAGATCGAACGGTTCAAAAATTCAGCAGTAATAACGCGCGCTGACGCTGAAGAAAACGTCAAAAAGGGCGATTCCTTTGCCTGCACTCTAAAACCCAGGCCGACCCAACTCTTTGTACATGACCAGCAAAAGCAGCTGCTGGCGGGCGCTCAGCCTCGCCTTTTCTCTGTCTCGTGTCATCACCTTTCGATCTCCCATCCCACGATCATCAACCTCACCTAATTCTTCACCCCGTTTTTCTTGTCATGGGAAAAAAAAAGGAAAATATCATGTCAGCACCTAATAAATTGCATTGCAACCACCGTCAGTACTACTGTCCTCGCTAGCTAGCTATATAACCCTTCCTTTCTCCCACATTGTATCAGCTCTGGCCGGCCGTGCTATAGCTAGCTAGCTAGCTGCCTGGCTGGCTGCAGCATATATATGTATCTTCCTGTCGATCAAATCGCCTCACCATATCTATAATATATATTCATAGAGATATATCCGGTCTCCAGCATTGAAATTCCGAAGAGATATGATGGGGGCGCCATCATGTCTTGCATTCCTCCTGTTCTTTGGCACGTTGCTAGTAGCATTGCCGCAGTCGTCGCACGGCACAATTAGATACTACACCTTCAATGTAAGTGCATTTCATCAAGCATATGTTTGGCGCCGTTCTTTCAAATTGTATTATATATGTACTTGCTAGGAGTACGAATACCGTACCCATGCAATGCTTATAGTTAGCTCTTGAGTCTTGATGCTTTGTTCTTCCATCTATGAACGACGAAGTTCTGGACGAACTTGAATTATTTGATGAGTCTATTATTATCGTCTGCCGTTTCGATCATGTGTGCGTGGCAGGTTACGATGCAGAATGTGACGCGGCTGTGCACCACCCGCGCCATCCCGACGGTGAACGGCAAGTTCCCCGGCCCCAAGATAGTCACCAGGGAGGGCGACCGCGTCGTCGTCAAGGTTGTGAACAATGTCAAGAACAACGTTACCATCCACTGGTAAATTTTCTTCACAGTTCATACCCCGTTAAGTATATATATAGCTATGCTATGTTTCAATGGAGAGATCATCGTTTCGTACCTTGTCGATCTGGATCTTTGGTTGGTCTCAGCAACTAACTAGCATCACCTTTTGTTTCCTGGATGCGATCAGCAGCTAGCTTGCCATCCTTTCAGTTAGTAGCAAAGAACGAAGTGGCTAGTTTCAGGTCTTTCTCATTATCTAAAAAAAATAGGTCTTTCAGGACGAGCCAATATATGCATGCATGTACACTGATAAGCACTGCGTGCATGCTGATATACTGATCTTTATTTTTTTTGCAAAATTCACCGGGTGCTCGATATCGTGCATATATATATATATATCGAGCACCCAGATAAATAATATGTGAACTGACGAACGAACCACAGGCACGGCGTTCGGCAGCTGCGGACGGGGTGGTCGGACGGGCCGGCATACGTGACGCAGTGCCCCATCCAGACGGGGCAGAGCTTCGTGTACAACTTCACCATCACGGGGCAGCGGGGCACCCTGTTCTGGCACGCCCACGTCTCCTGGATGCGCGCCACGCTCTACGGCCCCATCGTCATCCTCCCCAAGCGCCGCGTGCCCTACCCGTTCCCGGTGAAACCCTACAAGGAGGTCCCCATCATCTTCGGTGCGTTGCGTTGCGTTGATCTGATCTAGCTCCGTGTACATATATATAGCCTGTAGGAGCACAGTGGTTGATGTATATATACTCGATCTCACACACAGTACACACACCCAGCGTACAGCACAAATAATTAACGTGCCATGTCGTGGCGCAGGAGAGTGGTTCAACGCGGATCCCGAGGCAATTATCGCCCAGGCGCTTCAGACCGGAGCAGGCCCAAATGTGTCGGACGCCTTCACCATCAACGGGCTTCCGGGCCCCTTGTACAACTGCTCCAGCAAAGGTAAAGATTATTCGGCCCGTTCATTCAGGCCCATTGAAATTTGTGGAACTCCGCCGTTTTCATGTCATGTGTTTGCTGCCAAAACATATAGACACGTTCAAGCTGAAGGTGCGGCCCGGCAAGTGGTACCTACTCCGCCTCATCAACGCGGCGCTCAACGACGAGCTCTTCTTCTCCATCGCCAACCACACGCTCACCGTCGTCGACGCGGACGCCGCCTACGTGAAGCCGTTCCACACGGACGTCGTCCTCGTCACGCCGGGCCAGACCACCAACGTGCTCCTGCGCGCCGCCGAGCCCGACGCCGGGTGCCCCGCCGCCACGCACCTCATGCTGGCGCGCCCCTACGGCACGGGCCGCCCGGGCACCTTCGACAACACCACCGTGGCCGCCGTCCTCGAGTACGCCGGCGCCGCCGCGCCTGCGGCGGCGGCGGCGGGGCACATCAAGAGCCTCCCGCTGTTCCGGCCCTGGCTCCCCGCGCTCAACGACACGGCCTTCGCGGCCAACTACAGCGCCAGGCTCCGCAGCCTGGCCACGCCGGAGTACCCAGCCGGCGTGCCCCGCGGCGCCGTGGACCGCTCCTTCTTCTTCGCCGTGGGGCTCGGCACCAACCCTTGCCCGGCGAACCGGTCGACGTGCCAGGGCCCCACAAACCGGACCATGTTCGCGGCGTCCGTGAACAACGTGTCCTTCACCATGCCCACCACCGCGCTCCTGCAGGCGCACTACTACGGCGCCGCCGCCGCCGGCGTGTACACGGCCGACTTCCCCGCGGCGCCGCTGGAGCCGTTCAACTACACGGGCGCGCCGCCCAACAACACCAACGTCTCCAGCGGGACCAAGGTGGTGGCGCTGGAGTACAACGCCAGCGTGGAGGTGGTGCTGCAGGACACCAGCATCCTGGGCGCCGAGAGCCACCCGCTGCACCTCCACGGGTTCGACTTCTTCGTGGTCGGCCAAGGGTTCGGCAACTACGACTCGGCCAATGACCCGGACAAGTTCAACCTCGTCGACCCGGTGCAGAGGAACACCGTCGGCGTGCCTGCAGGTGGCTGGGTCGCCATCAGGTTCTTCGCGGATAATCCCGGTGCGTCTAGTGTAGAGCGAGCTAGCTAGCTAAATTTGCATTGCATATATAGTTGCAGGCGCCGTTTAACACCAACTTGTGAGACTCAAATCGTACGTGTTGCAGGTGTTTGGTTCATGCATTGCCACCTGGAGGTGCACACAAGCTGGGGGTTGAAGATGGCATGGGTGGTCAACGACGGCCCGTTGCCTGAGCAGAAGCTGATGCCGCCGCCGCCCGATCTTCCCAAGTGTTGAAGATGGATATCGCGCGTTGACATTGACCACGATTGTAAATTTGTAATGCGTTTCTTTTGTATGATACATTCGCATAAACGTATCAGTGGAGATACACATTGTCGTCGTACATTACGTAGCGTACACAGCGGTTAAAAGAGGCTTGTGATTTTTCGATGCATTCTTTTCTTCTTCATTCTTCTAATAGAGGTTTCAGAGGTTGTGTTTTGTGACAGGAAGTCATTGTTTTACGTTCACATAGATTTCTTCATCTGTAGTAGTTCGAAATCCTCTGTTGCAATTCGAACTCAATAAAGAAGGTTTGTAAACAAAAAACAAGTTGACCAAGTGGATTGAAAACCTTGTTTGCTAAGCAAATGGCAATTCAAACTAATCAATAAAACTAATCAATTCAAACATTGTCGTCGTACATTACGTAGCGTACACAGGTGGCAAGAAAACTTCTTTAACGTACTTGCACTGGAATATAAAATTATAGGAGAAGCACGTTGAAAACCAGGTGTTTTAGTGTGTAACTCATTGAGAGGCGAGCATAAAAATATATATTATGACTGTTTGAAACTAATGTCAAGATAGAAATTGGCCCATTTGTCCTAAGAAAAGTAGTTGACAAGATCCAGGGAACAGTTTTGGACTATAGTCCATTCATTTCTCCGCTTTGTTAAAACCCCCGAAACCACTAAGCTTGTTATCAAGGCCCACGACCAATGCCTTGGATGCAATGGGCCTGAATGCAGGTTTCTCTAATGCGTTATGCAATGTTTGTCATACAACATGAATCATTAGCAGCTGCAATTTTAGCAATGCATAGTAGAAAGAGATAGAACGCGTTGCAACGCTTCTTTTTTTTAAAAAAAAAAATGTAGTTGTTTCCTGTATAAGCTGGACTTACATGTTTTTGCATCGGCTCTAGTTATGGGCAAGCTATTGGAAGAATATTCCAACGCGAGACCTAAAACAATATTCGATCGAATTACAAGATAGAATGGCAAAACAAATTATATCAAGGTGTGTATGCCTTGTATTTTGATAGATTAAAAGTAGTAATTACACATAGTGCATGAGAGATGATGCGGATAGATTTTTTTTGTACTTAGAGAAGATGATGTGGATAGTTTTAATACTGGGATAGCATGAAATCCTTGCTTGCATGAAAGAGATTAAAAATTTGTAGGAGAGGGAGGAGATGGGGATATTTTGCTTGTCACTATGTTGAGATTGTAAGAGATTATATTTTTGATTTATAAGATAAGATATGTAGAACAGATATAGATTGCACTTTGTTGCTTGTGGACACGTTTATCCCTTTCTCTCGGGTGAAAGTCCACTAGGGTATAGACACGGTCTATAATAACATGTCAATTTTATTAACAATATAAATAAAAACTCACTATTTAAATAACATGTTCATTTGGTAATTGTCAAAGTATTTTCATGATACAACATTTTAGATTTTTGTTTTGTATTTTCGGTCGATAGATCGCTGCGGGGATTTTATAGTCTGAATTTTAAATGCATTTTTCAAAAGAAACATTTGAATAATGTTTTGAAGGTGTGGGGTCACATCAACAAAAATTCCGTCAAAGTCATCATAATATATGTGCGGAAACAAATAGCTTTGAAAGTTGAGGGAGGTCGATCGATGATCGGTAAAGTTAAGATGTCAAAGAAAGCCTTTTTTCTCGGTTGGCTTTGGGGGTTTAAAAGAAGAAAAATGGATGGATGGACACACCCCCGTAATAATGCTGACCTATTTTATATCTGTGCATGACTAAACAGTGCTTGATGGGTTATGGATGGTTGACTAGAAATTTCAAAAATGCATGTTTGGCCGTATTTATTGCGGTTGCGGCTTATTTGTATGACTGATTTGTTGTGAAAGAAAAATATTGTCTCACGGATAAAAAAAAAGTAAGGTGGCTGATAAGCTGAAGTTGAAGACTTTTCCAACTCAATCAAGATATTGAAATTGCACTATGCCGATCACATGGCACTTGTACTTCAGGGCGGTAACACAGGCTTTTGTCTAATCAACTGCTGCGAGAATCTCTCCATGTAGATGAAGCAGACGCTAGTCCTGGACCAAAGACAGAGATATATATATGTGACTAATGCAGGAACTGCTGCTCGTCTCTGCTGTACCTCGCGACTTGCAAGCACACGCGCACGCACTCATTGAAGATTAACGCTTGCTTAAACGAGTTGCTTGTCGGAGCCAAACTCGTTGCCTGAACAGTGACCAGCTACTACATCCAACGGATAAGGTGATGAGGACAGGCATGGCGCCGCGGCATCTATCCCGCTCCGCAAGCTTAGCCTAGCCTAGCAGGGTGCGCTCGGCTCTAGCTGGCCCCGTCGATCGGGACAACCACGAGTCCGTCCATGTCATCGCCCCCACGTGCCACCTCGTGGCCTCCTTGTGCACGGGAGCTGATCGACATGCTGCGCGTGTGCCTGCAGTGCAAAGTGACGAGTGACGACGACCCACGTGCCAACCCCAGAAGAGAACCCCTGTACGTGTTCCGCGAGTGAACAGCGGTCATGGTCATGGTACTATCGAGCTCCCTGTTGATCCGCGCCTGGGCCAGCTTGCGGCGACGAGCCAAGGCAGGCACCATTTTAGGTCCATGAACAGCGGCGCGCTTGGTAGCACAGTGGCATGGTTATTCAAGATCCTGTCGACTGTCGTTGGGCCCGCTGCGATGCGAGAATGAAGTGGACCTGCTGATAGTGCAGCACGGTTTCGTTTTCTTTTCCGTCAAAGCGTCAAGTATGTTGTAGATGAAAGTGACAGGCTGATGATCGCAACAACATTCCAGCAAGCTTGCATTGCCCGCCGGGCCGTCCCATACGGCGGCATATCTGTCCTCGAATAGCATGACCGGATAAGTCCCAATTCCCCACCGAACCTTAGCCTATGCGACCACGGGAGCCGAATGCGGCGGCGGACGTAGCACGGGCGGAGTACGGTATGGCCGCGCCGGGCAACGCCATAAAAAACAGCGTAGGCTCGCCATGCCGTCGTGGGCTCGCGGCGACGACGCGTACGTATTTGGGACCAACTGAACAGGAGCCGAGGATAAGGCCGGCCCCATGCCGATGCCGAGCCCACCTGCGGAGCCGGCCGGCCGTTCTCTGTGCTGTGCACCACCATTTCGGCCCAATCGTCTAACGGTCGCATGCACAGCACCGAGCGGAGGTGTTGCTGAACCGTCCGTCGAAGCTACCGCGTTTTGTTGGATGCCTCACGCACGCCGCTGTTTGTTCCAGTATTCCATCTACTCTTGGCTCTGGCAGGCGCCTGCAATGCGTTGCCGCGAGCCGCGTGGGGATTCGGCGACCGACCGGGCGGCCGCGTGCCGCTCTGCATGCGGAGACCGGAGAGCGAAAGAACCCAGCCGACCTGTCGAGGGCCGAGGCGCGTCGCGCGCGCGGGCGCATCGGATGCGCCGAGCAAGAGCCAGAGAGCCACGCACGAGCGGACACGGCTGCTTCTGCAGGGGGGCGGGCGACGAGAGCAGCGAGCGATCTGCCGCCGCGCAGGTCCGTCCGTCTTCGCGAGTCAAGGCGCCCGCCCACTGATTCGCACGGATCGGAGCACGACGCGGTTAGCAGGGCGCACGAGATTCCAAGTCGTCAAATCAAGTGTTAATCTTCTTCGCAAAAAAAAAAAGAAACGTTAATCAACTATTAATCTCGCGGACTCGCGGTCGAATGTTAATCTAATAAAGCTCTAAAGCCCAAAATAAATCCGACCATATGCTACTAGACCTGGAGTATTCCGCTAAGAAAAAAAAGAGAAAACTAGACATGGAGTATTTTGGATAGGCGATGAAGCAATGATAAGAAGGAATAGCCTAGTACTACTTTTCCTACCCAATCCAAATCCGAGGACTTTCCGTTTAGGTCGTGGGGCTGTGCCAAGAGACATGCGCATTTAATCGCCTGCTAGCCTCTGTGTGGACTCGAGGGAACATAGAAGGGCCCGCCTCCAGGCCCATCTGACTCAGCCCAGATTGGACGGCAAAGCCATCAGTCGAGAACACAAAATGGGATTTGGATGCATGGGCGCATGGCATCAACATCAAACAAGGAGAAAGGCAGCAGGCTAGCTAGCTGCATGATTACGCGCCGCTGCCCTAATGGTTGCACCGTTGAAGAAACAAGAGAATGGATCCAAATGGTACTAGTACTTTGCCCTTTTGTGAATCTTTGCTTTCTTCCGGGGAAATCAGCGATTAGTAGGTTGGAATGCAGTCTTTTGCTGGACGATTTTTCTTGCATGGTTCCTCGAAAGAATCTAGCCGTACGCCCTTGTATTGATTAAACTCACGTGCAGTCGGCTCGCGAAATGTTGAATTGTGCCCGTTTGGTCAATTTGTATTGATTAGGGTCAATTTTGTAGACTCTAAATGCTGTATAAACAAGCTCCACTAGAGGAAATTTTGAAAATCTCCACTACCACCTCCCCTTGATTCATTTGCACTCTCAGTTTCTCTCCACTTTCATCTCTCCTTTGTTATGTCCAATACCAAAATTCTTTCGCTCATGATAAGTTAAACTACCATTTTTTCGGAAACTATAATAATATAGAAATAGCACCGCCATATATTTGCCCCATTTCAGTACTTCCATATCGATACTTCCGCTCAAGGTCTTGTTTTTTTTAGAAAGGCACGCTCAAGGTCTTGTGGTGAGCTGGTCTAGCTTAAATGATGTCTTCAAATCTAAAATAAGATATAGTCTGGTTTAGCAATACGTTTTTCTAATATCACGATGTAGTTTAAACATTTTGCTAAGATAATCGAACCTGGGGGGCCTGAACCACAGCAACGGGTACTGGTGACCCCAAAACGAAACAAATCCTCTGGTAATTGTGTCAAAACAACTTGGTGTTTTTTCTGTGTGCACGAGAGGAACAAAGATTTAGGAGGATTTTAAAGAAAGAAAAGATGAAGAAAGAAAGAAAAAAAAAGAAAGGCTTGAGGGGAAGCAGACGCCCAGCCTGAAGCTCCTCACATGAAAGTTGATGGCTCTTAGGCTCTTAGCTTCCTGCTGCTGCATGTAGCCTGTTATTCTACTCCCAAACCAATATAGTTTCCGATAAGCTCATTATATATGATTTTTAGTTGTTGATTCTCATTATATATGATTTTTAGTTGTTGATTCTCAGATAATTCATTTGAGACAACTGATTGGACACCTGCGGCTAAAGAGCTGGATGGCGTGGCTTCACTTTACGTGACTTTCCAGGCAATTCACTAGCTGCAGTGGCACTGTTCTCGTGACATTCAGTTGCGGTAATGAGGTCATCAAACCATCTCCCATAGGCTGAATGAAACCACATTGTCCTTATTAACATCAATCATAAACAATCAACATACATGATTAAAACGATCACCAAACATCGGTTTAAATTAAAGGATTATACTAATAAATACCATAAGTTCTATAAACCTGCTAATGGAACTAATAGTTAGCAACTCTCAAACTAATAATTAGCAGATTATTAGCAAGTCTGCCTGGTGTAATAATTCTAGTTGTTAATTTTTAATGTTAATGAATCTAAACAGACCCTAAGACATCAACTTTGTCATCCATATAACAAGACTAGCATATGGTGGAAAGTTTTATGTCCACTCTTGCTAAATTTATAGGTGCAACTGCGGTTTAGCTTGCCATATACTGTGAGAACAAAAACAAAAACAAAAACAAAAAGGTGTGTTTTTCCAATGAGTTTCCTCATCATATCAACAAAGAAAAAAGTGCATTACCACTGAGATGAAATGCCTATTACCAAAGAATAAAATAGAGCGAAACAATTATCGAATAATCTTAGAGCAACTTCAACAAGTTAGCTACAATTAACATCTAAATTCTAGTGTTTAGCCATTTTATGAAATAGAAAACCTCTCCAAAAGAAAGAGGTCCACAACAATCTAGTTATTTTACAAAGTCACATAGCAAATATCCATGATTGGCTATATATGACCAAAGAAAATTAAGAGATAGCAAACTTTTTATTTTACAAAATAAAACAGCATATTTATTGGTGTCTACCTTTTGCTACATAAAATTCTAAAATAACACCCGCAACAAGAATAGTCAAGCTGGTGGAGATGCTCTTATGATGAGTAATAATAATAATAACACTTGGCTACAACAAAGTCTAGCCACTACAGGATGCGAGTTCTTTGCCGAGTGCCTGTGACACTCGGCAAAGACATTATTGCACTTGGCAAAGGCTTTGCCGAGTGCCGCACTCGGCAAAGAGCACTCGGCAAAGAACTTGTCGGCAAAGGTTTCTTTGCCGAGTGCCAAATATCGGGCACTCGGCAAAGCCTTTGTCAAGTGCCAAGTCAGCACTCGGCAAAAAAAGTTCCAACCGTCAACTTTGACGGCTTCTTTGCCGAGTGCCGACAAAGGCGACACTCGGCAAAGATTTTTTTTTATTTTTTTTGAAAAAAATTCTTTGCCGAGTGCCTAGCCGTTGCACTCGGCAAAGAAAATGTTACCTTTGTTTTTTTTTAAAACCTCTTTGCCGAGTGCTACTGCGTGGCACCTGGCAAAGAATTTTTTATTTTTTTAAAAAAATACTTTACCGAGTGCCATGGCCTTGGCACTCGGCAAATCTGAAAAACTAGCTCTCAGGTTTTTCAGATTTGCCGAGTGTCAGAGCCATGGCACTCGGCAAAAGCCTCTTTGCCGAGTGCAGAAATACCGTTTTTTTATTTTTCCTTTCCATCAAAACAAAGAGACATATCACATATATATCATATACATCATCACACACAGCACATAATATATCACATTCATCATCCAATCATCCATAATCCACAAAATTCACATATATCATCCATCCATCGTGCATCACACACACATATCGTCCATAATCCATCGTATATAATCCATAATCCATCACATACATATAAATGTCTCTAGTGCATCACGAACACAAGTCTAGGTTTTGAACAAGTCCGAAGAACATAAAGAGAGGTACCTACTGCCATCCTGGTCCTGGCCACCTGTTCTCGGACTGTGGAGGAGGGGCAGTTGGCCACCCGGACGTTGGAGAAGGGCCACCGTCTGGAGTCGGGGTCGAACCCGCCGACTGTGGCTACACAAAGGAGAAGCGAAATCATGAGTATCTGCAGGACGGGCGCAAAAGCTAAAGGAATCAACAGGTTCGCATACTAACCGGAGTCCGTAGAACAGGAGGAGCAGGAGGCACAACTGGAGCGAGCAGCGACGGAGGCATGACCACACCTGGCAAGACCTGCAGACTCCTCAGGAAGCTGAACATGTCCCGCATCCTCTGCTCCTCGGCCGCCCTCTGTAGTTGTACAGCCGCCATCTCTAGCCGATAGGCCTCCGCCTGGGCCTCCATCGCTTGCCGTTGGGCCTCCGCCTGTGCCGCCTGCTGGGCCTGCAACCTCCGCATGTTCTCCTGCAACATTCCAACCGCAAAGATTAAACAATGCAAAGGAAAGGTACATGTGTAAAAGCAATAAACGACGAGTTTGTGAGTAGTAACATGGAGCTCTGCTAGCTGCTGCTGTGAGCTCGGCTGCCAAGGGCGTATGGGGAGGGAGGAGTCCGTGCTCCTTGCTCGAATATCGGTGAGGCTGGCAACAGAGGAGGAGTCGACAGTGTTGTCCGCCATCCAGTACCGGCCCTGCTGCTTCTCTCCTCCCAGCCTCATCACGAGGTCCGTGTCCAGGGGCTGGTGGGCCGGATCGAAGTCCTCCCTATGGCGCTGGCGAGCCATCGAGGTGTACTCGCTAAGCTTGCTGTGGACGCTCGCGTTGGTGTACGCCTCGGGGCCGTCCGTCGGGTTGTAGGTGATGTCTGGGGCCGTCGCCTTGCCCTTGTGTGCCAGGGCGTACGCCATGAACTCATTGCATTCCTGGCCCTGGTGCATCTGGGACTGTGAGGAAAACACAAAGACGATTACAAGTAGTTAAAATTGAGTGTTAGAATATATAAAAAAAGATGAAAGCACAAAAAAGTTTACCCATGTCCTGGCGTACGCGCTGAGGCTATGGTTGCCTTGGTGGTGTGGCGCCCCACCCATCTGCCGGGGGTAGTCCCGACGGATCTTATGCTTCTTCGCCCACTCGGGCGAGAGCCACCTGTTGACAATGGCCTCCCAGCAGAGGCGGTGCCTGGCGCACCAATCAGGATATTACTGCATGCCATCAAGTTATTGATATGTCAGAAGATGAAATGAAGCCAACCTGTTGTTTATGAAAGTACTACTTACCAAGAGGTACTGCTCCCTCATGAGTGTCATGCTCCTAACATCCCGCTTCCTCACTACCTGTCCAAGGACGTCGGCGTTGTAGTTGATGATGCACTGGAGCCGCGTCTCGTAGTACAGGTCCGAGAGTCGGGACCTGCATACCTTGTCTTGCACGCACGCTGCCTGGGCCTCAAACCCAGCGTTGCACCTGTAAAAGTCCTGCATGCAGACATCATGTATTGTTTAATTATTTTTAGAGCGAATACATAGTATTGACCAATTTAGTGTGACGTAGACTCACCTAGAACTCGACCTTGACCCATGCCGCTACGGTGCCGTGCTCGCTGTCCTCAGCGGCGTGGAAGTGGTCCCAGGTCTAGGGCGGCGAAGGCACCCCAGCGTAGGTGACCATCTCAGGGTAGTGCCGCCGAATTAGAAGGGCCAACGTGCCATTGATGTGCCGACCCTTCCCGGACACAACTTTCCAGTTGCTGCAAAAGTCATTAAGAACAATTATTAGTCATTAAGAGTCAACATGTCATATGAAATGGTAGTGAAATGAAACGTACTCGTCGCCCTGGGGGCGAATCAACGGGCGCTGGTGCAGTGGGATTGGCCGCGCCGGGAGCTTCGAGGGCCCGCGCAAGTAGACACCGGACGAGATAGAGCCAGAAGCAATAGTGGAAGTGGAACCCCCTACTGTCGCGGTCGCTCTCTCCTCGTGGTCCGATGAGTCAGAGGAGGTGTCACCCCCTCATGTCTGGAGGTCCACCGCCTGGTCGTCCTCGTCCACCGGCGGGGTGGGAGTCGGCTCCACGCACATCCTCGGACGGCCGCGGGTGCGGCCGGTCCTCGACCTCCTCGGCGCCGGCTCCGGCAAAGGCTCGTCCTCAGCGTGGGGTGGTGACCAGTCCATCATGTAGAGAGAGGCGACCGCACGACGGCCCTGCCTTCCGTCCGGCATTTTGTCGAGTGCCTGCAATATCATAGAGTAAACTAATTAGCACAGTTATATTACAAAGTACTTATAAAGAGATGCAAAATAAATGGAACATAGTAATAATAATAATAATTATTATTATAATAATATAGTATTACATGAATTAGAAATATTCTTCACGATCGGCAGCAGCTGGATCATAGTTGTCGTCATCACTATCAATATTGTCAACTTGCACCTCTTGTCCCTCGTCCTCATCTCCATCGTTGTCATCATTGTCATCGTCTAACTGTAATCGCTCAAGCATTTCTAAGTCCTTCTCATCTTGCACCTCTTCTCCCTCTTCTTCATCTCCATTGTAACAGAACCGCCTAAATTACATGGCCCACAGGCGACTGTCATTATCATTAATGACTCTGACAGCCGGGCCCATGTTCCATATAACCTAGACCGATCTGTCGGGCTACATCAGCGCCCAATTTTTTTTTCTTCCGCAGGATCACATTGCGAATACATTACAAGATTACAACATTTCACAGTAAAATACATCAGAGTACAGGAGCGAAATATTACATAACTTTATGTTACAAACCAGTTGTCCAAATAGAGTTCCAGTACGATTATTACAATCCATAAGTAGTGGCAGTAGCAGTTGAATAATTATACAACATTATACATAAGGTAACTCGAACCCTGCCCACAGGTTCCACTTCACTCTTTCTCGCTACCCTCCTGGATGATGGTCATACAGCACGGAGCAAAACAGACATCTGAAGGCGGATCTCCTGCAGCAAGGGTTAACAAACCCTGAGTACTAGGGGTACTCCGCAAGACTTACCCGACTAAAGGTGTAAGATGAGACTCAGGAATGCAGGGTCATAGGTGAGGCTAGCAGGAGGTAAAAGATTTGCAGAAAAGCATCACTATCCAATTTTATTTCATCATTATCATCATCATATATCTATAGTTCCAATATTCAAACTCATAGATCGTCATTTTTCCACTTACTTCCTTTATTCAGAAAACACCTAGTTGAGAACCACTTTTCGGGGTAGGGAAGTGGATTGAGTCTCCATTGACCGAGGAGCACGTCGATTCGAATCCAGAAAGTATACCCAGCTGGGGATTCTAACCACACTGCATATGCAGCACGCCGGCATACATATACCAACCTATCATCTAGGTCTTTCTATCCCGGAACCGGTCCTGCGCCACCCGGGAGCACAGTACTCCACTCGTCTCCAGGCACGACGGCCACGTGGGTACAAGCTACTCCCGCCATCTCTCCACTCCCAGTGCGTGGTTGTCGGTTCCAGCAATAGAGCCACCTGACTCTAGGCTTTCCACAAAGGTATGTGGCTAGGCTGTTCATCTCGATCCAGCACGCCTACAACGAACGGTCCCTATAGTT
The DNA here is from genome assembly GCA_038502445.1 of Eremochloa ophiuroides. Taxonomy (NCBI): domain Eukaryota; kingdom Viridiplantae; phylum Streptophyta; class Magnoliopsida; order Poales; family Poaceae; genus Eremochloa; species Eremochloa ophiuroides. The sequence goes on from JAHLJS010000002.1 coordinate 97,695,541, forward strand.
TTGAAAACCGTGTCTGCCGGTGAGAAGTCATGGGAAACGCCGTCCCACGAGCACGTCAGCCGAGCGAAACACCTTACAGTGATATCGACCAGCTTTGAACTATTCCGAAGGTGATCGTGCATTGGGACTCTAACGCAAATACACATCGACCAACGGATCACAAGTTCTCCACTAATCATAAAGTATGTATGTATACATTCATAGCACAGAAAATAGTTTTTTTTATAAAATTCTAATTTTTATTAAGCATGCCTAAGCATTTTTTTTAAACCATTTCATTTAAATCAGGTTTCAGGATAATTATTTGGGACAATGCATCTGGATAGGTAACAATCAACTCCTATCAACTTAATGCAATAGATTGACTCGAATTATAAAGAATTTCACAACAGAGGGTTAATGCACCGGGGCTTGCCTTGGAGTGAAAAGAGGGTCGGGTTGGGATCGGTCCCGCAGATGTCGAAACCCTGGATCACCTCCGGAGCTGTCTCCCCAGCAGTGGCCTCGACTTTCACTTTCTCGCTCCCGGTCACTACACGTGTGCAATGATGCATGCTTAACATGATGCAACAGTCTTTATAGGAATGCAATAATCAATGATTAACATCTTGAGTACAACTTTCCTTCACGGAAAAGTTGTAAACGGGGATCAAAAATTATACAGCAATTATTAAAGAGATGATTTTAGCAGTCATGGAAAGCCGTTGCACGACTTTTACGACTTTGACCTTACACTAACATCTTTTATTGCCAAGGATCATATAGGGGTGGATCCTTGAGCTTCAATCAATCCAAAATCCACACAAAACCCTAAATCCATTTCTTCTACTCATTTTATTTATTTTTCCTAATTTCACATATATTTACTAACTGACCAAACTAACTCCAATTGTGACCAAATTTCACCAAAAGCTAGGTTTCATCATTGAACAGAGCCACAATTAATTTCATGATTTTTGGAGTTACTTACAATTTATTAAAAATCAACAAAGTTGCATTATCCATTTATTTGGCTGATTTTTACCCCTAACAGAAAAGGTCTAAAATGAACATATGATATTTTTATTAAATTCTATACATCACAGAGAGCTACCACAAAATTTTTCATGATTTTTCAGGCCACAGATTAATTCCTATGAAATTGACAAACATCAGCACTATTCATAGAAATAAATTTGAAAAAGGCTATTGAAAATCGCTGGAAAATGGGAAAAGCGAAACCGGCCCGAGGCGGCCCACACAACCGGCTCGGCCCGGCCACTCGCCCCCGCCGCGCTGCCCGCGCCCGCGCCCGAACTGGGCCGGCCCACTATCACGCGCGTCGTCTCCCGCGCGCACGCGGCCCGCGCCTGCGCGAGCTGAGGCGCTGACAGGCGGGCCCCGCCTGTCAGCTCCTCCTCCTACCTTCCGCCAGCTCGCGCACGCACCGGCACGCGGCGGTCCGCCACGGGTATCGCCGCCGGCGACTTCAACAGCGAAACTGACCGCGTCAGTCCACGCCCTAGAGCTAAGGGAACACCCAGGCATGCTCAGCTCCTACCCTAATCGCCTACGACGAGCCGAAGCTCGCCCATGGCGGACGCGCAGCCCGGCGGATCTACGCCGCCCACGCCGGACCCGCGAGGTAATAACAGAGGGGTTGGGGAGGGTCATCAGCTCACCACGGGTCTCGGTGACAAGGTGGTGAAGGCAGAGGTGGCCCGAAGGGACGAGCTTGACGGTGACCGCAACGGCGGCGGCGTGCTCCGACGGTAACTCCCCCGTTCCGGCGACACTGGACCACCACAGAGCATACGGTCGCAAGCATGAGAAACTACAGGCTACATGGAGCCTCGGACACAAGCTAAGGATCCCCAGAACTCACCTAATCGGTCTCGACACCGCACGCGGCTCGCGGCAGCGCTCCGGGCACCCGCAGCGACGGCGACGAGTACACCGGCACCCTCGAGCCACTACAGCTTCCACCAGTGGGCTCGGGAGGTGCGCAAGAGAGTTGGCTAGATGCTCACGAGATGGAGAGAGTTATGGTGGTGCGGTGTGGGCGAATTTTGCCGGTGAACCGAGCGAACTCCGGCGAGCCGGGAAACGGGAAAAAGAAGAAGGCGGCCCGCTCGTCGTATTTATAGGGCAGAGGACGAGAGGGAGAGGGAGAAAAGGCGTCAACGGCCCGTATTTGAGCAACGTGGGAGCAGGGACGGGCGTGGCCGACCGACGGCGACGCGCCCACGCCGGCGACGCGCGAACAGCGCGAGGAGGACAGTGCCCATCCCGGGTTACTGTAGCTCAACCACTCCCATTTTTGTTTTTTTGTGGAATTCGGTCAAATTCAAATGGAAAAAGGAAAAATGGTAAAAAGCAAAGTTGTAGTGCTCAGAAAACTGAACACTTTTTGTTTTTGGACCAACTCCAAATTTGGCCAAATTTGAAATCTATTCAAAAGGGGATGAATAGGGTTTTTGAATTTTAAACTGTATTTTCAAAATTACTTTTGATTTTACACAACAACTTGAAAAATGGCTAAAATAGAAGTTGTTCCCCTCAGAGAGCTTTACAACTTTCATTAAGGAAGTTTTGTCAGATTCCAATTAATTTTTGAAAAGGCATTTCAAATTCAATTTTTTTTATTCACTGTTTTGAGTTAAATTCAAATTTTCATAACAGAACTTCAAAATCTCCAAAAATAAAAGTTGTCACATTTAATTAGATCTACAACTTTCATTCAAGGATCACCCCCAGATTCCTTCTAGATTTTGAATTAGGGTTTTGGGGCTAAATCTAGGGTTATTTCAAATATGCAATTAGGATTTTAAATTTTCAATCCAATACTTTATCAATCCAAGCCACTCTAGGTCCCTAAGCACAATCATATGCAAATTAATTAAGTTAAATATGATGACATGGCAGGTTATTTATTCCGTAATACCCAGGGTATTACAGCCTTCCCCCCTAAAAGAAATCTCGTCCCGAGATTGCTAAACTAGACATTGAAACAAAGTAATGGAAAAGAAAATACATAAGGTAAACTATACTTGCACTAGCTCACAAAATAAGTAGGAGGGTTTTTAACACAGGGAGTACTAGTCAGACTATTACAGTTACAGGGTGGCAAAGAATTCCGGAAAATTCTCCGCCAGGTAGTCCTCAGATTCCCAGGTGGCTTCGTCTTCGGAATGTTGACTCCATTGAATCTTGTACCATCTAGTTGTGGTCCTTCGAGTGACACGGTCCTTTATGTCCAAAACCCGTACTGGATATTCTGAGTATGTCAATTCGGGTTCCAGTACCACACCTTCCACATCGGTCACTTGGTCGGGAACTCGCAGACATTTCTTTAGCTGAGATACATGAAACACATTGTGCACTTCTGACAGATGATCTGGCAATTGCAACCGGTAGGCAACTTTTCCCACACGCTCGGTGATTACGAATGGTCCAATGTAGCGCGGGGCTAACTTGCCTTTGACCCCAAAACGGTTGACCCCTTTGATAGGCGAAACCTTCAAGTACACATAATCTCCAACCTTGAATGCTAATGGTCTACGCCGCTGATCGACATAGCTTTTCTGTCGAGACTGAGCCACTTTCAGATTCTCTTGTATTAATCAAACCTTCTCTTCGGCTTCATTGACCAAGTCGACTCCATAAAACCATCTTTCACCGGGCTCGGACCAATTCAATGGAGTACGACATCTGCGGCCGTATACTGCCTCGAACGGAGCCATCTTGATGCTTTCTTGATAGCTGTTGTTGTACGAGAATTCAGCTAACGCCAAACACTTGTCCCACTTGTCAGGGTAATTCAATGCACAGGCTCTCAACATATCTTCAAGCACTTGGTTGACTCTCTCTGTCTGCCCGTCAATCTGCGGATGATAAGCCGTACTATGCAGAAGTTTTGTGCCCAATGATTCATGGAAAGATCTCCAAAACTTGGATATGAACTGAGTGCCTCGATCAGAAACAATGGTCTTCGGCACCCCATGGAGCTTCATCATATGCTCTATGTAGAGATTTGCATAAGTCGCTGCCGTGTATTTGAGCTTGACTGGCAAGAAGTGAGCTTGCTTAGTGAGGCGGTCGACGATTACCCAAATGGAATCATAACCGCTTGATGTTTTGGGCAATCCCACAACGAAATCCATGCTAATATCTTCCCATTTCCACGCGGGAACAGGCAATGGTTGTAGCTCTCCACCAGGCTTCATGTGCACAGCCTTGACCTTCTGACATGTGTCACATCTCGTCACGTACTGCGCAATTTCTATCTTCATCTTGGTCCACCAGAATTTCTGTTTCAAATCCTGGTACATCTTATTGCTTCCTGGGTGGATAGAGTATCTGGTCAGATGAGCTTCATCAAGAATTTTGCGACGTAGCTCCAGAACTTTTGGAACTACCAAACGATTCTTGAACCATACGACGCCCTCATCATCAATTCTGAAACAATCTGCCTTTCCTGCCTGGACTTTTTCTTTGATATGCTTGATGCCCTTGCTTCCCTTTTGAGCAACCACGATCTCATCACGGATAGAAGTTTCAATACTGATGTTTGCCAGACTGTCCTGTGGAACTATTTCTATGCCCAACTTTTCCAACTCACCGCACAACGACAGACTATAAGGCTTCACAGTCAGACAGTTGCAGTGAGCCTTCCGACTGAGTGCGTCAGCAACCACGTTAGCTTTGCCAGGGTGATAATGCACTTCAATATCATAATCTTTGATCAACTCAAGCCATCTTCGCTGCCTCATGTTCAGTTCTTCTTGTGTAAAGATGTACTTCAGGCTCTTGTGATCTGTATACACATTGCAGGTGCTGCCTAGCAAATAGTGGCGCCAGATTTTCAAGGCATGAACCACAGCTGCCAATTCTAAGTCATGAGTAGGATAATTTTCTTCATGAGGTCGGAGTTGTCGTGAAGCATAAGCAATAACTCTGCCCTCTTGCATCAAAACACAGCCGAGACCAGTACCGGATGCATCACAATACACATCAAATGGCTTTTCAATATCTGGCTGAGCTAGGACTGGTGCAGTAGTCAAACACTTCTTCAAGGTTTGAAACGCTGCCTCACATTCTGACGACCACACAAACTTGACTTGATGTTTCAACAAGTTGGTGATTGGTTTGGCTATTCTTGAGAAATCTGGGATGAAACGGCGGTAATATCCCGCCATGCCCATAAAACTGCGGACCTGATGAACAGTGGTTGGCGGCTTCCAATTTAAAATTTCCTCCACCTTACTCGGATCGACAGATACTCCTTCAGCTGAGAGAATATGTCCGAGAAAAGGAACTTTGTTCAACCAGAATTCACACTTGCTAAACTTTGCATAAAGCTGGTGCTCTCTCAAACGAGTTAGGACAATGCGAAGGTGGTTGGCATGTTCTTCGGGTGTTTTGGAATAGACAAGGATATCATCGATGAACACAACAACAAATTTGTCGAGCTCGGGCATGAAGACGGAGTTCATGAGATACATGAAGTAGGCAGGTGCGTTGGTTAGGCCAAAAGACATGACTAGATATTCATATAGGCCATATCTGGTAGTGAAAGCCGTTTTTGGAATGTCTTCAGGACGGATTTTGATTTGGTGGTAGCCGGACCTAAGGTCGATCTTAGAAAACACCCTAGCTCCAGCCAGTTGGTCAAAGAGTAGGTCAATACGAGGCAACGGATATTTGTTTTTGACAGTCACCTCGTTGAGTGGACGATAGTCGATACAGAGTCGAAGAGATTGGTCCTTCTTTTTAACAAAAATGGCAGGACAACCCCAAGGAGATGAACTAGGGCGGATGAAACCCTTATCAAGCAGCTCTTGCAACTGAATTTTAAGCTCTGCCAATTCCTTGGGAGGCATCCTATAAGCTCTACGAGAGATAGGAGCTGTTCCAGGCTTTAGCTCAATGGCAAATTCCACATCTCGATCAGGTGGCAAACCGGGCAACTCATCAGGAAACACGTCTGGGAATTCACAGACCACAGGAATCTTCATCACTTCTTCCACTGAGGTAGCACACAACCTTTGCACGGTTTTCTCCACCTTTCTCATAGGTAGTGGAAGTTGGATAAGAAGTTGAGTTTGACTATTAGGTATGTTCACTCTTATAGTTCTATTCAGCACATCAATGAGAGCATTGTGCTGGTACATCCAATTCATACCTAATATCACCTCAATATCTTGATTCTTTAGCACTATCATAGTCGTAGGGAATTTATGCCCTCCCAACTCTATAGGCACTCCCTGAACTACCTCTTTAGTAGACATACGCCCCCCCGGGCGAGTGTATAAGGAAATCTTCCTTTATTTCCCCAATTGGAATTTCATGCTTGACGACAAAGGTACGATTTATGAATGAATGCGATGCACCAGAATCGAAAAGCGTAAGTGCAGGATGATTGGCAACAGGGAACCTACCCATCATGACGGGCTCTCCCGCAGGGATATCATCAACTTGAGTGTAATAGACCTGACCTGCTTTCTTGACAACTTTGCCCTTCTGAGCATGATGTTGATGACCACGGTGCTGACTCTGCTGCTGCTGCTGATGTTGCTGCTGCTGACCACCAGGTGCATTCTGATTGTACCTCTTTGGGAAAGGGCAGTTGCGTGCCCAGTGCCCCATCTTACCACAGTTGTAGCAAGGATGATTGTAGGTGGTTTGAGGGGTATTAATACGAACGCCAGGGGCATTCGGCTGAGTGGCATTTTGTTGATTTGAGGTGTGGGAGGTGGCGGCGGTGCGCACAACCACCTGCTGTTGAGGATAAGATGGACGATTTTGGTGAGTGGGGTGGTAGATGAATTTCTGGCGCTTCTGACCACCAGAAAATGCAGGCCTCTTATTCTTTTTCTTCTCCTCCTGGAGCTGACGGTTGCTTTCTTCAAAAGCCAATGCACAGTCAACCGCTTCATGGAAAGTACATTTGAGGTTGTTGAACAAACTGCGCTGAATCTTGTAATTCAGCCCCCTGATGAAATAGGCCTTCTTCTTCTCATCGGTGTTGGTGTGCTCGGGTGCATACTGTGCCAGATGGTTAAACTGTCCCAGGTACTGAGTGACAGTGGACTCGTTCTGCTTCAGTGACAGGAATTGATCCAACTTCAGCCTTATCACACCCGCGGGGATATAATGAGCACGGAACGCCTCGCGGAACTCCTGCCAGGTGAGCTGGTGTCCTTCAGTCTGTGCTGCCAACAGGTTGGCATACCAGGTCGTTGCTGGACCACGGAGTTGTTGCGCTGCGAACAGAGGTTTCTGTACCTCGGTACAGTGGATCAAGCTGAACTTCTGTTCCATGGTACGAAGCCAATCGTCTGCCTCCAGAGGTTCATCTGCCTTGGTGAACACAGGCGGACGGGTGTCAGTGAAGTCAACATAGGTGGTTTCCTCATTGTCGCGGCGACCACGGCGTCCACCACGATCTTGCTGACTCTGAGCTAGCAGGGTTGCCACGTTCGTCAAAGCAGTGATGGCCTCTGCCAGAGTGGTTGGAAGTGGTGGCGGTGGAGGAGCGCCAGTCCCATGACCAGAGTGATCTCCCATCTGTTAACAAGCAACCACTAAGGACTTATATTACATAAGCAGAGCATAGAAGCACACACAATTCTTACATTATTAATATTACAAGACTCGCACCCAAGCAAGAGTCACGCCCCATACTAAGGTTTTTCTAGCAAGCACCTATTTTACAAACTGGAAAGGCAACTAGCTGACAGCCCTAGGCCTACACTAGTCTAGTCCTCGTCGACTGCAGACGCGTAGGAAGCGTCACTGTCCACGAAGTCCTCCTCAAAGTCCTCGTCACTCTCCTCGGAGCCTGCCTCCTCGACCTCGATAGACTCGATCTCCTCGTCAATCTCCTCCATGTCCTCCTCACCAAGGACAACTCCAAGCTCCGGGTCCTCCTCCTCAGGTACCGGAATAGGGTAGAGCTGATCATTGAGCTGGTGCACCTCCTCGTGCAAGGCGATGTTGTCTTCCTCCAGCTGCGCTGTGCGCTGCTCTGCCTGCAACATCCTGTCCATGATCACTCCCTCGCGATCCCAAGCCTCGTCCCGCTGCTTCGTCAGGCGGTCAATCTCCCGACGCAAGTCTCGGTTGGTCCTCACAACACGATAGTGATTGAGGCGAGCCACACGGTAGTCCTTCTCCCACTGACTCACTAGCCTCTGAAGTCTCCTGACCTCAGCCTCCAACTCCTCACTGCTGCGACAGGGTGGGCGACCCCCAGAAGCCTCGCCCTCCCCGGTACGTGGCGCCAGCTGGTGGCACGGAACGCCACGTGTTCCCGTCATTTTCCTGGCAGTGAGCTTGCAACGAGCCATCTGGAGAAGGTAAGTGGATTTTATAAGATATACAAGTTAGCAAGAACAGGTTTGGTAACTTATCCCAAATACCCACTTTTAAGGAGGAAGTTATTATTATGTGATTAACATGATGCATGCACGTACTTACGAATTTAAATCATGCAAGTAAACACATACAAAAGTAAGTAAACTTTTCAACATAGGGCTAATAATAATAATATTATTCCACATGCTACCATAGCCACATGATATTAAATATAAATCACTTAAGACTACGGAATAAGATAAGAACAGAAGCAATTTGGACCCAAAATAATATATTAAGTTTTATGATCCAAAACATTTTGAAGTTTTCGAAAGGTAATCCGTAATGATTGGCAATGTAATGCTCTGGTACCAACTGTAACAGAACCGTCTAAATTACATGGCCCACAGGCGACTGTCATTATCATTAATGACTCTGACAGCCGGGCCCATGTTCCATATAACCTAGACCGATCTGTCGGGCTACATCAGCGCCCAATTTTTTTTTCTTCCGCAGGATCACATTGCGAATACATTACAAGATTACAACATTTCACAGTAAAATACATCAGAGTACAGGAGCGGAATATTACATAACTTTATGTTACAAACCAGTTGTCCAAATAGAGTTCCAGTACGATTATTACAATCCATAAGTAGTGGCAGTAGCAGTTGAATAATTATACAACATTATACATAAGGTAACTCGAACCCTGCCCACAGGTTCCACTTCACTCTTCCTCGCTACCCTCCTGGATGATGGTCATACAGCACGGAGCAAAACAGACATCTGAAGGCGGATCTCCTGCAGCAAGGGTTAACAAACCCTGAGTACTAGGGGTACTCCGCAAGACTTACCCGACTAAAGGTGTAAGATGAGACTCAGGAATGCAGGGTCATAGGTGAGGCTAGCAGGAGGTAAAAGATTTGCAGAAAAGCATCACTATCCAATTTTATTTCATCATTATCATCATCATATATCTATAGTTCCAATATTCAAACTCATAGATCGTCATTTTTCCACTTACTTCCTTTATTCAGAAAACACCTAGTTGAGAACCACTTTTCGGGGTAGGGAAGTGGATTGAGTCTCCATTGACCGAGGAGCACGTCGATTCGAATCCAGAAAGTATACCCAGCTGGGGATTCTAACCACACTGCATATGCAGCACGCCGGCATACATATACCAACCTATCATCTAGGTCTTTCTATCCCGGAACCGGTCCTGCGCCACCCGGGAGCACAGTACTCCACTCGTCTCCAGGCACGACGGCCACGTGGGTACAAGCTACTCCCGCCATCTCTCCACTCCCAGTGCGTGGTTGTCGGTTCCAGCAATAGAGCCACCTGACTCTAGGCTTTCCACAAAGGTATGTGGCTAGGCTGTTCATCTCGATCCAGCACGCCTACAACGAACGGTCCCTATAGTTTTGAAAACCGTGTCTGCCGGTGAGAAGTCATGGGAAACGCCGTCCCACGAGCACGTCAGCCGAGCGAAACACCTTACAGTGATATCGACCAGCTTTGAACTATTCCGAAGGTGATCGTGCATTGGGACTCTAACGCAAATACACATCGACCAACGGATCACAAGTTCTCCACTAATCATAAAGTATGTATGTATACATTCATAGCACAGAAAATAGTTTTTTTTTATAAAATTCTAATTTTTATTAAGCATGCCTAAGCATTTTTTTTAAACCATTTCATTTAAATCAGGTTTCAGGATAATTATTTGGGACAATGCATCTAGATAGGTAACAATCAACTCCTATCAACTTAATGCAATAGATTGACTCGAATTATAAAGAATTTCACAACAGAGGGTTAATGCACCGGGGCTTGCCTTGGAGTGAAAAGAGGGTCGGGTTGGGATCGGTCCCGCAGATGTCGAAACCCTGGATCACCTCCGGAGCTGTCTCCCCAGCAGTGGCCTCGACTTTCACTTCCTCGCTCCCGGTCACTACACGTGTGCAATGATGCATGCTTAACATGATGCAACAGTCTTTATAGGAATGCAATAATCAATGATTAACATCTTGAGTACAACTTTCCTTCACGGAAAAGTTGTAAACGGGGATCAAAAATTATACAGCAATTATTAAAGAGATGATTTTAGCAGTCATGGAAAGCCGTTGCACGACTTTTACGACTTTGACCTTACACTAACATCTTTTATTGCCAAGGATCATATAGGGGTGGATCCTTGAGCTTCAATCAATCCAAAATCCACACAAAACCCTAAATCCATTTCTTCTACTCATTTTATTTATTTTTCCTAATTTCACATATATTTACTAACTGACCAAACTAACTCCAATTGTGACCAAATTTCACCAATAGCTAGGCTTCATCATTGAACAGAGCCACAATTAATTTCATGATTTTTGGAGTTACCTACAATTTATTAAAAATCAACAAAGTTGCATTATCCATTTATTTGCCTGATTTTTACCCCTAACAGAAAAGGTCTAAAATGAACATATGATATTTTTATTAAATTCTATACATCACAGAGAGCTACCACAAAATTTTTCATGATTTTTCAGGCCACAGATTAATTCCTATGAAATTGATAAACATCAGCACTATTCATAGAAATAAATTTGAAAAAGGCTATTGAAAATCGCTGGAAAATGGGAAAAGCGAAACCGGCCCGAGGCGGCCCACACAACCGGCTCGGCCCGGCCACTCGCCCCCGCCGCGCTGCCCGCGCCCGCGCCCGAACTGGGCCGGCCCACTATCACGCACGTCGTCTCCCGCGCGCACGCGGCCCGCGCCTGCGCGAGCTGAGGCGCTGACAGGCGGGCCCCGCCTGTCAGCTCCTCCTCCTACCTCCCGCCAGCTCGCGCACGCACCGGCACGCGGCGGTCCGCCACGGGTATCGCCGCCGGCGACTTCAACAGCGAAACTGACCGCGTCAGTCCACGCCCTAGAGCTAAGGGAACACCCAGGCATGCTCAGCTCCTACCCTAATCGCCTACGACGAGCCGAAGCTCGCCCATGGCGGACGCGTAGCCCGGCGGATCTACGCCGCCCACGCCGGACCCGCGAGGTAATAACAGAGGGGTTGGGGAGGGTCATCAGCTCACCATGGGTCTCGGTGACAAGGTGGTGAAGGCAGAGGTGGCCCGAAGGGACGAGCTTGACGGTGACCGCAACGGCGGCGGCGTGCTCCGACGGTAACTCCCCCGTTCCGGCGACACTGGACCACCACAGAGCATACGGTCGCAAGCATGAGAAACTACAGGCTACATGGAGCCTCGGACACAAGCTAAGGATCCCCAGAACTCACCTAATCGGTCTCGACACCGCACGCGGCTCGCGGCGGCGCTCCGGGCACCCGCAGCGACGGCGACGAGTACACCGGCACCCTCGAGCCACTACAGCTTCCACCAGTGGGCTCGGCAGGTGCGCAAGAGAGTTGGCTAGATGCTCACGAGATGGAGAGAGTGATGGTGGTGCGGTGTGGGCGAATTTTGCCGGCGAACCGAGCGAACTCCGGCGAGCCGGGAAACGGGAAAAAGAAGAAGGCGGCCCGCTCGTCGTATTTATAGGGCAGAGGACGAGAGGGAGAGGGAGAAAAGGCGTCAACGGCCCGTATTTGAGCAACGTGGGAGCAGGGACGGGCGTGGCCGACCGACGGCGACGCGCCCACGCCGGCGACGCGCGAACAGCGCGAGGAGGACAGTGCCCATCCCGGGTTACTGTAGCTCAACCACTCCCATTTTTGTTTTTTTGTGGAATTCGGTCAAATTCAAATGGAAAAAGGAAAATGGTAAAAAGCAAAGTTGTAGTGCTCAGAAAACTGAACACTTTTTGTTTTTTGACCAACTCCAAATTTGGCCAAATTTGAAATCTATTCAAAAGGGGATGAATAGGGTTTTTGAATTTCAAACTGTATTTTCAAAATTACTTTTGATTTTACAGAACAACTTGAAAAATGGCTAAAATAGAAGTTGTTCCCCTCAGAGAGCTTTACAACTTTCATTAAGGAAGTTTTGTCAGATTCCAATTAATTTTTGAAATGGCATTTCAAATTCAATTTTTTTTATTCACTGTTTTGAGTTAAATTCAAATTTTCATAACAGAACTTCAAAATCTCCAAAAATAAAAGTTGTCACATTTAATTAGATCTACAACTTTCATTAAAGGATCACCCCCAGATTCCTTCTAGATTTTGAATTAGGGTTTTGGGGCTAAATCTAGGGTTATTTCAAATATGCAATTAGGATTTTAAATTTTCAATCCAATACTTTATCAATCCAAGCCACTCTAGGTCCCTAAGCACAATCATATGCAAATTAATTAAGTTAAATATGATGACATGGCATGTTATTTATTCCGTAATACCCAGGGTATTACATCCATCCCCTCGATCAATGTCATTGTCTACTTCCATGCCCATCAGCGAAAACACGTCTATTGTTGGTGGTCCTTATGGATAAATTTTATACCACCAACTTAGACTAAAAAGAGGATTAACAATCATATTCTAGCACATATGCCTTTACTACTAACAAGTTCCACTTGTACCCCTAGCATTCATGTTTTACAGGTTTTATGGCATAACAAGTGGAAATACGCATCAACATGGAGAAAGCGCAAAGTCAAATGACGAATCCGACAAATGCGCAAACAAAGAATACTAAAAAAGCCCACCTTTAAAGCGTAATTGGATCCATCCGCAACCACGGGAGAGGCCCAGGCCCAGGGAGCAACCGACCACCCAAAGGCGGTGGCCAGATGGCTCTCCCTAGGGACCGACCGCCCTCCCAGGTGGGGCCTCTCGGGCCCATCTTCGGAGGCGGTGCTGATGGCGGTTTGCTGATGGCGGTTTCACCTCCTTCCATGTTTAGATGCGCCAAACCATCATAGTACCACTATAAATAGATGGTGCTCCATCCCCTTCGACACACACATCATTTTGGAGTCATCTACCTCACACTTCTCACTTGTATCTTTAGAGTAGTATTAGTAGTTTGCGAGCAAGGTAAGAGCTATCAAGGAGAGCTTGTCTCCTTGGAAGAAAATGATCATCTTGGTATGAATACAATTCGGTCTTCTTCCATGAGCAAGTTCTTATCATACTTATATGATTATGCATATGAACTAGAGTCTAATTATAATCTTGCTATGAGCATAGTACATGAGCTAGAACATAGTTTATGTATCATGTTCTTGACTTATTCATCATCGTTCTTCATTGTTCATCGAATTAGTATGAATAGAGGAAGAACTAGGAATGAGGTGATGGTTCGTCGTGCTGTCATGGTTGCTCTTAACCTAGCCTGTCAATCCGAAGGGTTGGGGTCCGCGGGGGGTTAGGAGTTGTTTTCAAGTATGCAAGCATGGAGCTTGGGTATGCGGAGATCGGTGGATATGTCGGTATCCCACGGGCAGAGGGGTAGGTGGACAGGTGGTGACAGCCCTGTCCATCCCTAGCATTCCCCCACATTCGGATATTGAGTAGGAGTTCGTAAAGTCTCTATCGGCTGGCAGACCAGCTGCGGGGATCTCTCTATCACCCCAGACTTAGTCCTGATACTAGAACTACTAATTAGATGATTTGTTAACAGTTCTTTGCATAATTATATATGACCAATGCCTGCTCAGTTAGATATATTCTTTTATTCTTTATTTTCCTTTTATCCTTGTGGTTGATCCATATGTGTGTCCACTATCTTGAAATCATGTTTTATTCCTGTTTACTCTATGCCTACCATTGCACTCAATAAGTGATCATGTTTACACCACGCTTGATGCATATTGCCCTCCTACGGGAAATTATAAATACGACACCCTACTCACGGGTTGAAATGCTACAATAATAGTTCTGTGCACTTGCAGAGTAATCTTATTCCTTACTGAGCTATCGATTGGCGTACCTAAGTATCGTTACTTAAGGATTGTAATTCTTGTTGCACCCCACGGCGCAGTGCCACGGTTTTGCATATCGTAAGTAATGACGGTTAGGAAGGCCAATCCGGCACTTCTAACTGCTATTACCAGACTGCATTACCTAGGCCGGCGCCAGCAAGGGCCAAGGATTACCTTTCTGAAGTAATGGTGGTTGGGAATGTCATCTTATGTTTCTAAGTATTATTATTAAGGACGGACCTTTAGTCTATCCTTAGTAGTAATGGTAAGAAACGCCAACAATCATTTCTAGCGCCGTTGCCGGGGATGGACTTTTAGTCTATCTTTTGTAACGACGTTAAGAAATGCTAACAAGCATTTCTGGCGCCGTTGCCGGGGTTAGACTTTTAGTCTATCTTTTGTAACGACGTTAAGAAATGCCAACAAGCATTTCTGGCGCCGTTGCCGGGGATGGACTTTTAGTCTATCTTTTGTAACGACGTTCAGAAATGCCAACATCTACGTTAAACCTTCCTTCTAGCCCCTCTGGTTGATAGAACTCCTTTGTGTGAAGGTCAGAATTGTAATTCTCATCGTTTAGGACAGGTAGTCTACCGCGGGGCGATACCATCTACACAAGGTACCAACCAATAAGATTGGGGTCTTTTTGGCAGGCCCATGGGAGATAATAAACTTGCGTGGCCTGTTGAGCCACAATATAGACATCCTCTCCTTGATATACAGAATCCTGTCGAATTTTGACTTGTCCAATCTCAGGGGTTGTTCTCGTGACGTTAGGATCAAACCAATGGCATTTGAATACGACTGGATTACGAGCTTTGCAACACTCAAAGTTGAGCTCGTATATTTCTTCTACCATGACGTAGTAGTCGTGCCCATTGGTGCCGGGCGTACGAACTCCGCTATTTGTGGTTTTCCGATTGGGCCGACTCCACTCGTAGATGCTTGTGTGAAAGCGATAGCCATTCACGGTATAGTTGGTGAATGTCTTGACCTTGTAGGTGAAGCCTTTAGCTAGCCCTTTCAACTCAGCATCCATTACCCTATCTTTGCGGGCCTGCAAGGTGAGACCAGATAGATCGTTACATTACTCGCTCTAATGATCGATGTGGGAAAGGCAAAGAATTAACCAGGTACCTTCGTGTCAAACCAGGAAATGAAATCGGGCACACCATCTTTGAGAATAGTATCTTCCTCTTGAGGGGAAGGAGCCCTATTCCCTGTCCAGTATATATTCAAAAATTCCCTAAAAAACAAGAGACAAGGGGGTGGATACATGGAGGATAACGCATAAGGTCTTGGTGTAGTATGTAACAAGCTCATTGAGAACTTACTGCACATAAGGTTTCACTTCGTCAAGGTTCAACAACACATAAAGCATGATAATGCGTCACTCATCATGCCTTAAGCTCTTGGTGCACGGTGCGCTTGTCTTTCCAAGTTGCCCTTCGAAAAGGCTAAGATTCAATGAACTCTTTTCGGTGTTGTAACAAGGGGGTGGATTGTGCACGCTGGGAAGACTGTCATTATAGTATGATGTTGTGAAGTTTGACACCTCCTCAAAAATGAACGCCTCTACCATGCTAACCTCAATTTTGTCTTTGCTTCTACACCTTTTTCGAAGAATCTTTAGACATCTCTTGATTGTATAGCACCAACGGAACTGTGCCTCGTACGGCAGGTGCAAAATCAGATGCTGCATCGCCAGGAAGAAGCCGGGTGGGAAGATCTTCTCCAACTTGCAGATCAACATAGGTGCCACTTTCTCCAAGTCATCAATGACGTCCCGAGATAACTCCTTGGCACAAAACTGGCGAAAGAAAAAGCTCAACTCTGTCAGCACGCGCCACACATGCTCGGGGACGTATCCCCGGGTCATCGCAGGAATGAGCCGCTCAATCTATATGTGGAAGTCATGACTCTTCATCCCTAACACTCGCATGGTGGACAAGTTCACTCCCCTACTCAAATTCGCCGCATGTCCATCAGGGAACATTAGCGACTGGATCCACTGCAGTGCCTCCTTCCTTTGGTCCTTTTTCAATACGAAATCGACCGGAGTCCTTTTCCATTTCTTGCCGGGCGCGGGAGGCTTCATCACTTGCTTTGGTCTATCGCACATCGTTGCCAGGTCCAGTCTAGCCTTAACGTTGTCCTTTGACTTATCAGCAATGTCCATGAGTGTGGCCCAAAGCGTCTCGGCGATATTCTTTTCTGTGTGCATTACATCAATGTTGTGTGGAAGAAGGGGGTCATCGAAATAGGGGAGTTTAGTCAAGCCCGATTTATGAGTCCACTGGTGTTCCTGTTCATATCCAATAAAACCACCTTTCTCTTTATTATCTTTGAGAGCCTCTACCTGAGCACGAACTTTGGCACCGGTCATCATTTGAGGTGCAGGGTCGTTAATTTGAACCCCTTTCCTGAAGTTCTTGACGTCTCGCCGGAATGCATGCTCAAGAGGGAGGAATTGACGATGCTGGTCGAACGAAGAGAACTTGCCACCCCTCTTCAGCCAAGTAAACCTCACAGCTGTCTTGCATATTGGGCATGGGAACTTCCCATGAACACACCACGCGCAGAATAAGCGATACGCCAGGAAGTCATGTAGGGAGTAGTGGTACCAAACATGCATGGTGAAGTTCTTCTTTGTAGCTCGGTCGTATGTAAGTACCCACTTTTCCCAAGCAAGGATCAATTCATCAATGAGAAACTACATGAACACTCTCATCTTGTTCCCCGGGTGTCCAGGAATTATCAGCGACAAGAAAACGTTATTGGGTTGAAACATGACGCCGGGGGGGAGATTGAGGGGGATCACGAACACGGGCCAACAAGTGTAGGTTGAACCCATCTGTTGCCGGCCCTACACGTACATTCCGAGCCTCCTCAGCTTTACGACGATGTATGCCATCGAAGTGGGTCCATGCATCGCCATCCGATGGGTGTACCATCTTTTCAGGACTGTATCTTTTGCCATGTTTGTGCCATGTCATCTGTTTCGCGGACTCCTCTGTTATGTACAGCCGTTGGATTCTCGGTATGACAGGAAGGTACCGTAGGACCTTAGCGGGGATACCAAGCTGCTCCTTCTTGCCATCACTAGTGTCGACCTCTAGATATCTAGAGGATTTGCACTTTGTACAGTGCGTTGCTTTCTCGTGATCTTTTCTAAATAGGACGTACCCCTTCGGACAAGCATGAATGTGCTCATACGGCATCTTAAGTGCACGAAAAAGTTTCTGTGACTCGTACAAGTTCTTCGGCAGCATGTGACCCTCCGGAAGCAGGGATCCAAACACTGCTAACATACAATCGAAGTAGCCTCGACTCATGCTACACTGCGACTTGAACGACATTAGGCGTCCAATGGCATCCGGTTGCGAAACCATTGTCTTCCCATGAAGGGGCTTTTGTGCCGAATCTAGCATAGTATAGTACGCCTTTACGGATTCCTCGGGGTCATCCTCCAATCCTTCACCGAACCGTGTCTCGTGAAAGTCATCCATCCAGTCTGCTACCCCGGCATCTCCATCAAAAGCTTCGAGGCGTGGTCTCACCACCTCCTCTCTAATACGATCGGCTTCACCCTGGTGGATCCAGCAGGTATAGTTTGGCGTGAATCCATACTTACAAAGATTTTCCCCCACGGCCTTTCTAATCTTTCTTACACGGTTGTCACATTTGCAGCAGGGACACGGCATCCGACTCGACCCTCGAGCAGTCGCGCCAAATGAATGCTCCAAGAAAGCTTTAATATTAGTCATCCATTCTGGGGTCATACTTGGGTGACCCGTGTACATCCAATCATGGTTACGCGTATGATATCATGACAACGTGCTCCAAACTTTTTCAAATTTTTACCACAGTATACGCGTATGATATCATGACTTGTCGACAAATTTCATGTTTTTCGGAATTCATTTACATTTTATATAATTAAAAATGCACTCGCACGCTACTTGGCGACGTTGCCCCGTGAGCAAGTTCACCGTAATTTCGAGAGAGATCTTGGATTTCGCCTAAATTTACAGTGACAAACAAGAATAACATTTTTTGAACGAACGAAATCTATTATTTGATGCACCCGCAGTTCAAACTTACATTTTCCGGAAAAACTGAAGAAAACAAAATAAACTAAAGAAATATATCAAAATGCAATGAAAAAGTCCTAAATTTCAACATGTTGTTTGTGTTACTGTAGAAAACCTCCAGAAAAAATTAGGTGAAAAAAACAAAAAAATCAGTTTGCCGAGTGCCTAGGGTTGGCACTCGCCAAAGTTTCTATTTTGCCGAGTGCCAAACGCCTGGCACTTGGCAAAGGTAACGGCGCCCGACGCCGTCGGTCCCTGGCATTTTTTTTCGGAGCGGGGGTCTTTGGCGAGTGTTGAGCACTCGGCAAATACTTTCTTTGTCGAGTGTCTTAGTTTGCCGAGTGGCTTGGTTTGCCAAATGCGGCACTCGGCAAAGAAAGCCTTTGCCGAGTACGCGATATTTGGCACTCGGTAAACCTTCGGGCACTCGGCAAATCGTGTTTTTCCTGTAGTGAGCGTACAAAAGAAGAAGCAACCAACCAAAGGATTCACAAATGATTGAAAATTCTGACCAGAACCTTGGACGCGATCATGGTGCAAAGTGGCTGGAAGTTATTTCTGGACCACGCAAAATAGAGCTAGCAAATGCAAAACAGGATAGAGATTCCCGTGATCGCTGAGCAGCTTAGAGCAAGTGAGGCTTGTAAGAAGGCTAAATGCTGAGATGAAGGAGAGATAAGAGGATAGAAAAGAGAAGTAGGTTATAACCTTACAGCCAGTTGTTTAAGCACAAGAACAAAAAAATATATGAGATTAACAAGTAGACCATATATTTATAATAAAAAGCTAACTATTATATTAATAGACTAAGAAAAGGACTGTACCATTTTATACAGCCAGCAGTTAACTCAACCCACCCGATGGATGGATGGAGA
The DNA here is from genome assembly GCA_038502445.1 of Eremochloa ophiuroides. NCBI lineage: Eukaryota > Viridiplantae > Streptophyta > Magnoliopsida > Poales > Poaceae > Eremochloa > Eremochloa ophiuroides. The sequence continues at coordinate 97,714,727 of JAHLJS010000002.1, forward strand.
GGCTGACGCGCGCTGAAGAAAACGGTCCAGGTCTCGGTCTATTCCCCAATTCCCCCCACGCCCTCCTCCTCCTCTCCCAGGTCCGTCAGTCAGTCCCCGTTATAAATAGCGCTCGGATTCCTCACGCCCCCACACACGGCCGGCCACACCTCTCTCTCTCCAGCGCACTCTTCCTCCTCACATCACTACCCACCTCAGCAGCTTCCGGCGAAGCGCATCGATCCATGGAGTTCTACGTGGACGAGAAGTGGAAGTTCTCCAAGAAGAGCCGGAACAACGGCAGCCGGCGCGTCTCGGGAGCCGGAGCCGGAGCCGGCGGCGAGGACTCCCTGCTTAAGAGGTCGTCCAGCATGAGGGATGTCCCGGCGATCGGCCGGCGCGGGAGCGGCGCCGGCGCCGCGGCGGCGGCAGGCGGGTGCGCGCCGCAGCCGTCCTTCTCGAGCCGGTGCGCGGGCCTGGTGAAGGAGCAGCGGGCGCGCTTCTACATCATGCGCCGCTGCGTCACCATGCTCGTCTGCTGGAAGGACTGCTCGTAGCCGCCGGCGAAGAAGCTCGACCTCCCGCTAGCAGCTTCTCCGGCCGCCAGGATCAGAGGGTCAGTCATGGGGGTGCTGAAGCAAGCCGAGGGACACGGGGAAGAAGGCAGATTAGGTGATGTGTGTGTATAGATCAGTCTTGATTAGGAGTCCTCTTTCTTCTTCTTCTTCTTTCTTATTTTACCTCCCAATTCTGGGACGTTTTCTCGATTACCGGTGCTCGATTAGGTAAGAGTAGTAATTACTAGTACAGTACTTAGCGGCTGCGAGGTAGATGCATGTGGAATCGTAGACAGTTTTGGGATCCCCTTCTTCAAGGGGAATGGGGATCTGGGTTCTTTACAGCTGCAGTGCTGCAAAGGAGCACCGCACGCAGGCAGGCCGGCATAGGCAGGCAGCTGAATGAAATCTAGTGGATCTTCAGTTGTGTACCACGACCACGGTGAAAAAAAGTTTCACTGCCCATGTATAGCTAAACGCAACAACATGATAAGATGTCACCGTGTATTTTTTTAATCTTTCTTTCTGTTTCGTTTCTCCTTGTCATTTTTCTCTCTGGGTGGCATCCAACAAGGATGCTCTCCTGATTGACAAAAGGGACATCGCTGCTGGGTGCTGATTGAGAAAACACAACCAGAAAGTGGAGTTTCGGGATCAGGGAGACGGGCGATTGGGCGAAGGAGACTGGAGATGAGATGAGAGCTGTGACTGTGAGCAAAAATGCCACGGATGAGGAGGAAGAGGGAGGAGCAGGCAGCCAGTGGCCAGAGCCGGGGCAGTAAATGGGGATGGTGACGGTGATGGCCACCCCACTTTTTTTCCTTTGTCCTCACCCTTTTGGGACTGCCATTTCCGGCGTGGCCATCTGACGACCTCCATTATTGCACTTGGTGCTCCTTCCCCTCCCTCCAGCTTCTTGGAGGAGCTCCCTCTGCTTCTCTGCTCAGCAGCAGCAAGACAGCAAGCATGCAGTCACAGAGAGACGCACATGTAAACAGAGCGAGAAAACTGCAGGGCTGTACTAGCGCCCCACGCTGATCTGAGCCCAAATCACTTGTTAATTGGCGCGGCAATCAGATTACGTCAGCCACCAGTACCTTGATCCCATTTGTTAATTCCCTGGAATGAGTTGGAACGGTCGATTTGGGGGGGAATCAAAGCATCTAACAATGTGCTTTGGCCGCAGGTGAGTTGGGCCATCACCTCCCCTTGTAAAAAGGCCCCCGCTTCCCCTGCTGATCAACAGAGCACCCGTAAACACAGGCAGGCGAAATGACAGTGTGGCCACCCACCTGCACGGCGGCGGCGCCATTGGCCGAGCAGCCCTGCGCCGTCTGCTGTCGCCTGCGCGCCCCTGTAGAGGTCGGGCAATCGTCCTGTGGACGTGGATCCATGGATGTTGCAGCGCCACAGCCACAGGCAGCCACACGACGGCCCGTGATGCGTCTACCGACGAATACACCTGAATCGGCATACTAGCTGACGAGTTCTAATTGTGAGGTAGCGTCTTTTCGCGGTGAGGCTATCTATCATACGGAGTATGGCAGAATCTCAGGGGTGTATAAATCACGGAAAGTTCTTCGTGTCATGTTGGATGTTTTCATAAAATTTCGGATATAAATAAAAAATTAATTATATAACTCACTAAATGGGGAAATAAATTTATTAAAACCAATTAATCTGTCGTTAGTAAATGTTTACGGTAGCATAACATTGTTAAATCATCTAATTAGGTTTAAAAGATTCATCTCATAATTTACGTGCAATTTATGTAATTAGTTATTTTTTATCGTATATATTTAACTCTTCATGTATATATCCAAACATTTAATGTAGTGAGATGTAAAGTTTTTTCAGAAGAGCGAATGTTGGAAAGGAGTTGGGCGAGGCCAACTTGTTCTCTAGGGTGAAACTGATGGAAGTTTCAGGGTCTGTTTGGTAGTTGGTATAATTCACAGTAGCTTCATGAGATGTTGCGTGGTTTTCATGAGATGTTGCGTGGTTTTTTCTTTTTGCTAAACAACCTTATAAAACAGCTTCATCTCCTTCGCCTATAGAGATGAGAGTTGGTACGAAACTAAAAAAATAATTTATCTTAACTTTCTCTCATTTTCTCCCTCTCTTTGAACCGTGTATAAATATATTGATGGATGGTTTTATCAAACAACTTACCTTCAAAAAATTACTCATTAAACTATTTTTTTTTTAAATCACAAATGAAGTTGAGCTATGTCAAACGCCCGTCAGTGGTTGTTGCCTCGCCTGGTTGGCGTAGCAAGATGTTCACGTATCTACAGGAGCCGGGCGGAGACATGACAGTGACATAACAGTGAGCATGTAGGCCCAAATCCGGGGCTCAGCACTCGCAAGCAAACGGGTTTGGGTGGGTCTTGCCATGGCAGCTGTCGTGGCAAGCTGAAAGGTCCGGCTCCGGGCTCCGGCACGCACTATCGGATCACGCGGAGAGCTCATATTATTCTAGGTTATCTGCTGCCCCTGCCCGATTTTCCAAGAGACAAGCCGAATTTAATCGTCTTGCGGAAGAATGTATCAAAGGGGGTCTTTACTTCCTCTGCAAAATTCTAAAACTTCCGTCACATCAATTTTATGGTACATACATGAAACATTAAATGTAGACGAAACTTTTGCATATTTGCACAGTTTGCCTGTAAATCACGAGACGAATCTTTTGAGTCTACTTAGATTATAATTACATACTTATTACAAAAGATTTCTCGCTGCTACCATGTTAAAATCCCAAAAATTTTGGGACGTAAACACCCCAAAGTCGGGTCCAAGACGTGCGCTTCATTCTAGGCGCACTCCATCGCATCATCTTGGACATCGATCTCCTTCTCAATCTGATTGACCATCTCGATCTGAACGTACACGCCATGCTGCATGGGTTTTTATACATGACGGCAGCAGAGGGACGAGAATCACGTACGTACGGTGGTGCGTCGCGAGAAAGAAAGCCAAGGCGAACCGAAGGACCATACCAAAAGGGCTCAAGTGATTGAATTGAACCCAGCTGCCCTGCCCAGCCTCGTCTCGTGCCCTACCCGGCCTAGCTAGCCAAGAGACACTCCATGTGCCCCTCGCCAAACACTGATGTGATGTGCATGCCCAGCTCTCTCCGGTCGTGCCCAAAGGGTCGGCTTGGCCTTATGGTACGGTCGTTGGATTATCCATCGAGACGGCACGGCACGGCACGATATGCAACTCAAATATACGACCAATTACAGCACTCTGTCATCGCGCAAGTTTGCAGCTTATAGCAACGAGCCAAAACGACACCACCGTACCACCACCCCCGGTGAAGCCTGATCACGATTCACGCGCGGAATCCATCCTCTCGTCAGCTGTCAAAATCGCGGCTCCACCACACCCGCGCCCAGCGCCCGCAACTTGTTGCGCGCGCATGCAAAGCGGCCGGAGTTTTGCTCCCAGCACTTTACTAGAGGGTTGGCTTTTGGCTGATGTATCGTGTCTCGTGTCTGCTCTTTCGCGGCCGGGGCCTAGTACGATTTCTCCCCGGCGCTCATGGTCACTGGGAGCGCGCGGGAGAAAAGTGGTGGCGTTGTTCGTGGCCGTTCGCCGAACATTTTGTATGTGGGGGCAGGAGTATAAGCTACCTGGGCCTCCTGCAGATACGTCCGAGCATCCGGCTGATGATTGCTTATAAACACGAGATATTCTTCGCGGGTGCACGCACGGTCGTTAGACTATCTCTAACAGCACACCTAAAATACAAAATAGGTCACGTACAATGTTTTTAGGTGTTAAAATCAGTCTCCAACGGAAGAATCAGTCATAACATGCATTTTGGGTACTGCAAGAACCGGCAACCATATTTGCATCGTCTCTCACCTCGACGCAAAGCCTGTAGTGGTGGGCCTCTAGGAGCCGACGGAGTGGACCAGTCGGCGCTGTCAGGGTGTGGCCGGCGCGGCGCGGCGAGCTCACCGTGGGAGTGCCACCGAAGCCACCGAGCTCGCCGTGGGTGCGGTGAGCTCTCCGTGGGAGCACCACCGAGCTCGCCTTGGTTGCCTCGCCGGCGCTCTAAGTCATCCTCGCCGGATCTCGCAAGGGGCACGACGGAGGGAGGGAGGTCGTGCCGTGGAAGGAGCTCGCCATCCGGGATCCAATCGTGCTCGCTGGATCTTACCGTTGTGGGGCGGGATCACCAGCACTCCCGCGCGCTCAGACCGTTGGGAGCCGACGCGGCGGACCGGCGAGGTCCTCCTCGGGGCACGGTTGTCGGGGAGCCGGTGTCGTCGGGGAGACGGGCGGCGGCGCGAGGGAGAGGGAGAGCAGGACAGAAGACGGGCGGCGCGAGGGAGAGAAGAACGTGCGGCGCCAGTAAAAAAGGTCGGGTTGTTGGACACAAGGATATTTGGGTTCTTAACCCATTTACTTTGCGACACCTAAACTAGGCAAATAGGTTTCGAATCTGGGTGGCAGTGTTGGAGACAATCTTAGGTCCATGGAAATGGCATCGATTGCTTTCGATAGCGGGAACGGTTGCCCCGCCACTGGCGTCAGAATCTTTCTGCCCGACTATCAGCAAGATCTAAGCCCCCCGCGCGCCCTAACTTCACGCCTCCTAAGTCCATTTGACCTCGTTTTAATTAGTGGTAGTAATCTAAGGTCGCCGAGACGGCTTATATTAATTTAAAAGCACTCCTCTTTAACCACGCCCGGCAAGGCGGCAACGCAGCATGGACTGCCCGTCTCGTCTCCCGGATGGAAACGTACCTCGAGGCCCATGACTCCCCCGTGCGCCGGATGGGACGTGCCACCAAATAGCTCTGCTACGCGCCCGTGCGGTACGTCCTTGGCACGGACGCGCGCGGTGCTTGCAGGGTGCTGCGTGAACCGTGAAGCGATCCTGGTAGATGGGGGGCTTCTCCCTTCTCCGTTTCTCTATCGGCAGCGGAGTGCCGTCCGAGAGTGCGTGCATCCGTGGAGACTGGAGATGCGACAAATGCACACGCACCGCCGCACCGGGCAAATTTTCTGTTCCAGGCATCTGACGCATCCTGCACTCCGAGGCACCTCTTTCTTTGACATTTGACTCTTGGTTGCCGCTGCTGTCTTGTCTCATCACCGACTCGCCGGCAGCCCGCCACGGCCGGCTGCTTCCACCGCGCGCGCACACAGTGCACGCGCGGTTTGCGGCCCGGACAACTTGCTAGTGGCACTCTACTCCATTCGGGCTCTGCGCCCGCGCGCACGGCACGGCACGGCCCGTCCCTGACCCCTCCAACATGTGAGGACACGTTGGGGGCCGGCGCTGGAGGTGCCCGTGCGTCGAGACTCGAGATCACGACACCCCAGCCCGCCGCCCCTCACGAGCGAGGCGCCGCCGACGGGCTCTGACGGGCTCTCCCGAGTCCCGCACCTCTCGCTGTAGCGCCGGTGCACGCACGAGCACAGGATCTGTGCCGTGACGCTGACCGTTGACCTGACGCGCTCCCGTGCCCACAGGTAGCCACCACACCGAGTCATCCATCCAGCTCCAGCCGTCGAGCGACAACCTCAACATCGCACGTGGGGATGACGGCCCCACGCGCTCCCCCACCAACCGGACCTGGATCAGCCCCGGTGTGACGGATTTGACCGCGGGCGGGGCCCACCGGCGTCACGGCGCGGGCCTGCTGCCCCGTGGGTCGCGGGTCACGTCGCCCGCCAAGCCGCCCGGCCCGCCACGTCCGCCGCGGGGCGGGTTGGGCTGTGGGGAGCCGGGCCACGTGCGGCGGGACCCGCCCACGGCTGTTCTTCCTGTTCGGCTCGCGCGCTGACGCCCGGGGCGCACCACCGTGCGGGAGAGACAGGGACGATGGAGCGGCCGCCGCCGCGGCACACGAGGGCTGAGCAGCTCATCACATGAGCGGCGACAGGTTTCACACACGTCGAATCCTGCTGCTTCCACCGTTCCACGATTCTTTTTTGGGGTGCTCGCCGGCTGGAAAATCTGCCGGTGGGTGTAGAGGAGATTCAGGTGCCGGGGCTGTACTCTGGAGTCTGGAGACCGATACGTTTGGATCCATGCACGCGTGTGAATGATGAGGATACCGCTACGACTACGACTACGAGCTCATGATTCGGGGGCGACATGCGGCTGCAAAGACTGACTCTGTGAGGACTGACGGTGCGCACAACAACGAAGTCGTAGGTCCTTGGAGAAGGATTGTTTGTGTTCTTTGAGAAGGATTGTTTGTGTTGTAGCTGGAGTCTGAGATTCTGTTTGCGTCGCGTCCAACGCTAATGCAACCATCAAACATTATACGAGCCTCTCCCTGATCAAATTTTGTTTGATCGCTGTGGTGCTTGTTAGCTGTTGTTTGCTTACACGAAAGGGCTAGTATCATGTCAGACATTGCAAAAGCTATACTATATATAACGCTTTAATAGGGCTTTACCTCTGCGAACAGGAGCATCACACATGCAGCAAATGATAACAAAAACTGTCGCAAAATTCGTCCCATCAAAATTCAACAGGTGATATAAATAACCCATCTGCCACAAACAAGCACGGCAAAGGCACGAAGAGAAGGAATCACGCGAAAGATTGACAAACAAATCAAGGTTCGCTTGCTGGTTCGCCTTCGCTGGTTTTTTGGCGTTTGTTTGAGGGTTCGTTCTCAACGTCTTTGATCCCCTCGGGTTCTGGCTCTGTATTATCTGGCGCAGCACCGTTTCCTTCCTTGTGGCAGTCACCACCGTTCACAGCGCCATTGATAGCGTCAGGGCCCAGCAGAGAGATATGTTTGCTCGTGATCTTCCGGCCTGCTCTGACCTTCGGACCCCAGTGCCGTTCTGGGTTTGGAAGGAACCGTTTAATCTTCTTTGTCTGAGCCTTGCTAAGAGCAGCAACTGCCCTTGAAAAATTTGCCTATGAAAACACAAAAAAAGGAAAAATAAATAAAGAAATATACTGCTTACAGCCTGCATAGAAAAAAAAGGCACATTGTAGGCCCAATAATTATAGAGAACATACTTCTAGCTTCGGCGATTTTGAAAGGATCACCGTGCCAGGTGAGTCACGTGGCTGTTCCTTAATAGGATGATTCTTCACCTGTGTTGAGGAATAAATTTTGTACCGCAATTTAGAATAGGCAAGACATCCACCAATTCATACTTGACACGAGGTGCTGAGTTTGACTTATGATAGATATAGGAACAATCCAAACTTACCCAGCAGCGCATGATGTCCCAAATAACATCCCAAGGGGCATCAGATTTAACCCCAAGTGGGTTAACATGAGTGCTTGAGATCCGATACCCTGCATTTAGAACTGCAGACCGGAACATAACCAAAGACGGAGATGTGCACTTAACAGTGCCTGCTATGTTATGGAGACTGAAAAACAATGGAATGTCATGTAACTCCTGCATCAGAAGAATAGCTCAAATGAAGTTGTGTGTTTAGAGAATATGCAAAATACTTTCATGAATTGCAAACAGTTAGTCACACTAAAAAAGAGTAGGTTGCCAGAAGACAAAAGTAGCCATATAGTCAAACTTTCCGCAAAACCCTCCCAAAACTTAGCAAGGGGAATGAACACAAGGCCCAGAAATGGTTTATTAGTTGCACTTGGTAACCTATTGACTAGATAGCCACATTCTTGACTTGTACATCTCCCTTCCCAATTATATAGCTTATACTTTGGTTTTGTCCTCCGAAGTCTACTTCTCTAACTGTGACAAATTTACAGAAAAATACACCAACATCTACAATGTCTAATTAATTTATTAAATTCTCCTTGAAATTGTTTTGACATTGCATTTATTTGAACTATAGATGCTAATATATTTTTTTCAAACAGTCAAGTGGAAAACAAGTTAGAAGTTTTAATTAAGACAAAGCCAAACTGAACTATAATTTGGAATCCCCTACTTCTTTGACTTGAGCAGTAAACCATGATTAATAGTCATCAAAACATTGACCTTGCTTTAAAGCTCTTCCAAGCGTTATCTTTTAATTAAACTATTATATACTAAAGGAAAAAAAAATTCTGGAGTTGGCGATACAAAATAATATTAGAAATCAATGGGCCTTTAATAGTCACGAGAATAACAATTTGATACTCCTCAGGCATCAATTCAAGGAATGTTAGGGGAAGTCAAACTTAATTTTGAAATAACAATTCGTCAACTTATATAAATGTTTAGTGCCTACAAAGTTGCATCAATAAATTTGTATTCAAAGTCCCTTTCAAATTATACTGGTTTTACGGCAATTGAGAAAAAAATGCAAGGGAAATAAAGGATCAAAATATACTATGGAACAGTTTTCCCCTACCAAAACACACCTAACAATTGATGGAGGGGGAGCGGGTAGAGATACCTCTGACACAGTAGTTAGAACTGAAGTAATTTTATCATATGCAGGATATCTATCCTTCATTGACTTAACACCTGTCAGAGTAGAAACTACCCAGTCTTGATCATGAATAGGAGCTGACCATATTGGCCCACCAATATTGAATTTCTTTCCACAATCACTGCATTCTTGAGGAACAACAGGTCCAATAGCAGGTGCATGCTTCACACCATTATTCTTCTGCTTATACAGGAAGAATGAACAAAAGGAGAGTCAAGAATGTCAATATATAACAGAGAGAATGTTGTATCAAAGAGTTAAATGATATGCAAAACGTACCTTTGGAACAGTCCTTGCAAGACATTGAAGATGGAAAGAGTCACAGCCAACACACTGATATATGTAAGAAAGTTTAAGAGGTGTGTTCTTTATTTCACTTGCAGAACTGCACATGGAATCCAAATAAAATGACACATTAGAAAAAAGGTACTTTAACCAAACGTGGAACAAACTAGGCACTAGAGGAGGCAAACTCACGTGAATACTCGAACAAAAACACGGATATAAAAATCCATGAACACAGAGAGAACAGGCACAATATATCGCTTGTAGCGATTTGCATGGCTCTGGTGTAATAAAACAAGGGTTAAGGGCACGAGAAACTAAGATAAACAAAGAATGAAGCATGTAAACTGCAGATTAACTTGATATATCATTTAGCAAAAGCCTGAAATAGTAGTTTTAGTCCTCAGTGTGATTGCAATTCGTAAATCACTATGTACCTCAATACTGGCAAGGAGGATTCTCAAAGCCATTTCGTGGCAATACTTGCCCTTGGTTGGAAATGAACCATACCTGCAAAACACAATTGATTATTACACTATCAACTGCTCAGATGGAACATTCCTTGAACACGTAATACTGACATACTTCGAGTAACAAACTTCTCCATTGGTACCACAAAGAACGGCCATATCAGTGGCAGTGCATATTAATAAACCACCATCAGCAACAGCCTGTACAGCTGAGTCGAGAAATATAGATGGTGATCCATAAGGGTCAAGATCAACCTAAGAACAATGAGAAAAAAATTTGGTGTAAAATCATGTTGAATATAATTTGCGATGTTTATAGAAACAATCATTATTGTTTAATGCAATTATTTAATGGCATATTTAATGTGACTTTTCAGTCCATTGACTTGTACCAAGAACAAGATTCACCCTTGCATAATAAATACCAGAAACTTCAGATTTAGAATCAGCAGCCAGAGACATAACCATATAAATGGTAACCACCCACACCCTGACACACAAGTTCATCATTCCAATCAAAAAGCTAATTTATACAGCAACATGGAATCCATTGTGTTTTCATCTTAGAAACAATAACAGTAACAAAATGCCAGATTTAGAAATATTTTTCTCAAATGCCTTACCACATCAAATTCTTTTGGATGCATCAGCATGTGAATTCGAGCATCAACCAAGTGAGCTTCCACTTTACTAGTAGCGGAAGTGCCATTGAACTTTATATTTCGCTTGCAATCTTCGACAGATGCTGAAGAAACAAGAACCATAGTAAATTGGTGAAATCAACCGCGGAGGCGTCAAATAGCAAAGAACATAAGAAGCAAGTTTAGTAAACTGTAGCATTACCTTTATCATTGTCCAGAGCAACTACCTTTCCTAAGCCCTCAACTTCACGGGCATACCGGAGAGATCGCAACCCAGTAGCAGCCAAAGCCTGGTGAAAAAAATTAGCAACGCAATCAACAAACCTAGATATTATGAGAAGGAAACTAGATATTTGGACAAAGAATAAGAAAACTACATATCAGTTAATGTTAATGTAGAAGTATACATAAACTGCATTTCCATTAGGGATGAAATATGGGAAGGACATTCCAATCTGTCCATCCTTCCGAAGGATTTAAATCCGTCTGTAACCAAGCCCAGATATTCAATGTCCCTTCCGGATGGATATTCAAAGCTGGGTATATGATACAGATATGTAGTATTTTATTATTATCCGACTATCCCTTGACCCAAACTATCTGTTAGTATCTGTATCCAACAACCTGATAAAATTTGTGTCCGAATCTGAATCCGACAAAAAATAACAATATGTATCCATATATACGTTTGTGTTTCAATCCATTTTCATACCTAATTTCCATATTATTATGAGAGGTCTCACCTCGAGGACAAGTGGTGGCTTAAGCTCTCTGGTTACTTTCCAGGAAGGTTTTGTTGCTTCTTTTGATAGATCATCAATTTGATCTTCAGAATTATTTAGCTCCTTTTCACAAACATCCATTTCATCTTGCTCGGCAGTTGATGCATCCTCTCCGTTTTGACCGGATGTTTCACTCTGTTTGTTCTTTTCATGTGATGTCTTCCTCTTGTCCACCAGTGCTTCATGTTCTTCCTTGCGCTTGGCAACAAAGGTCCTTAAAACAGCAATGGACATGTCTCTGTTGTGAACCTAATCAAAACAGTAATCTTCAATTTTCAGAAATATGATGGTATAATTGGGAAATTATCCCTATCTTTGGAGTCATATTTTTCCTCAATGTATCAAGTTTAAAACAACAAAATTGACTATCAACAAACAGTTACTACTTATTTGAGAAAAAAATTTGTTTTGTAGCTATTTATGGAAAAAATCAGGGAGTTACATCACAATTTGAAACTGATATCTTCTTCAATGACGCCACAATAAATATTGTGATGTGAAAAAATTAGACTTTTTTTTGCCAGGTGCATAATCCTCAATTTTTTTAAAAAAGGAAAATATACGAAAAAAAGGAAAACAAACAGACCTGCACGGGATTATAGAAGACGGCGTTCTTCTTGTGCAAGAGGATCTCTGCCTCTCCCTCCTTCTTGATCTCGTAGTCCTTGAGCTTGTCCTCCACTTCCGCCATGTCTCCAAATCCAAAAACCCCTTAACCCTGAATCCAACCAAGCTGGTAGCAAGGGGGGCACAGGCGGCTGACCCTATTGCACGCGATTAAAAAACAAATTTAGTAAACATAATGTTTGTATACACTTGCGATTGATCGAATACAAATACCCAAGGTTCGGGTGCTAAGTTTTTGCATAGCAAGGAGGGAAGAGAAGAGGCGGACATACCTGGGGTTCTAGTCAGCGCAAGCAGTAGCGAATCCTGGTGTGCGGCGGCGAGCCTCGGAGCCTGGATGGGGGCGGCGGCGGCGGCGGCGGGCGGGTAGCGGCGCGAGAGGCGAGCAGGTCAAGCGTCGAGTCGAGCTCTTAACTGGCTAACTGGCCGCCTGGCGCTTGCTGATGGGCATGGGCTAGGCCAATGCGACTGCTATCCCGGCCCATGACTCGTATGCACTCCTGGCTCACGAAAAAAAGCGCCGCACCGCCGTCTTCGAACCTTTCTCCAGACTCTGGTAGCCTACAGGAGATGGGGATGCGGTGCCCGGCCAAGGAGAGCTAAGGCAGCCACCCTCGCTCACCTGGGTCTGTTTGGTTGACCCTATTAGTCTAGCCTGGTCCCTATCTATGGACCTGACTCATCCAGACAGTCTGAGTGCATGCAGGCTCTTGTTTGGTTCCTTGTAGGTAGATAGCCTCGTTCGGAAGGGACGACGTTTGGTTGCCTGCGCGAGTTAAATCTTGTAACGTGAATGTGTCAAAATAAATATAAAAAACTAATTATTTGTGATATTTTTCATAATAAGGTTTAATTACCATATACAATCTTAATTTATCTTAAAGTCACTTTAATATTCACTAATTATGTGCTAATAATGTCATTAGCTGTGCTAATCCTGCATGGCGCGAGCCTGGCTCGCTGGATGTGACCAATTCTGATGTATCTCTGGATGCAGCATTTTTCATGTTTTGAGTACCGTGTGAGCCTGGCCCAATGATCTGTCCAGCCAACCAAACGCGAGGGCCTGCATTCGAGGAGCCTGGCCCAGCCCTTATGCGGGCAACCAAACGCGCCCCCTAGTGGTGGCTTCGCCTATGAGCGCAAGGGAGAAGGGACCTACGCAGCTCATGACGGCGGTTGTCGCCCTAAACCATGCTCCTAAACCCTAGGTCACGAAAGGTGGGTGGGAGAAGATGTCTGGCACGTTAGGTGGGTTGGCTTAGCAACTTAGCCTGTGCAAGCCCAGGCCTGCTCCCGTGTAGCCAAAGGTAGACTGCTCTAGTGGAGGTGAGTTGGGCTTTGGTTGCGTATAGCTCATTTGAAATAAGGCTCTGTTTAGATCCAGTGCAAATTGCAACTGCAACTAGTCACATCAACGTTGCGGCACATGCATGGAGCATTAAATGTAGACGAAATGTTTGCATGTTTGTACTTTTTGCATGTGCATCACGAGACGAATCTTTTAAGCCTACTTGGGCCATGATTGGACAAAAGTTGTCAAATACAAACGAACGTGCTACAGTGCAGAATTGCAACTGCAACTAGGATCTAAACGGAGCCTAAGTCACTCCTATACTGACTAACCGCGTAGCCGCAAAAAACCGCAACCAGGGAAAAAAAACGCTCAGACTCCATTTGTCCCTGACGACGGGAAACCATAAACCAAAGTCGATTTCGTAACCTCATGATTTTTACGTTGAGATTCGTGTTATATCTCAATGGTGCCTGAAAGAGTGAGAGATGTCACTACTCAAATCCAACATCCGACGTGCCTCACTTTTAGGCAGCGTTCCTCATTCGAATCGTCGCCTGTCGACGGCTATGCACACCTATATCAAACGGTTATTACCAAGAAAGCCTCACTAAAAAAACTCCCTCTCTGTTTTTTTTTTTTTGAGGGAAAAACTCGCTCTCTCTTTGTAGTGTAATGATGATCGACCTATCCATTACCTCTAAAATTAGCCTCGGGTCCACGGCAAATTAGCCTCGGGTCCACGGCCACATCAAAACAATCCTATCCTTACCGGGCCGGGGGACTGACGTCCTAGACGGTGAATGATTCCAGGCGCAACTATGAACGATCACTCCCGTCTCCTTGCTGATCTATTCAGAAGCACAAACAGTAGAGCATACAGGGAATGCGCTATTTACTACTATTTTGCCTAGACATGTTCTTATCTTCACACATTAACATACATCATGATGCCAACATTTGATGGCCAAGATGAAAAAGATACACATATCACACATATATACACATTCAGTGATAGGATTCGGTGTACAAATAGAACGATAGCCAATAGTAGCCAAGGTTCGCCACTTTGCTCAGCAAGCAAACCATGTTTGGAGGTCCCAACGCCATTTTTGTCACAAAATTATCCACTCGATGCTACAGCATGAGATTCGAAAAATACTGCTCAAATTCTTGATCGATGGTTAGCTTCTTCTCACCTGATTGATTGCCACACACATTAAAGGATGCACTGTGTTAGTATCTAAATCAAGCAGGCAAATACAAAAGGGAGATGCATCGGAGTGCTTACTGTGATAGCCAGTCTGGCCTGTTGGCAAAATCAGAAAATCGTCAACACCATTCGAGTAAAGCTTTTCATCCATGATATGAGCGTTAGAACCAAAAACATCGCCAGCCATTAGTTCGTCCTCCATTAGGTCATCATACTGTTCAAGCACATTGAATATCCTTTGCTGGTCGTCATTATGTGGTTTTAGCATCACATCCGGATGATGATGCTCTATATCGTGCATAACCCAGCTGTCAGTTTCTCTGGTGCCGCTGCTATGGGAAGAACTAAAAGCCTCTGATGAAAATTTGTTGCTCGAGCTGCTGGATGCAGATGTCTGGATCTCAAACATTTTTCTCAAAGATTGTTCCTGAATTCCATTTTTTGAGTCCACTTCAATGCACCCACCAAATAGGCTTATAGTGTTCTCACAAGAGTCCAATTCTTCAGGTATGCTGACCATGTCCCTCCCTAAACTTTTTGTGGTTGCAGACTCATCATCGTGGCAAGATAACCGTTTGCGAAACTTGCATTTAAGTGGTAGCAACTTTGGATCACTCAGCTCATACTGTGATTTTCTTTTCTTATGAGGACTGTTGATGGCGTGGACTTTTTCCATGCTGTTGGAACTGTAATAAACCGTAGCAAGGCACGTTACAAACCAGAACTACGTATTCACATAGACACACAACAGTAAGTAATCACCTAGAAAACGAAAATAGCCTCATTATGAAGCATCCACATTAATCCTCATGAGACGCACTAAAGAAAGGGATAAATACTAGAAATTCTCACATACTAAAACAGAAGCATCTAGCCACTAGTACGGTAAACTCTAGTCGTCACTGATACTAATAGCCATTGGAAGCAACACATTAAATTAAACCAGTACTGAAGACACATAAATGTATGATGCAGAGGAAAAACAAAATGGATGGAATAACAAAGTACTAAAAAGTTGATGTCGGTATTGTGTCAGAAAATGCACGGGCGACAAAGAGATACGGAACGAGCGAGTGTGAGAGGTGGTTCTCATCTCTGCAACTCATGATTTTCGCGAGATAATCGAATCCAAGTTGGTGAAGATAATGATTTCGGCTGGTATTGTAGTTATTACCTTTGCAATTGTGGTTCAAATCTATCATATCCTTATCTTTTTCTTCAAAGAACGAATAAAACCACTTGTTGAAGCCCTTTATGATAAGCTTCCCTAGATCTAGGAAGTTTCTCGATATAATCTGATTGATCCATACCACAGAGTTTCAGCAATTAAGAAAGCAGGGGGGAAAGCCAGTAGCGATACTACTGGAGAGTACAGTTTCAATATTGCCCATACGTAATCCTTTGTATAGATATTGAGGCAGATCGAATAGGCCCACTAATATGCCCCATGACCAGGATGAAGTTTGGATGAAACTAAACAGAGGTTCAAACCGACTCATGTTGAGGAATGAACAGATGAGTTGTGGTTAGGGGTGAAATGCTACTCGAACCCAGGGCTAGGTGGTTCTCCCCAAAATGCATTGAGGCACAACAGTTGATTGGACATCTAGGGATAAAGTGCAAGCCGTGTGATCAATAGCAAATGGAGGCATTCATTTGTTTTTGAATTTCTATACGTGTAATTATTTCAGAACTCGAGTCTGATTCCATATTTTTATACGTACCTTTTTCCCTATTCCTTTGTATGTATAGTACCTACGTCTCCTAAGACTCTAGCCTATCCATTATTAAGAAGTTTAAGGCAATACAGAAACCAAATGACACCTTTGTGTCTATAAAGATTCTAAAGTGATTACACAATGTTTTCATCACAATCTGATATTGGAAACATCAATCATGAGCATTTCTATATCATTTGTTGAGGGCTGTATGTCAGGGTCCTTGGTTAGTACTGGGCGACTACGATCTTATAGTGAGAGCTGAAGACAAGAACAATGGTAACTTGAATCGGGCAATGATGGGCAGATTTCATCGCTTAATTAATGATCTAGAGCTGCAGGAAGTGACTCTCCATGGTCGAAATTTTACTTGGTCAAACCAGCAGGATCCCCTCACGTTGGTCAGGTTGGACAGATTTCTTTGCTCAACTGATTGGGAGCAGTTGTTCCCAAATAATCTGCTGCAAAGTGCTGCCTACGATGGGTCTGACCACCGCCCACTCTTGCTCAGTCTTAATGCTGTCAAACCTGGAAAAGCTAGATTTCATTTTGAAGCTTTCTGGACTAAGCTTGATGGTTTTCATGAGGCGGTGGAAGTGGCCTGGTCTTCTGTTCCAACTGCTGCGTGCCCTTTTGCCAATTTGGCAAATAAACTCAAAGCTACAAGGTCTACAGAGCTGGAGTCACACAAAGGTCGGCCATGTAAACTCTCAGCTTGGTCTTGCTAGAGAGGTACTACATCAGCTTGAAATCGCACAAGGCGCAAAAGTGTTATCTTATCAGGAACTGTGGCTGAGTAAAAGAGCTCAAGAAGCACACCCTGACCCTATCCTCCTTATAGCGAACAATTGCAAGAAGTCGCTCTCGGATCAGCTGGATCACCGAAGGAGATGCCAACACTGCCTTGTTTCATTCTCATGCCCGGTACCGCAAGCGAATGAATTTCATTTGCAAACTTGTCTCAGATGATGGACAGGTGTTTGCCAGACATATGAGGAAAAGGAGAACAACATTTTGGATTTCTACAATAATCTTTTTGGAGAAGCTTTGGATCGAGAAGTTACTGTCAACTTGGAAGAATCGGCCATCCCCCGTTTCACTTATCAGATTTGGAAGCTCCTTTCTCTGAAGAGGAAGTCTGGAGGACTATCTCCTCGCTAAGGCCTGCTGGTCTATAATAAAGGTAGATGTCATGGCAGCAGCCTCGGCCATCTGGAGCAGGAAGTTTGGAAACTTTAACTTGTTGAATTTGGCTTATATCACACTTCTTCCAAAGAAAGAGGATGCCACTCATATTAGAGACTTCAGGCCAATCAGTTTAGTTCATTCCTTTGCCAAACTTATTACAAAAGTTTAGGCCAATTGGTTGGCTGGCAGACTTGATCAGTTGGTCTCTCCCAATCAAAGAGCGTTCATCAAGGGTCGTTTTGTACAAGACAATGCCATGCTAGTCCAACAAACAGCTCGACATCTGCACCAACAGAAAACAAGCCTAGATTTTGCTAAAGCTTGATATAACAAAGGTTTTTTATTCTGTGCCTTGGCCTTTCTTATTGGAAGTTTTGAGGAATCTGGGTTTTGGGCAGATTTGGTGTGATATTATTAGTGGTCTCCTTACCTCTTCCTCCACACAGGTGCTTCTCAATGGTTCTCCTGGGCAAAAGAAACCATTATCGAAGAGGTTTGAGGCAAGGGGACCCGCCTCATCCTGAGACATGTCCACTTTCTGATCAAGATGAAGAAAGCATTGATCATCTCCTAGTGGCATGTGTTTTTGCGAGGCAATTCTGGTATTTCATTTTGAGGCAGGTTGGTCTCCAGTCGTTAGCTAAACAGCCAACTGACACTTCTTTTGATGATTGGTGGGAAAGAGCAGCAACTAAGGGCTTAATACAAAAAGGTCTAAACTCTCTAATAACCCTGGGGGCTTGGACAATTTGGATTCATCGCAACAGCTGTGTGTTCGATGGAGCAAAGCCTAGCTTAGCTGGAAATCCTAAACATGACCGGCGATGAGCGCCGAAGGTGGATAGTGGCAGGAGCTCGTGGGCGTCCCATTTGACTCCAACTGCCCAGTTTGTAACTTAAGTAGTTGTAGAAGCAGGGTCGTTCTTTTTCTAGCGGGCGCGATTGTGTCTTAAGATCTGAGGGGGGTGCTGGTGTGTGTGTGTGTGTGTGTGTTGGACGTGCTGCTACATGGAGAAAAAAAAAAAGCTGCGGCTGAGGACTTGCTACAGCTGCTTGCTAGAAGGGCGTTGCAACACCAAATCTCTCTCTATGCGGACGATGTGGTAATTTTTCTAAGGCCTTCTGCTGCTGATATTGGTGTCACTTTAGACTTGCTACATCTGTTTGGGAATGCCTCAGGTTTGAAAACTAACATTGAAAAAAGTTGTGTGCTGCCCATTCAGTGTAGAGAGGAAGACAGAGAAATCATCCAAGCTCATCTCCCCTGCAAATACCACGGGTTTCCCCTCTCCTTACAGAAACTAACCAAGGCTCAAATTCAGCCAATAATAGATAAAATAGCAGATCAGTTACCTAGTTGGAAGGCTGATCTACTAACAAGGGCAGGAAGAAAAATTTAGGTTCAGTTTGTACTCACTTCCATGCTCATTTATTTGGCAATGGCCATGGATCTCCCATCCTAGGCTCTCAAAGCTATCGACAAGATAAGGAGAGGTTTCTTATGGAAAGGAAGAAAGGATGTAAAAGAGGGGCATTGTCTACTGGCTTGGCCTAAAGTTACTCGACCCCCCCAAATTGGGTAGGCTGGGCATCTCGAATTCTCGACTGCAGCAGTTAGGATGGGCCCTGAGAATGGGATGGCGCAGGTTACAAAAACTGAACCATACAAACTTTAGGCCTTCCTCCCTATCCAGGTCCACCACTCGGTAAAATCCTTTTTCAGTCATTCAGTGTGGCCCTCATCTCTCAAGTAGGAAATGACATGACCACGTTTTTTTTTTGGACTGATAGGTGGCTGCATGAGCAAAGTCTTGATAAACTTGTGCCTCACCTCTTTGGTAAGATCTCCAACGAGCAAAGAAAAGAACGGTTCATGAGGCCATGACTGATTTAAGATGGGTATCTGATATAAGAGGAGCCCTCTCTGTTGACGTCTTGGCTGAATATCTTGGGCTCTGGGGTTTAATCTCTGACAGTGTGCTACAGCCAGGGATTGAAGATACTCACATTTGGCAATTTTCAGCAACCGGGAAGTATTCGGCAAAGTCAGCATATGAGGCCATGTTCATAGGAGCCATTCAGTTCAAACCTTGGGTGAGGATCTGGAAAAGTTGGGCCCCAAGCAAATGTAAGTTTTTCATGTGTCTAGTTGCACATGACAGATGCTAGACAGCTGATCGGCTTGCTAGAAAGGGTTTGCCTCATCTGGACCACTGCCCTCTCTTTGATCAAGAAGAGGAAACAATAAATCATTTGCTGCTGCAATACGTTTTCTCGTGCCAGATTTGGTTCAGTATCCTGCAGGGTCTCGGTTTACAGGTTTTAGCTCCTCAACCTGATGAATGCTCCTTTGATGACTGGTGGTGGTGGGAAAAGGCGAATAGCAGGGCTGATGGCGCCGTTTAACAGGGACTGAATTCTATGGTAATCCTGGTGGCCTGGTGTCTTTGGAATCACCACAATCGTTGTGTGTTCAATGGTCTGCAGCCAAACCTGAATGAAATTCTTTCATCCATTAGAGAGGACCTGCACCTGTGGGCTATGGCTGGGGCTCGAGGAATTGCTCACATCCCGCCCTGCTGCCAGCCAGTTAGGTTCTAGAGGCTTTGGTCACGATTTCTTCTTCTCTCCATATAAGTGTACTGTGTGTGTGAGGGTTTTTTAAAGCATGATATGATCTGCCTAGTAGTAGTGGAGTTGGAGAAGGGTCAAGCCTGAGGCGCTGAGCCATCACTGGTGGCCAAATAGGGAGGATCCAGTCAGCCAGTTGGCCTATTTGTTGTTCCCTCCCATGCACTTCCCCAAGTTCTTTGAAGAACTTTATGGGAAGCTTAGCAAGAGCTTACAAATGTACTCTCTTAGGACATCACTTGTAGATCATATGCAGTCGCACATGGCCACTCAACCACAACAGGTCCGGTCCTGACATTTGGTGGGCTTGGGCAACACTAAAATATGAGTCCCGTTATTTTGATCCTTCTCATGATTTGGGTTATATAACATTTTCTAAGACACAAGACTTGCACATATTTTTTTTTTCTCACAAGCTTATTCTCAAATAAATAGAACATTGTGTTTAGGGAGTCACCCTAGGTTCCAGAGGTTCCATTGTGCACCCTAGGTTCCAGACTTTGTGAACCAGCACCCTAGGTTCCAGAGGTTCCATTGTTCATTTCATCGGTGGACCACAAGTCCACAAGCATTAAGCGAAAGCGCTTGATGTTATCTTTCTTTACTCCCCAGAATCCTAGCTCGTAGTTCTTCCCAAACGTGATACCATGCAAAACCAAAACATTATGCACAAAGGTTCGAATCATTTTGGTTCACCCTCATACATGGGCGGACCCAGTAAAGGACATGGGTGTACACATGTACAGTTGTACCCAATAATTTTTGCAAAGCAATCTATGTTAGTAGTCATGATACATGCATACACACCTGTGTAATTATATTCAGATCCGATTATGAATAGTATGTTATTGTTTGGGCGTACGGTTCCACCTACGAATTACGTTAAGGTTTGGGTGCACGGCTTCGCACAGCAGGAAGGGGCGGCAAGGGGAGGGAATACCTGGTGTCCTGTTGGTGCTCGTCGGTGCCCTGTGCCCAAGGTGGCGAGTGGCGAAGTAGGACAGCCGCGCCGGAGCTGGTCGCGAGGACGCTGGGCCCCAACCCCCAGGTGGTGCTCGACCGAGCGCAGTCTCCTCTCCGGGTTGCGGCGCGGCGAGCGGATGGAATAGATCGGCCGCCGGAGAGACGAGTTCAGGCGGCGGGCCAAGGGTCGAGCCAGGGTCCGAAAAAAAGCGCTAATGCCAACGATCGATAACAACTAATAGCAGGCAAATCGGGGTTGAGGGCGGACGGGAGGTGGGAACGAAGGAGGGGCAGATGCTGCGGAGGGAGGAGGCCGCTGGAGAAAGCCTTGCTGCCGCCGCCATCTTCACGGTCGCGCGAAACTCCGAATAACAGGAGCGGGGGGCGTGCCATGAATGAGCCCAAGCTTGGCAGGCGAATCATGCCAACGAATACGCCCAAATTAGGGAAGCTGAGTACAGAGGGTGTGTACTGAGTACTGACCAGCCTTTGAGGATGAGGGTGCACTGATTGGTGGAAGCTGCCTCCTCCGCGTTCGCAGCCGGCGGCGGCACCGCACGCTCCCTCTCCGCCTTCGCTCCCATTCCGCAACCCCCCAACCGCGACCCGAGAGAGAGAGAGAGAGAGAGAGAGAGAGAGAGAGGAGCAACTGAGGCACTGAGCAAGTGGTGGCAAGAGATGGGCGTCCATGTGATATGACGGAGGTCCGTCCCCAGCCGGCAACCCGCCAATACCATGGCGTCGGCTGCAACCGGATTCTCTAATCTCTATCCGCCAATCCCATTCCTACGGAACCAGGTACGTGGACTCCTCCAAAAATACCTTTTCTTTATTTTTTTTAAAATAAAAGAAATTTTAATTCTACTGTCAGCTCCCACTTTTTCGACCGAGACACGGCAATTACATGTTGTCATGCCACGCTGGCTAGCACGAGAGGGGTTTGGACGCGTTTGGTTCCCTGTATATTGGCCAGTCTGCCCCATGGGCTGCAGCCTGTGAATGTTTAGATGAATGCTCGTGCGTCTGGATTTGGCCCGTCGCATGTAAATGTCATCGTCGAGCAAGCCTGGTTCCCAAGAAACGAAAATGAAATTATTGTTTAGCGGGCCTAGCTAGCACAAGACGAGTGCGAGCACGCGACGGTCTAGTGGCAATGCAAGCTGCCGCATGAACGAAGGATAGTGTTACCTTCTCATTTACCGCTACACCGCCACCACCACACCACCGCTCCCTCGTCAGTCATCACCGTCGCGCCGCCGCCGGCGGCCCTGTGTCCTCCACTCTCCTCTCCCTTCTACTCCAATGTGAGGCATCGTTCCTCTTCCAATCCGTCTTTTCTTTTCCTCTCTACTCTCCTCTCCATTCCTGTGTGCTATCACATCTCTGGCCTTTTGATTGTGTGGTGAACTTGGTTTCAATGCTATCACATCTCTGGCCTTTTGATTGTGTGGTGAACTTGGTTTCAATCTTTGGTTATTGGAGGCACGTATAGCAGCCGAGTTTGATTGTTTAAAGGATTTAGGTTGACACGTTGATTTGTCTTTCCTCTTAATCACTTATTCGGATCAGGGTGCCTTTTTTATACCCCTCTATTCTTTGCTAACTAAAGGTTCATACCTGTTCTTGTTACTGAAGATCTCGTGGCAACGGTGTCACAAGGAAACTAATCTTCAGCCTTGTATTAATTGATGTCGCTGAGAATTGAATATTTGGAAACTAAGCACACATATATGCTGTAAATTTTTTTATGCAGATTTGATGCATAAATGACCCCATCTTATTTCAAGCCATCGTGATTACCATTTTAATTTGGAACCTGATGTAAATTTGTGTTGCAATTGAATGTAATTGTCTTTTTTAATTTGGATGCTAATACGTAGTGCAATTTGAATCAAATTTGGCCCTATTACCAGGATAGTCCTGGTAAATGGTGATGGTATCCTCACCAGTTCGTGTTAGAGGTAATCAAACCATATTGTATGCGACCAACCATACATACTTAGCTAGTTAGCTACCTTGTACTTGTACCTGTTTGAATCATGTAATTTAGGCAACCAAACGTGTGCCCACTGTAGTCAGGATTTAGGCTGCGTTTAGTTACCGGTTGCAGTTACAATTCTGCACTGTAGCACTTTCGTTTCTATTTAACAACTTTTGTCCAATCATTGTCCAAGTTGGTTTAAAAGATGTCTCGTGATGTACATGCAAAAAGTACAAACATGCAAACATTTCGTCTATATTTAATGCTCTATGCATGTGCCACAACATTGATGTAACTAATTGCAATTTGCAGTGTAACTAAACAGGGCCTAAGTGAAACAGTCAACCAAACAAGGAGGGCAAGCGTGTGCAAGTCTGGCTCACTAGAGCCTACATGCCAGACACGAGCCAGGCTCAGTAAACAGCTTGTTCGTTTGGCTCAAAATAAGCCGCTGATTTTGTCTCGTGCTGATTTGTTATAAGAAAAAAAATACTATTTCGTGGCTAAAAATAAACGCTGATTGGTTAAAAGAATAAACTAAAAAATAGAAACCAAACACGCCCCGTGTGGCCGTTTGCTGATCTGCTATGGCCTAAGGGCTTGCCCAACGTACCACGGTGGTGCACTGCCCTGTTTATCCACCTCTGCATTAAATGTTCATGTCACATGTGTAGTAGCCTCGTAGAGAATGTTTTTGTCAAAAGGACAGCAAGAACTAGGCCAAAGAACGCACTGTGAGGAGAAAATAACGACTTAGGAGGTGAGAGAGAAAAAAGTTACCGCATGCATAGATTTTTGGCACTGCATTATTAGCAAAAGAGATAGGCAAGGGGTATTGTACATGTATGACTAGATAGTACTCCATCTATTCTAATTTATAAACCATTTGTCTTTTTTTTCCTTTAAATTTGACCACTCGTCTTATTCAAAAAATTATATAAAATATTTTTTTGTCATGACTTGCTTTATTAATAAAAGTTATTCAATAATAATTAAATTTAACTCTTTTTTGTGTAATTTTTTTAATAAGACAAGTGATCAAACTTAAGGTGAAAATAGTTAAAAGATTTATAAATTGGGACGTATTAGTAGTCTCTTTTTTCCCTTTGCAAAGTTAAGTGTCTGTATTCCTTGGTCGTGCGTTTCCTAACCCGACCATCCTGCCACGGCGCCACACCACCACATCGGCCTCGGCGGTTGCCACACTGGCACTACAAGGGTGGATACAGAACCGCGCAAGTGACTTCCTTCTCTCTCTTCCCCTCTTCTTCCCCCTCCAGACACGTGAGCAGTAACCACCGCCCAATGTTCGCCTAAACATGTCAAAACAACAATCTTTACACGTTTAAACACTAAAAGGTGGATGCACGCTTAGTTTTCGCCGCTAGTCACTGAATTAAATGATAAACACGTCTAAGGTCAGATTGGTTAAAGAAACGATTTAAACAATGATATTAAACGATGATTAAACACGTAGCAATTAAACATGTGTTTAAACATTAAGTGATAAATTATGAAAGTTTTGGTGCTAGATGAATTTTTTAGGACGAAATTGGATTTGTGCATGAAGGAATTTTGGAGCCCTTTAAATGATGCCTAATTACTATGTACTATTATACGTATATCGATTATTATCTGTGTAAGTTGTGCACCTAAGTCCATGTCAAATCGCACTGAAAATTTTGTATAAAAAAACGTAGTTTATGTATATTTACTTCTACAGTCTAAATTATCAATACACTAAACAGAGGGTGATTGATCATTTAGTGTTTATAACATCTATGATAACACTCAGCCGCTGCCGGTGATATTTCCGGCCCAAATCCGACGATTTGGACCCCGAATCTTGGTGATATCCCCAACCGAGCATACCAAGAAAGGACAGGGAAGAAGATTATCATCAACCTTTTTGTGCATTATCATCACAGACACAGAGAATGACAGAAATGAACATTAGTTGTACAAGAACTCAGCGCACTGGACAGCTGATTCCACACTCGGTTTTGTTAGGATAGTCAGGGATTAGACCACATCCCTAGATTGAAAAAAAAAACAGTCCAAACCGTCACCTCCAAAACAGCGTTTCACGGATTCTGTTAGCAGCTACTACTAGTAACCTATGGCCTACTCCTAGGACTTACACCATGTAAGAAGCATCATCTTCACCGTTGCCTGTGTCATGCCACCCATCACTCACCTGGTGCTTGCAGATTGGGCATGTACCCTGTTGGCGCAGCCATGGGTCGATGCAGTTTACGTGAAACTGTAAAACAAAGGAGTAATAATAATAAGAAATCTTGCAGTGTTGCCACTGTTGCCTCATCAGGACACATCACATTAGCACTTTCTTTTGACGAGCTCTGCCTTGCAGCGAAGGGAATAAACGGAACACGAAGTTTTGCCAAGGGTGAATAAGAAAAAGAGCTAAGCTCAAATACTTAACTCAAATTCATGTGTCTATGCTCACACATTTCATATACCAGTATGTTGTGTTACTCTATTTTTATCTCTCTCTTTTTTTTCTTTAAGTTCATATGAGCTACCAAGTTGACTCGATATCTGTTAAGGGCCCTCAAGGGGTAGACACGCCTCAACAGGCTAAACGACAACCTAAGCCATTGAGATAGACAAACCACAAAGAATCAGAAACAAAATGCACATGAAGGCCTCCAACACTAGTTTTGAAAAGCACGTTGTCGCTGTTCAAAGTCCTGTTTTGTGTGCAGCGCAAACAATATAGGAGTGAAGCAATCATTTTGGAAAATTCACCTCTCCACAAATTCCACATGACGTAGATGCATAATCAATTGAAGTGTTGTCTTTTGTCTCTTGGTACTGTCTTTACTACAGCTTCTCACCGATCCTCAATGTTAGTGCAATTTGCAACCTGTAAATGCGGAGGTAAAGAGAAATGCCCCCACACTAGCACCCTCGTCCAGACGTCAACCGTGAAGGGGCATAACAGACACATATGGAGGCCCATTTCCTGTTCCCCATGACAAAGCGCACAAGAAGTTTGATGTGGCCACCCCCTCTTTGCTAGATTATCTACTGTTAGGATTTTATCTTGGATTAGGGTCCATGCAAAGAACTTGCATTTGTTTTCTGTCACTGCATCACATTAACACTATGTTGGGCATATCTTCAAAGCGGTAGATTTTCATTTATGCACTTGTAACAACATCAGTCCTCCATAGGACAACACAAGCGGACATGCGTTTGCACTGCATACGCAGGCCAAAAGCTAGGCCGTGCTTACGGGCAAGGCTATAGGAGGTCTTGTACAATAATCTCTTAGGTTCTTCCCAAACTTCAAATATTGGAATCCAATGGAGCGGTGAGACACGGTGGGGGAGTCAGATCACACCTCTATTGCCCCTTAATCCTATTTTACTTGTGATTCCTGATCTATATTGTTGTTTAGATTTAGAAACATGTGATTCCTGATATTATAATCAGCTGTGGGTAAAAATATGACAAATTAGAACTCTACGAGGCAAAGAATGCCAAAGCAAAGGAAGTTATTGATGTGTCAAGTAACCAATCAAATTTAAGATTGCTCGAAAAAATTCACAGGATTACAGATCTCAGTGTAAAGAATAAACTACAATGACACACTCCCTACTTTCTGTTCTGCAGAATCAACAACATAGCACCTCACACTGGTGCATACTCCCTCCAGTAGTCCAGTCAGACACAAGTGGTGGGGGTCGTCTTATGATTTTAAATTCTGGTTGATATTTGAAAATTGTTCGGGTAGGCTTGTCTCGGAAATTTCATATAACTATTTTTTTCTATGTTTTATAAATATTTTGTAGCAAGAAGTACCATTTAAAGTTGCATTTTGTAGAATGTGTCCAATAAGTCACTTATCTATGAAGACTTGAAGAGGTAGCATAAAGCAAGTGGTCAACCAAGTGCAAAGATGTAAACTGTAAAGTAAGATATGATGTATGCAAACAATAACAGTTTAAAAAACTTTTATTGTAAGTATGTCATAATATCACAGCATTCATCCACAAAATGTGTAAAATGCACCAGTTAACCCTCTTGGTACATCAAACATGATTCTGGTTTCACAGTATTATTTTAGGATGTTTTAGCTAACATGTCAAGTTACCATATCAAACTAGAGCTAAAAGGTGCTAGTAGTATCATTTCAGAAAGGAAACAAAATCGAGATCATCTGCTGTTTCCATACAAGAAAAACCAAGGGCAAGATAATGAGCATGATTACCTGATGCAAGCATGGTAGGCTTCTCAACAGATCACCCACCGCGACTTGCTCTAAGCAAACACTACATGTCAGTTCATCCTCTAGAGTTTTGATGATTCCATCTGCTTTTAAACCATCCTGCTTTTTCTGCAAGGCAGAATCGAGTTAAACAATAATCATCGTGGCCCAAAGTCTGAACCATGCATGTGCTACTGCACAGACGCTGATGGTGATGAGTGATCACAGCAA
Source organism: Eremochloa ophiuroides (assembly GCA_038502445.1). Classification (NCBI taxonomy): domain Eukaryota; kingdom Viridiplantae; phylum Streptophyta; class Magnoliopsida; order Poales; family Poaceae; genus Eremochloa; species Eremochloa ophiuroides. Next base: position 97,741,910 of record JAHLJS010000002.1, read on the forward strand.
CTATGTGATTCTAAACACTATCTGTTACATCAAATAAGAAAGTGTAAACTAGAAAACCCTTGACACAAAATGTCATATAAATCCCAAAGCTAACCAGACAACAACCAGTAACTTCAAGAAATGAGGGCTGAGCCAAAAGTGTATTGCCCAGTTACACAGATATGTAAAATACATATATGTTATCTTATCTTTACAACAGAATACTATATAAGAATATCATTGCATATGCATACGACTGACAACTGTGACATCACAAATAACATGACTTTTAACAGTTTACATGATTGCTGATAACAAGATACTTTTCAAGCGACCACACCTTGAGAAACAAGTCAGTATTTATCACTTACCTCATTGCCAGACCCATTTGAAGAAATCGATAGCTGAGATGGCCCATCACTACTGAAAAACATTCATTAGAAAAACATTATAGAGACAAATTAGTCCATGTCTCCATTTCAGACTTAAATGTTTGGTAATGTGTTGATGATGGGAGATACTGGAACCAACTTGATATGGCCAGATGAACAAATCAACCCAAAGGATAATTCGTCTAACCTTTTTCGAGCAGGGGCATTCCCCTGTTGTGCCTGAACTTTATATTTGAAGACAGGAAGAGAATTTATTTCTTCTTCACTCATAGAAGGAGCTTGTGGGCTATTGTCAGCATCCAATGCTCTCAGAGTGTCATAATCTGAAACAAAAAGATTTCCATGGCGCTAAGTTTTCAGGAAACGCTATAAACCATCAATGAGTCGAATGGAATGTATTGGCACACCTAAATCGTCAAATTCACGATCAAGCAGAGCCAGTTGAAGTCTAAGGCTCTGAAACCGGCCTCTTGTAGCAAGGGCAATGGTCGGCGGTACATGCACACGGAGCTCAGTGTGGCCGAGAAAACTGTTGGCAGCTGCAGCATGAGCAAGCTGCTGGCACGTGGCATACATTCTGAGGCTTGTGGCCATTAGGAAGACTCCCAAGACAAGCCAAAGCTAAAAGAGAAGGAAAGATCAAAGATCAAGCAATCCGACAAATATGTAGTTATTAATCTGTTCCACAGTTGCATGCTTTGTACGAATGAGAAACCAACTTTAATCGACTCATGCAGCATGAAAACTTACCAAAAGATTGGGAGACATCTGGTGTGAGTTCAGTACCATGAACAAAACAAGAACTGCCCGAGAAAAAAACACAACTTTAACTAAAGAATGATCTTTAGCAGCTCAACAGTATCGGTAACAGACAGGCGAACGGATTACCAGTTAGAAGAAAAGCCAAGGAATTGTTATTCACCGGCCTGCTCCCTGCATGAATTCGCTACACGCAAGCACACATACGAGTGGGATCAGACATCAGGACAAGGACACTGGTTTAAGCTACACTAGTACACTACCACCAGTTACATTTTAGCAGAAATGCGACATGGGTTGAGCAGACAGACACTCACCATGGCGCGGCGCTCGGGGGCGAACCCTGGGAAGCCACCGGCCTCGATGTCGGCCCTGCTCCCTCGGAACACGAAGCTCATGGTGCCCACCAGACGCTGCCACCGCCACTTTAAGGCGCAAGATTGGCTCCAGACTCCAAAGCCCCACGCAGCAACGAATTTGCCCGTGAACCTGCGGCGCCCATATAAATAAATATAAATGAAATAAGCGCTGGAGAGCGACGCCCCAACCGAAATCCCAGCTAGAAACTCCGTCAGGCCAAGCGATCCGGTCGCGCCGTCGCGGGAAGCGAAATGCCGGGATAAACCCTGAAGCTTCCGGAAGCTTCGCCCAGCGCACGGCTTGGGCGCTGACCGGAACCGAATCGGAAGCCAGACGATGAAGGCGAGGGGGAGTTCGAGGAGGGCGCGCACCTGATCGAAGGCGAGATACCTCCCGCCGCGGCGTCGAGCCAGCTATGCGCTCGCTGGCGGAGGACGAGAGCAGCAGCGCCTGCAGCCTGCAGATGGGGAAAAGAGAGGGGAAGGCCTGGCTGGGCTTTTCTGCGGTTTCGAGTCCGTGCGCCCTGTCCCCTGTGGAGAGTGCGTGGCATTATCCGGCCGTTTCGTGACGGACGGTGCACTTGATGACTTGAATGCCACCATCCCCGCTCCGTCCAGAATGTAATTCTCGTATTCGAGAAAACAAATAGTTTTAGGGGCTGTTTGATCCTTTCGTTTGGAGGATTGAAATATAGTTAATAACATAGCCTATTTGACTTAGAATATGATATTCCACCATTTTTCAAAGTTCACATATTAGTCTATCTCAAATTCTTAAGATGAAAGATAAAATTTAATTCTATAGATCATCATGTTATATTTCTACTTTGTAATTTATAGTACGCTCTTGAACTCGTTCTCATGCGGTAAAAATACAACACATAAGCATCTCTCGCGTATAGCCAGCAATAATATACAAATATAATCTATATACAACTATATTAAGTTAATTAATATGTGTATAAATTATGATTCTTAAAATGAATTCAATTCCCAGAATCCAAACAGGGCCTTAGATTTATACCAAATTGTATGAAAACTTACTTAGTACCTTTAAGATAGAAAATAAATATTATTAAACTATACTCCCTCCATCCTAAAAAAAACTTCGTTTTTTAACTTTGAGATATTGTATTTTACCGCTTATTTTATTCAAAAAATTTATGCAAATTATAAATTAAATAAATCATTATTAAAGTGTCTCTAATGATAAAATAGGTCATAAAAGATAAATAATATTTATTAAACTTTTTTGAATAAGTCGGATGGTTAAACAATATATTCTGAAATCCTAAAGCGACATTTTTGGGACGGAGGACGTCGGCTCTGTTCGCTTCAACTTATCAACACTTATTTTCTGCTCTGAAACACTCTCACGACAAATTAGCATCATCCAAAATCAACTATGGAGTAAAAACAAATACAAGTTTGAAGTGTCGATGCATCACAAAGACCGTAAGTAGTTGAACTTTATAGTTTTGCAATACACGAATGCGCTAAATCTATAATTTTGCATACAAAATTCTTGGACCGTGTTTGCCAAGGCTTCGTGACTCCAAGCTCCTCTACTAGAACAGTTTGTCTGATAAGAAACATTGATTTTTGCTGACGCTAATTTGGTGTGACCGAAAAACATTGTTTCGTGCTTGAAAAGAAAATAAAATTATAGTTGTCTGGTATCAAAGTATGGGGTACTTAACTTTAACGCAAAAACAAGCAACCTCAGCGTAACCTGGCCCAAGTAAGGTCAGCCAAAGCCCACGAAGGCTACGCATGAGAAGGCCCAAAGTGGCCACACATAAGGCCGGGAGGCACCCTTGGGCGCCAAATCTCCGATTCGCTCGAGCCTCCACGAGATGGCTCGGGACAGCGGCACCTTCGGGCGCCAAATCTACGATTCGCCCGAACCTCCACGAGAGGGCTCGGGACAACGGCACCCTCGGGCCCTAAATCTTTGATTCGCGCGAGCCTCCTCATCCTCCTCGAGTACGGTCTCTCTAAGGCATCCAATGCGCAGTCGACGTCAGCAGGGCAATCTTGGACCGTAAGAGACCCCTCTGACCACTTTACAGGCATGGCCCCACTGACTGGACGTCGCGAGGCGACGACACCCCGCTCGTGCACGCCCTCCGTACCAACTGCCATACCTCCTCCAGTGACCGATACAACGGTTCCACTCTTCCCACTCCGTCCTAAGGACAGTCAACCGGATGACGCCCCTTACTGACGAAGAGATTCTCCAACTACGACAGCGACAGCTCCTGCCCATAACGCACGAGCCTCACAGGGACGGGAGAGGTGACGGCTGTCCCGTCGATCCGAGAGTATGGACAATGTGGCAACAGGACCGTTCGCCCCTCGGGAAGGTACCACGCATGAAAGGAAAACACGCCCGAGGGAGGACACCCCTAATGACCGGTCCCGTCACGCTCCCGACGGCAAGGAAGGCTCCCGAGCTTTGGGAGTCAATCTTTGAGAGTCAATCAGTCTTCTCGTTGCATGTGCAGGACCGGACGCGACGCCATGACGCACCGCCACGCAGCAAACCACGTCCCATACACTGTGCCACCTTGGAACTCAACGATCGAACAGTGGAAGATCAGTCGAATGACTGAAGCCATATCGCCGAAGCGCCAAGACGATGGCGTGGCAGACAATAGCCACTGATCACATCTGCTCCCACCATGTCGAGTATCGTCATCATAGGTCACCACATGTAACTCCAGCTTCTCCCTTGTAACTATAAAAGGGAGGGCGGAGGCAAGTCACGGGGGGAGACTGACCAAGTTCACAACATACACACAACACAGCTACACGAAAACGAAAGCATCCTCTTCCTCGTACAAGAGACTTGGGATACTCTCACTCTCTCGACTCAGCTTGTAACCCCCTACTACAAGCACCCTGGTGCAAGGCAACACGACTCGCCTCTCCACTGGACGTAGGGCCCTCTTGGCCTGAACCAGTATAAATCTCACGTGTTTCTCCTTGCACACCATCCGAAACCTCAACCGCAAAACACAAGTTACTAGCCGGTGTTAGCACCCGCCAAAACTAGCACCGACAGTTGGCGCGTCAGGTAGGGGCCTTTTGCGTGTTGACGTAGGTTTCGGATGGCAGCCAGCTCCACCACGCTCCACGCTGGCGCGGTGCTCCGGTTCGGGACTGTCGAATTCGTGGCCACCGGTCAAGGGCTCGAGATGAACCTGCGCCCGACCAAACCCCGCGTCCTTGTCGTCCTAACCCCGGCCCAGCAGGCGGCCAGAGAAGGGACCCGCGCAACGCTTCCACCCGCCTCAGAGGACGGGGGAAACGTTGCACGCCGCTCCTGGCCCGGAAGCCGATACTGCACCAGCTGCTATCTCGGGATCTCCGGCACCAGCGGCCACACATCCACCTATTGCCCGAAGGACGGGCGAGAGCGAAAACACGACGCCGGCCGAACTTTCTCTCCGCCCTCACCGGGGGAGGGGAGCGACGCCGTCATCCCTCTTTGGGCTCCAGACCGCCATGGACACCCACGTTCGTGCAGTTTGTGCATTGTTGCACGAGCTGTCGGACACTCCAGTCCGGCGCCTCGAACGCCTGGACAGCCTCGTGGGAGACCACGTGGCGTCCTCACCGTCATCCCCTGGGGAAGTGCCAGGGCGCATGGCGGTAGGGAAACAGATACCACCATCAACCTCACCCCTGGAGAACACTCGGAGGGGTGGGACCGTTATGGCCGGACCTCGTCGTCTCGTCACAGCTACAGCGACGACGACGACGACAATGATGATGAGTTCTGGGCGAACGTGGACTTCACCGCCTACACCGACGACTCGGGGGAGAGTACCCTGAGCGTCATCTCCAACTCGAACCAGTCCTACATCGACCCCGCTCGGGAGTGCTACAACTAGATGCACCCTGATGAGGGGCGGGTGGAGAACGTCCACTCGGGGGACAACGACGACATACCCCCTCCATCGCAGCCCCAGCATCAACAAGTCACGCCCCCTCCAGCGGCCCCGCGGCCTGCACGGTCAGCCCCGCTGCTGGATCAGGGGGCAGGAACATCTCGCCCCGCACCTCGAACCCCGGAGCTAGAGCAGCTCCGGGAGCTTGAGGCGCGGATGGACGAGGACCGCTTGCGCCTCACCCAGCTGCGAGCTACGCTGGAGCGCGACGAGCGGCAGAGCGATAGAGGAGCAGCTCGGCGTCGAGCCCGAGATGTTCAGGCCCAAATCGTTGCTGACGACGGGGCCGAGACACCAGGGGCCACCCCCCGGGCAAGCCGAAAGCTCGCGGAAGCAGCGATGCTGCTCCGGAGCATACCTGAGCCCTCCACCGAGGAGGCACGACAGCTCAGGAATCAACTTATGGACCTCTTGGAGGATGCAGCCGTCCTCTAGGCGGAAAGCTCAGCGTCGCGACACCGTGGCGCTGAAAGTCACCAGCGTGGCGGCATAGCGCGCCACGAATGCGAAACCTCGGTTCGACCCAAGGCTCCAAGGGCCCCGCCAGTCCACCAACGGCTTGGCAAGGACGTCGACGTCCGAGCCATTCTGCAAGCCCACGGTCGGCGGAAGACTGACGGAGCCGCGCGCGGATATAGCGTCCATCGGGGCGGGCTCTACGACTCGGATGAGGATCGCGAACCCTCACCCGAGCCCTCGGGATCTCGCGTCTTTAGCGAGGCCATCCGAAGGGCCAAGTTCCCACCCCGGTTCCGACAGCCGGCCAACATAACCAAATACTCAGGGGAAACGAACCCCGAGCTTTGGTTAGCAGATTACCGTCTTACGTGCCAGCTTGGCGGCGCGCAGGATGACCTTATCATTATCCGCAACCTCCCCCTGTTCCTCGCCGACTCTGCGAGAGCTTGGCTGGAACATCTTCCCCCATGGATGATCTTTGACTGGAGCGATCTGGTCAAGATCTTCGTAGGGAACTTTCAGGGCACGTACCCCTGGTAAGTCCTGGGACCTCCGCAGCTGCAAGCAGAAACCGGGCGAGTCCCTCCAGGACTACATCCGGTGCTTCTCCAAGCAGTACAACGAGCTGCCCCAGGTTGCCGACTCTGACGTCGTCGGAGCATTCGCGGCAGGAACTTCCTGCAAGGAGCTAGTTCACGAGCTAGGGCGTCAGACGCCAACCAGCGTCGCCGAGCTCATGAAGATCGCTACCAGCTTCGCCTCAGGGGATGAGGCAGTGGGAGCCCTTTTCTCCGACCCTATGGGCAAACTGAAGGAGGAGGCCCCCGAGGGCACCTCTTCCCGAGCCCCGACCAACAAGAAGAAGAAGGGGAAGGGAAAGCTCCCACCTTGCAGCGACCCCTTGGTGGTAGCCACCGAGCCCAAGGGGGCACGACCCCCTCGGGGCTGTTTTGACGAAATGCTGACCAAGTCGTGCCCGTACCACACAGGTCCGGTACAGCACACGCTCGGTCAATGCGTAATGCTCAAAAAGCATTACGGCCGGCAAGCGTTCAAGGACGAAGCCGGCAAAAAGCCCGCCAAGGATCAGGGGGACAAGGACGAGAAGGACGACGACTTCCCGCCCATCGACAAGTGTCTCATGATCTTTGGCGGACCAGGGACCGCCCCTACGCCGTGCCAGCGCCGGGAGTTCTACTCCGTCGGGCCAGCGACACCTCGCTTCCTCGACTGGTCGCTCGACGCGATCACCTTCAACCGGGATGACCACCCGGACTACGTCCCGTCGGCAGGACGTTACCCACTCGTTGTCGACCCCGTCGTCGGCAACACGAGGCTCACCAAAGTCCTCATGGATGGAGGTAGCGGCCTCAACCTTCTCCCTGATACCCTCGATTCGATGGGAATCAGCCGCTCGCTCCTCCGGGCCATGACGTCCCCATTTCACGGGATAGTGCCCGAAAAGAGCGTGCAACCTCTCGGGCAGATCGACCTGCCCATTTACTTTGGGACCCCTGACAATTTCAGGAAGGAGGTCCTAACTTTTGAAGTGGTAGGCTTCCGCGGCTCCTACCATGCCATCCTCGGGAGGCCGTGTTACGCCAAATTCATGGCGGTCCCGAACTACACCTAACTCAAGCTCAAAATGCCTGGGCCTAAAGGGGTCATCACCATCGGCACCTCCTACCAGCACGCGTACCAATGCGACGTCGAATGTTGCGAGTACGTCAGCGCGTTGGAGGAGTCAACTCTCACCACCGACCTCGAGCAGATGGCGAAGGAGATCCCCGACCCCAAGAAGACCACGGGCACCTTTGAGCCCGTCGAGGGGGTGAAAGAGATCCCCCTCAACCCGAGCTCCACCGATGGCAAGGTGCTGAAAATCAGCACCACCCTCGACCCCAAATAGGAAGTCGTGCTCGTCGACTTTCTCCGCAAGCACGCCGACGTGTTTGCTTGGAGTCCCTCGGACATGCCAGGCATCCCGAGGGAGGTCGCCGAGCACTCCTTGGACATCCGGGCCGGGTCCAAGCCGGTGAAGCAGCGCCTGCGCCGATTCGATGAGGAGAAGCGTCGGGCCATCGGGGAGGAGGTGCAGAAGCTTTTGGCGGCCAGATTCATCAAGGAGGTCTTCCATCCAGAATGGTTAGCAGATCCTATTTTGGTTAAAAAGAAAAATGGAAAATGGAGAATGTGTGTCGATTACACTAGTCTGAATAAAGCTTGTCCTAAGTATCCATTTCCATTACCTCGCATTGACCAAATAGTTGATTCTATTGCTGGTTGCGAACGGCTTTGTTTTCTTGATGCATATTCCGGCTATCCCCAAATTCGCATGAAAGAGTCCGACGAGTTGGCGACTTCTTTCATTACTCCTTTCGGCACATATTGTTACGTAACCATGCCATTTGGCCTCAAAAACACGGGCGTGACTTACCAGCGCTGCATGCTCAAAGTTTTTAGAGACCTCATCGGGCGGACCGTTGAGGCGTACGTAGACGATATAGTGATAAAATCTAGGAAGGCCAGCGATTTAGTAGCCGACCTATAAAAGGCATTCGACTGCCTCAAGAGTAAAAATATAAAGCTAAACCTCGAGAAGTGCATTTTCGGGGTCCCTCGAGGCATGCTCCTCGGGTTCATCGTTTCCGAGCGTGGCATCGAAGCTAACCCGGAAAAGATATCGGCCATCACATAGATGGGCCCGATCCGAAGCCTCAAGGGTGTGCAAAAGCTCATGGGGTGTCTTGCAGCCTTGAGCCGATTCATCTCTAGGCTCGGTGAAAAGGGACTTCCCCTGTATCGATTGCTGAAGAAAAATGAGCACTTTACCTGGACCCCCGAGGCCCAGGAAGCCCTCGAAAGGCTGAAAGCTCTACTTTCCAAAGCACCGGTCCTTGTGCCACCAACGAAGGAAGAAAACCTCTTGTTATATGTTGCTGCTACTAATCAGGTTGTAAGTGCAGCAATTGTCGTCAAACGACGAGAGTAAGGGCATGCCCTACCGGTGCAATGGCCGGTTTACTTCATTAGCGAGGTCTTGTCTGAAACCAAGATGCGCTACCCTCAGATTCAAAAGCTGGTGTATGCAATTGTCCACGCCCGGCGCAAGTTGCGGCCACTACTTCGAGTCACATCCTGTGACCATGGTGTCATCATTCCCCCTTGGGGAGGTGATACAGAGCCGCGAGGCCACGGGAAGAATCGCCAAATGGGAAATTGAGCTCATGGGCGACGGCATCACCTACGTGCCACGCAAGGCCATCAAGTCTCAGGTGTTGGCGGATTTTGTGGCAGAGTGGACCGAGACACAGTTGCCACTGCAGCTCTCCCGGGACGAATACTGGGTCATGTATTTCCATGGGTCGTTGATGAAGACGGGTGCCGGCGCAGGCATCGTGTTCGTCTCACCCCTCGGAGTCCGACTCAAGTACCTCCTAAGGCTGCATTTCGCCGCCTCCAACAACGTGGCGGAGTACGAGGCACTCGTCAACGTACTTCGCATCGCCATCGAGCTGGGCAGCAGACGCCTCGAGGTGCGAGGCGATTCTCAGCTCGTGGTGGACCAGGTGATGAAGGAGTCGATGTGCCACAACGCAAAGATGGCGGCCTACTGCAAGTTGGTGCGGTGGCTCGAGGAAAAATTCGACGGCCTCGAGCTCAACCACGTCGCGCGTAGGTATAACGAGGAGGCTGTCACACCCAATTTTAAGGATAAAATGGGATGCATAATCTTATGTGCGCCCAGAGATCAGTCACACACATAAGCCAACAAATTGCATAAATTGTATCATAACCAATGTTTATTACATAGCGAATAATATCAAAGTCATTACACAGCGGAAAATAAAGATAACTCTCGCGGTAGCTCCATAGCACAGGGACGTCGACTGGTGAAGCACAAGTCTAGTAGTCCTCTGGGTAGTCCTCATCACTATCACCATCTGTTACCCATCCGGGATTTTTAACCAAGTAATGAAAAATAAACAAGCGTAAGTACATGTTGTACTCAACAAGATTAGCACGGGTTCATGAGGCTCAAAAGGGTTGACACGGGTTTAACAGCAGGTTGCTTTTAATTAATCATCTTTTATGTAGTTGGATAGCAACAAGTGAATAAGCCCATTCTCATGATCATAGTAAACATAATTAATGAGTAGCAACAAATATATTAGCAACAAGTAAGCATCACCCCAAAAGATAACTACTCCATAAGACGTCCAAGGTCACTCTTGACCGTGAACTCGGCTAGTATACCAGTTTTACACTCTGCAGAGGTTGTGCACTTTCACTATGAGCCGTGATTCTCAGTTACTCGGGTTAATTACTCCCATAACACTACCAAGGTGAGTGAGCAGGGTTTCACTATGAAGTCTTTTAAAGAACTTCGCTTAACAAGTTAGGGCCGCTAGGGACCCGGCAAGCAGATGTAGAGCCCCCTTTTTCGTGGCACAAGGTCACGCAGGTTATACACACTCGGACAGGAGCCGCACCATACCCGAGTCGGCAGGCCCCATCACTCCTTTCGGTAACCTCTAACAAGCTAGAAAAAGTACCCATACTTGACTAAAACCAGAGCCATGTAGCACTCATAGTTGCACTGTCAATCCCGGTGTCATACTTACAGATCATTACCAAAGGTGAAGAATTTTGAGCATCACAAAACTATGCTCGAATCCCCTAGTTCCATGTTGCTAAAAAGGTATCTTTTAATCTTTATTGTATATTCAATTAATTAAGTTTACATGATCATGATATCAATAACGCACTAGCATCAATTACCATATGCATAATCCCATAGGTGACAAGGAACAGGATAACAAAACTAGGAAGTAACTATGGTTAACAAAGAAGACACATGCAAATGCATAAATAGGACAACAAGGATGATCCATACTAATACTTGCCTTGATCAGCAAACTCCTGGTGATCCAGGTTGTCGAAGTACTGATCTTAATCACCCACGTAAAGCTCACCGTCTATACTCGATCACCAAATCAACATACACACATCCAGGGCAATCATGCAGAGCAAACAAAGTTATTGATTAGAACAGTACATCAACAAAGAGAAAATAAATTTAAAATGTTATAAAACAAATCTACACGTCTCTACGATCACATCGATATAAAGTTTGCGCAAATCGGATTTAAAACGAGGAAGATATGAATTTTACAAGATTTATAATAGAATAATAATAGATTAAATATAATCTCAAATTTTAAAAGTTAATAACATATGAAACAGTGGTACTAACTGATAGATTATAAAATTACGAATCTAACGCAATTTGAGTCGTTCAAATTGGAATTAAAACGGAGAAATTATAAACGAATCAGTTTTAACTTCAAAATCGAAAATCAGAAAACACATTTTCTATTAACTGAGGCAAAATACGTTTTCTAAATTAGAAAGCGCAAATTGAGGAATGCGCCAAGGGACTGCGGGTCGGTACTTTAAAAATAGTAGGGGCTCTTTTGCAAGAATGCCGGCCGAAGGGGTAAGGATAGGTTTGGGTCGTCCGATTCAAAATCGAAGGCCAAGATTAGATCAGGAGGGGGGCCGGCGGCGCCCCGACTGGAAACAGAGGCCGTCGGCGGCACCCTCGTCGGAGGTTCATCAGAGAATGGCGAAACGGGGCTATGGTGTGCTATTCGACGTGGGAAAAGGCCCAGAAGGAAGAGCGCGAGTGCGCGAGCTCACCTAGGGCGGTTTGGAGGGCCGAAATCGAGTCGGAGGTGGTTCGTGACGGCTTTCGGCGGATGGCGAGTTCTTGCGCGGCGGCGAGGGCATGTCAGCGCTCGATTCAAGAGGGGAAAAAGGCTTGGCGACCTCACTGGTACCATATGAACCTTTGAGGATGGCTTACGGGGAGGGAAAGACAATGAATTCGCCGAATTGAGCCCGACGGCGGCGAGCGGAACTCGGCCGGCGGCTCTGTTTGTGCGTGGCAGAGAGGCGGCAGCTACTAGGGTTGCGTGGTGGTGGCAGCAGGGGTTTGCCAGAGGTTGTATACACCCGAGACGCGGGGAAATAGCGGATTGAAACAGAGTCCGATGCTCCGACGAAATCGGCTTCGTCCGTTTCTCCCCGCGGCGGACTCTGTACGAGCTATCAGAGGGGAACAGGGGAGGGCGCTGACCTGTGGGTCCCACAAGTCGGTGGCATAGAGCGCTGGGGTCGGGCTGGCAGTCACTGCTGGGGAATCCCCCGCGCACACGCGCTCGGCTGCAGCGGCGCTCTGCTCTCGGCTCAGCCAGAGGAGGAAGGAGGAAGGAGGGAGGTGCTGACCTGCGGGTCCCGTTTGTCTGTGAGACTGGGGTGCGGGGCCGTGGTGTCGGCCACAGAGGGAGAAGGAAAGGAGGTGGCAGCTGCGCCCTTGGCTGGGCCGCGCCGGCTGCTTGCTTCGGCCTGGGCCAAGGTGTGGCCTCAGGCCCATCAGAAAGAGAGGGGGAGAGGGCAGGCCGAGCAGGCCAACTGGCCGCTCTCGGGCCAGATTGAGCAGAGGGGGAAATGTCCTATCCTTTCTCTTTTCTATTATCAAAATAGATTTTTCAATTTAGTTTTGAATGATAATTTTGAGTAGTTTGAGAATTCAAATAGAAGCCAAACAATACAAGAAATAATGCTCCGGCATGAATGCATCAAACATGTGTATGGCCTAGGTTCATTTTATACCTCAATAAATATTATTTTCCCTATGTTTGAATAAGCAACAATTGCATAATTAAATTAATTCCCACTATTTAAAAATGATGCAATTTTTTGGGTGTTACAGAGGCCGACGAGTTGGCAAAAATCGCATCTGAAAGGACTTCGGTCCCAACGGGGGTGTTTGCCAACGACCTCTACAAACCGACAGTCGACGACAACCTCTCGGGAAGCAAGGAGAAACGAGCTCCCAAGCGTTCCGAGGGGCCCAAAGCCGTCCCGAACTTCGGAAATCACTCGGGGGCTGCCGACCCTTCGTGAGAAAGGTGACCCCCGGCCGAGGCTAAGGATGACAGCGATGCTGAGGCTGAGGCGATAGAGGTCGACGCTGAGGCGTCGGAAGCCGAAGCCGAGATGGACGTTGACGAACCAGACTGGCGCGACCCACTGGTCAATTGGCTTGTCCAAAGGATCTTACCCTCGGACAAGACCAAAGCTCGACGGCTGGCACGTAAAACCAAGATCTACAGAATGGTAGACGGAGAACTTTACCGATGAAGTCCCTCAGGCATCCTCCAGCGCTGTATCCCCTTCAGTCAGGGTAAACGCTTAATCAAGAAGATACATGCTGGGGCCTGCGGGCATCATGCCGCACCGAAGACCCTCATCAGCAATGCTTTCCGACAAGGCTTTTACTGACCAACAGCCATAGCAGGCGCCCCCAAGATAGTACGCTCCTGCGAAGGATGCCAGTACTATGCTCAGCAGACACATCTCCCGGCCCAAGCCCTCCAGACGATCCCTCTCACCTGGCCTTTCGCCGTGTGGGGACTGGACCTTGTCGGACCCCTCCATAAGGCGCCCGGGGGCTTCACCCACCTTCTTGTTGCCATCGACAAGTTCTCCAAGTGGATCGAAGCTCGGCCACTCACGCTGATCACCTCAACCTAGGCGGTCCTGTTCTTCACCGACATCATTCACCGATTCGGCGTCCCAAACTCCATCATCACCGACAACGGCACAGAGTTCACAGGGAAGAAATTCCTGGTGTTCTGGGACCAGCACCACATACGAGTAGACTGGTCGGCGGTGGTCCACCCGAGAACAAGTGGCCAGGTGGAGCGTGCCAATGGCATGATCCTCCAAGGTCTCAACCCCAGGATCTTCAACAGGCTGAACAAGTTCGGCAAGAGGTGGCTAACCGAGCTTCCCGCGGTGATATGGAGCCTGAGGACTACGCCGAGCCAAGCCACGGGGTTCACACAATTCTTCCTATTCAATGGCGCCGAGGCCGTTCTCCTCACGGACTTAGAGTACGGTGCCCCGAGGGTCCGGGCCTACGACGAACAAGGCAACCAGACCTCTCGGAAAGACGTGTTGGACCAGGTCGACGAGGCTCGGGACGTCGCCCTACTGCACTCAGCCAAATACCAGCAGTCCCTTCACAGGTACCACGCTCGGCGCATCCGAGGCCGAGCCTTCAATGTAGGTGACCTGGTATTGCGGCTCAGGCAGGACAACAGGGGACGTCACAAGCTGACGCCGCCATGGGAAGGGCCTTTCATCATCGCCGAGGTGTTGCGGCCCGGGACGTACAAGCTAGCGAACGAAAAGGGCGAGGTATACAGCATCGCCTGGAATATCGAACAGCTATGTCACTTCTATCCCTGAACCTTGATCGATTGTATTGTATAAATCATGAAATCAATAAAAAGAATCGTTTCGTCCTTCTTTATATTGATTTTAACCCGAGCCGACCATCGGGAGAAAGCGAACTCGTAAAGTTCCGCGCATAACAAAGTGAGGCTCAGTCTTATCTTTAATGCTGACCCTCCCTCGGGGGCTAGGACGGGGGGAACCCCCAGACTCTCCCGAGCCACAACGAAAATCCGAAAATTAAAAATTTCAAAACTCGCTGAAATTTTTTCTTTTCCCGAACACATCTCCCACCCAAGTCAAACCGAGGCTTATAAAGCTTGGAAGAGCAAAAGGAAATCCCAGAGGACAGAGCCGGCCCAGCTGCGGGACCGCCTACGCCTCCGGGCTATGGCATCGCCACTCACCACTCCGCGTTCGAAGGATAACTCGAGCTCGGAAAAGAACTAATAAGATCAACGTTCGGCAAGGGCAGGAGACTCAGGAAAACTCGGCCAAGATTTCTTCTTAAGTTTTTCCCTCTCATCGAAACTCTTAGACTACGGCTGCGTCTACGCCCCTAAAGCTACGACACCCGGAAAAGTCTCCTGAGGCTCGATGGCCCGGGCACAGAGTCAGTAGAGGAAAATACTTAAGAGAAAAACGCCGAGAACGAACAAAAAGCAAACATGAAATAATATTTACATAAATATTAAGGCCACGAAGGGCCGCATGTTTGTTCCCTGACAACTACTCATGAGAAATTTTTTGCCGAGGGCACGATGGCCCGGCTTCTTCTCACGGCAGGTCCAGGGGAGGGAGCTCAACCTCGGGCTCGAAAAGGCTCGCCAGCGCCTCTGCAGGCGTCCTCAAGGAATCCTCCAATGCCAGGAGCACCTCGTCATCCGCCTCAACAAAGCCCTCGCTGACGGGGCCGGCGTCAATGTTCTCGTAGTGAGACTTGGCGACCGCCAGCGTCTTCTGGACTCTGATCAGCAGGGCCTCCTTGACGCGGTCGCGAACACTGCCGTGAAGCGCCTCCAGTCGGCTGCGGAGCGACATCCCCGAGGGCTCACCGCCGCCACCGACGGAGTCACACAGGGCGCGTGCCACCCGCTGCAGCTCCTGGTTGTCGCGGACCTCGCCGGCGTAAGCGGCCTGCAGAGCTGCAAAGGTACGAAACGAGAAAATAGACAGGGTTTCAGGCAGCAGGCAACGAAGACGAACGAAGCAAAAAGAACCCAACACAACGCATACCGCCGGTCTCCTCCTTAAACAGCCACGAAGCCTCCTAAGCCTTCGACGCCTCGCCCCGCACCAAGTCAACCTTGCCTACCGCCTAAGTGAGGGCCACCTGAGTCTCCTTCAGGTCATCGGGCTGTGACGCGGCGGCGGAGGTCTTCTCAGCGGCGAGCCGCAGGGCGGCGTCGCGCTCCCTCGTTGCCTCGGCCAGGGCACTCTCCAGCTTCTGTGACCGCCTTGTCGAGGTGGTGGCCCGGCCCACTGCCTCCGCAACCTCCTCCTTCAGGAGGGCGTTGCTGACACTCACCTCGGCGAATCGGGAGGTCACGGCGGCGAGCTCGCTCTGGGCACGGTCAAGCGCCCTCTTCTTGAGGTCGAGCTGCCTCCAAAAACCAAGCCAAAACCGCGGAGGAAGCGGGACTTGTCCCGGGAGGTGCGCATCAGGCCCTAAGAAGGAAGGAAAAAATGACAGCAGGTAAGTCGAGCACTTACACGCAGGAGAAGTCGATCCGAGAGCTCCGTGTCGAGGACATCGGCGACCACGCGGAGGGTCACCACCGAGCCGGACCCCAGCTCCTGGACGGCGTCCCACTCGGGGCCCTCGAGGTCGTCCCGAAGCGAGAAGACGGGCGGCCCCTGAGGGTCCGCCCGATCCGCCTACTCAATTCGAGAGGACGTCAGCTCCCGAGGGGGCGGGCCCGTCAGCGCCAACGCCCAAGGACCCTCCTCACGAAGAGGAGCCCTCGCTGCGGCGTCCGCCACCGCTGAGTCCGCGGTGACCGGTTGCGCGGCGACGTCAACGGTCGGCTCCCGCGAGGCGCCTCCGGAACCGACGACCGGAGTCCCGGGGGCTGGCGACAGAACCGCCGCCGCAGCAGCCGAGGATGCGGCGGCAGCAGCCGCGGACAGAGTCACCCTCCCCGTAGAAGGTCCCTCCGACGCCAACGTCGGACCCCCGGGAGGGTGAATCTCCTCGCCCGAGGCGCGGGCTCTCTCCCCGGCCGTGTCATCCCCCCGGATCTTCAGCACCTTCCGGTAAGAGACCCGGAGAGATAGCCCGGACCGCGCGCTGCGACGACAACAAGAAAAAGGTAATGTCATTACGTTGAAACAAAACTCCGGCAGGAAAAATCGACACGAAAAATGACTTACGTGGTCTTCGGCACTACCCTCCTCTTCCTACTCGCCGCCCCGGAGCCGGTCGGAGTGGCAAGCTCAGCGAACGAGCCGGCCCCCGCCGACGGTGGAGGAGTGACCAGCACCTCGGCGTCGCGCCCGGCCCCGCTCCGTGGCACGGACGCCGCCCGCTCACCCGAGGGAGTCTCGATGGTGACATCCCTCGGCGGGGGCATGGGTGGCGGCACCTCTAGGCCCCCCTCCCCGCCTGTGGCCGTCGGGGCGATCAACGACGCATCGGCAGGTAGGGTCCGCCAAAACAGGGGACCCTCGGTCCCCTCGTCGGAGCCTCGGGGCATCTCGGGAGCCGGGCCTAAGCCCATTCCCGGCCTCTCCGGTGGAACCCCGCTGCTGATGGCGGGCGGAGCCCCGCCTCCTGATGTCGCCCTGACAGGAGCCGCGTCCTTGGACGTGGTCTCCGGCAGGTTTGGATCACGAACCCCGGCACTTCCACCGGCGGACGCTGACAGCGGAGCCTTCCCAGGCTCGTCAGCGCCCACCGCGGGCTGTGTGGCCGCAAGCGGCCGGTTAGACTCCATCAAGTCAAAGATGGAAAAATCGTCTTCTTCTTCTTCATCGTCGTCGTCATCCTCATCGGTGGGGGTATCCACCTAAGGCTCCCCGGCCTCCCTTAGGCGGCGGCGGTGCTGGGAGGATTCCTCAACCTTCCGCGCCTTCTTCTGCTTCCGGGCGGTTGCCTTGTCCTTCCTCGCCTTCTCCGTCGTGGCCCGGAGGCGGTTCTGGGTTCGCCGTTCTTTGTCCTCCGGGACGGGCGGAAGGGAAGCCTTCCGGTCCTGGAGAGGCCCTGCGACGAACGAAGGAGAAAGGTTAGGAAGAAGATGGGGAAACCAGTGGCTCGATCAAACGAACGACACTTACCAGCACCGAGAAGCCCGCGCATGGACGCATAGGTACCCGGTTCACCTCCTCCCAGGTGGGATGACCCCCCACCATGTAGCCGACGCGGCGCATGACCTCCACCTCGCCAAGGTCACGAGCCAGCATCGCCGTGCCCTCCCGCTGCGACCCGGTCACCATCTGATGGAGCGCCAGGCGGCACTCCATCAGAGGTAGCACCGTCCGCATGTGAAGTTCCCCGCCACGCCGGCCCCTGTAAGGCCCCTTCTGTTCAACTCCTCAAGCGCGTCGAAATAGATGGCTTGGTGCTTGGACTCCTTCGGCGGGCACCCGCACTCCCACTGAGGAAGGGGAGCCATGAGCGCCCTTCCCGTGAACTCGGGGAAGAGACCCCCCGTCATTGCGAAGGTAGAACCAGCCACTGTGCCACTCCTTGTTGGAGGAGGGGGCTATACAGGGGATGTACGACGAGGAGCGGATCACGAAGCCGCAACCCCCTGCGCGCTGGATCTCCCGCGGCTTCCTCGCGCCGACTGACTTGGTGTACCAGTCGACGCGGGAGACGCAGTGCCACAGGTTCCAGTGCGGGGGCACCCCGAAGTAGCCTTCACACAGGGCGGCGAAAATCGACGCCTGTGTGATGGAATTCGGGGTAAGGTTGTGAAGCTCCAGCCCGTTCTGAAAGAGGAGAGCCCGGCAGAAGTGGCTCGGTGGTAAGCCAAGCCCACGCCCGTGGTAAGCGATGAAGCTCACCACGTACCCCTCGCGGGGGTTCGGCTCCTCGTGGTCGCGCGGCGGCACGGCCCACTCCGGGTGCTGCGCGTCGGTACGAGGGTGCAGCAGCCTTAGAGTAACGAGGCGCTCCAGCTGCGCCTCTGTCACGGTGCTCCTCGGCCATGGCTCCAGCCTGAGGATACCGGCGGCCGCCGCGACAGCGTCGGTGGCGGCGGCGTCGGTGGCGGCGACATCGGCGGCGGCGTCGACGGTAGCGGAGGAGGAATCCATGGCGAGCGAAGGGGAAAAGGCTGCGGGGAGAACGACGGCCGTGGCAACGATGGCTCTAGCAAGGAAGCGAAGACGAGGAGACGGGCGACGGGAGCGAGAAGGCGAACGGTCGTGCGAGCGAATGGCTAAGGTAAAAAGAAAGAAATTGCGATCTTTCCTTATATACCTGAGCCGCGATTCGCACTGAATCCGCCGCATTAACTACGTGGGACCCGCCACGATCCCCACATCGCCGCCATCGCCGCGCACGCAAACCGCCTCGACTGAGCCGAACCGTCGCGTCCGTCAGGCTTCGCGCCTCAAAAGGTGAGCCAAATCATTACAACCGCGCGCCTCGATTCTGCCAATATTCTCTCCTTCCCGACGAAGAAACCCCGGGCTCGGGCGCCCGTTACGTTCCCAGGGGATCGAAGACTGGCCCACAGCGGCTCGAACAGTCGCCCCAGGGAAACTGAGTTAG
This sequence comes from Eremochloa ophiuroides, assembly GCA_038502445.1. Lineage (NCBI taxonomy): Eukaryota > Viridiplantae > Streptophyta > Magnoliopsida > Poales > Poaceae > Eremochloa > Eremochloa ophiuroides. The sequence goes on from JAHLJS010000002.1 coordinate 97,760,841, forward strand.
GGACAGCTAGTGGATGGGTCACGGAAACGGCCAGTATCCCGATGCCCGAAACGTCACAAGGAACATCCCATGCTGTGTCCAAGTCCCAGTAGCGAGTCGGTTACGTGGAATCCCTCCGTGGGAGGCATCATGCCCTTGGGACCCATCGAAGGGACCCGACATCCACTAACTGACCCTCGGAAAACATTTAGAGTGTGCTCAGGCCACTAGCCGACCCCCAACGAACGGGGCACGGACCTCCACTTGGACCAACCCGTTTGTAGCTCACCGAAAATGCCGACTCGTGCCCCGGCGGGGAAGTCGAGCAGGACCAAATCTTCCTCTTTCCGAAAAATGAGCGTGAAGGTCGAACTAACAAAAAACAGGGAGGACCGGGTCGACCTCCGATACGAAAACGGAGGCCCGGTAACCTGCCCTGCACCTCAAAAATACCACCGGATAAACTCCCTTTACGATGGGAGGCTCGGGGGCTGCATTTCCGAGGGATCATCTTCCCTTGATAAATACCCGAGCACGCGCAATTACGATTTTCAGCCTTTGAAGGGATGTAACATCCCTCCAAAGCCTCGAGGGCTACACCCGGCGGGTGCACTCACCGGAAAATTATATTACCCTTTACTGTTTTGACAGACGAAAAGGTTTTTAACCTGTGGAGGAGTGCCTTCACTCTCCCACTGGCTCGGGGGCTACACCCGCCGGGTGCGCTCATGCGCACCCAGCGGAAAAGGCATCTACTCCCGACCACAACGGCAGGAAGACTTGAACCTGTGGACGAGTACCATCACTCCCCCACAGGCTCGGGGGCTACTGTCGGGTACCAAAGTATGGGGTACCCAACTTTAACGCAAAAACAAGCAACCTCAGCGCAACCTGGCCCAAATAAGGCCAGCCAAAGCCCATGAAGGCTACGCACGAGAAGGCCCAAAGTGGCCACGCATAAGGCCGGGCGGCACCCTCGGGCGCCAAATCTCCGATTCGCCCGACCCTCCACGAGAGGGCTCGGGACAGTGGCACCCTCGGACGCCAAATCTACGATTCACCCGAGCCTCCACGAGAGGGCTCGGGACAGCGGCACCCTCGGGCGCTAAATCTCCGATTCGCCCGAGCCTCCTCATCCTCCTCGAGTACGGTCTCTCTAAGGCATCCAATGCACAGTCGACGTCAGCAGGGCAATCTTGGACCGCAAGGGACCCCTCTAACCACTTTACAGGCGTGGCCCCACTGACTGGACGCCGCGAGGTGACGGCACCCCGCTCGTGCACGCCCTCCGTACCAACTGCCATACCTCCTCCAGTGACCGATACAACGGTTTCACTCTTCCCACTCCGTCCTAAGGACAGTCAACCGGATGACGCCCCTTGCTGACGAAGAGATTCTCCAACTACGACAGCGACAGCTCCTGCCCATAACGCACGAGCCTCGCAGGGACGGGAGAGGTGACGGCTGTCCCGCCGACCCGAGAATATGGGCAATGTGGCAACAGGACCGTTCGCCCCTCGGGAAGGTACCACGCATGAAAGGAAAACACGCCCGAGGGAGGACACCCCTAATGACCGGTCCCGTCACGCTCCCGACGGCAAGGAAGGCTCCCGAGCTTCGGGAGTCAATCTTTGAGAGTCAAACAGTCTTCTCGTTGCACTGTGCAGGACCGGACGCGACGCCATGACGCACCGCCACGCAGCAAGCCACGTCCCATACACTATGCCACCTTAGAACTCAACGATCGAACAGTGCAAGATCAGTCGAATGACCGAAGCCATATCGCCGAAGCGCCAAGACGATGGCGTGGCTGACGATAGTCACTGATTACCTCTGCTCCCACCATACCGAGTATCGTCATCATAGGTCACCACATGTAACTCCAGCTTCTCCCTTGTAACTATAAAAGAGAGGGCGGAGGCAAGTCATGGGGGGAGACTGACCAAGTTCACAACATACACACAACACAGCTACACGAAAATGAAAGCATCCTCTTCCTCGCACAAGAGACTTGGGATACTCTCCCTCTCTCGATTCAGCTTGTAACCCCCTACTACAAGCACCCTGGTGTAAGGCAACACGACTCGCCTCTCCACTGGACGTAGGGCCCTCTTGGCCTGAACCAGTATAAATCTCGCGTGTTTCTCCTTGCACACCATCCGAAACCTCAACCGCAAAACGCAAGTTACTAGCCGGTGTTAGAACCCGCCAAAACTAGCACCGACAATAGCTGAAAAGAAACCAAAACTTGGCTGATTGGATAAGCGAACAGGACGGCTACAAGTCGTGGCCCCACCTCTGCAAGCTCATCCAATCGACCATAAGTGATCCTCCTCTCGTCGCCACTTAGTGTGGCTACACTGTTGGGCTGTGACGAAGCCTAAGTCAGACGCCACCATACACAACTTAAATATGTGCTACTTGGACAAGAGGCACTTGGCATTTTGAGTATTCCCAAGGTCTCACATTGACCATTAGTTTTTATTAGAACATTCATACATTGTTTGCAAGATAACCAATGTTATCGCAAGATAAATCTTTGTGATAGACATTTTATGTCTGTTTGGAACTGCTTCGCTGCACACTTTTTAGTTTTGCTCCATGTTTTTCAGCTAAAAAGCTGTAACTCCACAAACTCTGCTTTAGAAAAAGTGAAGTTGAAAGAGCACCAAAAAGAGCAATCTAAAAACGAAGTTTTTTTTTATCAGATTGTTTCATGATGGAGTTTATAGTGTAGAGTTGGTGAAAACAGTCCCAAACATACTTCAAATGAATAATATCCTCTAAATTTCAGTGGACATACAGTATCCCAGGCGCATCAGATAAGTTTTATCCGAAGAAAGCTAAATGACCAAGAACAAAACATGTGCTCAAATAGCAAATGCACAATTTATCGTATATAGTTTTATTCGTGGATGAAATTGTGCTATTCATGTCGCATTCAAACTTTTGACATCTAAAAAAATGTATAGTTAAAGTTTGGAACATTGGACTTTCTATAGTTCTACAATGGAGTTTACAAAGTAGAGTTGGTGAAATAGTCCCAAACATACTTCTAGGTCAAGAGGTGAAAAATGAATAGTATCCTCTAAATTTCAGTAGGGCTACAATATTCCGGACGCATCATGTAAGTTTTATCAGAAGAAACCTAAACGACCAAGAACAAAACATGTGCTCAAATAGCAAATGCGCAATAAGAGTATATAATTTTGTTCGTGGATGAAATTGAGCTATTCATGTCGCATTCAAACTTTTAACATTTAAAAAAAATGTGTAGTTAAAATTTGGAACATTGGACTTTATATAGCTCTAAAACATTACTAGCTTACTCCTGTATTCATAATAACACACACTCTCTGCGTATATAACCCCCCCCCCCCCCCCCCCCCCCCGACTTGTACTGTATACTTGATCGCATAATTAACTAATGCAAAGTATCCATAACTAGTAGAGTTATGTCTATATCAGCTTGTTACCGACGATCGCGTAATACAAACTTGACCACAGCAGCAGGTGATCGGAGAGACCATCTCTAATACCTGGTCTCTACCAACGATTTCGTGCCCTGCTGCTGTGTGCCACCGACGGTACAGACGCCTAAGCTCGGGCTCCCAGGCGCTGGGCTGCGAGGTCGCAGCGCGAGGGCGCGAAGCCAACGCGGCTATTCTGGAGGTCGTACTCCACCCAGACGTTCTGCTGGTGGTGGTGTCCGATGACGTACGCCGACATGCCCGCCATGTCCGAGTTCCCGAACGTCAGGCACCACACCGCCTCGGCACCGCCCTCGCCGCGGCGCTCGCCAGGCACCCTGTACAGGAGCTTCTCCCCGGCGACCGCCACCTCCGCGCCACGGAGGACGAGGCCCACCTCCGGGAGCAGCGGGCTCGCCGCGGCCACCCGCGCCTCCGACGCGCGGAAGCACGCGTCGAGCGCGCCCTGGAACACGAACCCGGGCTCGCCGAGCGGGGCCAGGAGCGCGCCCGCCTGCTCCAGGAACTCGCCCCTGAGCGCCGCGTAGGCGCCTGCGAGGAGGAACGTGAACTGCGTGCCGGAGTCCACCATGGTCTGCCCCGCGCCCGTGTGGTCCGGCGCGAGCACGGACCTCGGGATGGGCAGCAGCGCGGCGCCCACGCGGATGCCCTCCAGCTGCACGGTGTAGGCCGCCCGGTCGAAGTACGGCAGCGGCCGCGAGATCTCTATCAGCGGCGTGTAGTTTAGCTGCGGCGAGAGGGACAGGGCGGCGCCGGCGCCGCCGAGGACGAGGAGGCCGGGTCTGTCGCCTGGGGCAATGCAGTAGGCGAAGCGGAGGGTGCCAGTCTGCGTCACGAAGGACAGGCTGCCCCGGTTCATGCCGAGGAGGCCCGTCGCCGCCTGCGAGGAGTCGCCAGTGCTCGTGGCGTCGTCGTTGCCGTTGTTGGCGGTGGCGGAGGAGGAGGAGGACGAGTAGTAGGAGGTGACGCAGCCGAAGAGCGCGCGCACGGGCGGCGGCGCGCCGCCGAGGAGGAACGTGTCGGCAGCCAGGACGCCGTCGGCGGACGAGGCGTCGGCGTAGGAGAGGGACACGCGGCAGGAGTTGGAGGCGCAGAAGGGCGGGACGGGGAGGTCGCGCCCGCGCCACCGGCACTCGGGCGACGAGCAACGGGCGGCGGCGTACGTGGACGAAGCCGACCAGTTGAAGTTGAACGCTGCCGGTGGCGGTGCGACTGCGGACGGCACGCGGCTCCCGGTGCAGCAGAGCAGCCAGGAGAGCTCGCTGCCGGTGTCGAGCACCATCGTGACGTTCTGCGGCGGCAAGCCCACGGCCACCGGCACGGTCAGGCTGACGTCGTGGCGGAACCGGAGATTGTTCGCCGCCGGTAGACGTGTTTTGGTGGGCGGCAGCACCAGCTGCTGCGCCCTCAGCGGGAGAACGGTCCCCTCGAACCTGTTGGCCTCTCGCTCTCTGCACGCCGCCTCCGCCCCGTGGTGGGCAAGGAGAGAAAGGCAGAGGAGAAGGATCGGCTCCATGGCAATGGCATGCAGTCACACTCTCCGATTCGCTTCTACTCCTCTCACCGCTGACTGGTCGTCACTCACTGGCTCCGGTCCGGTTCCGGTCCTCCTCCTAGTAGTCCGTATTAATGTCAGCGTCTCTTTTCCACCGGCATTCGTACGATTCACGTGTCAGTGCGCTTTTCGTTTGGTTCAGTGTATCAGCAGCAGTAGCGCTACAACGCGTCACGTTGCATCTCGCTTCTTCACAATGATACAGACAATGACACAGCATCGAATGCTCGTTTCCTTCTCCCATCCGATTCTGCGATGCAGCGGCGATCTGCGACCTCATCCATAGAGGTACTGTACTATAACCTCACGGACACGGCTGTGCGTCCAGGAGGCGCAGTTATTGTTGTTTAGAGACAGGCTCCTGGACCTGGGGGTGCTGGGGCTCCCGCGCTGCGATTGCCGTCCATCATCGGGGATTTTGGGAGGCGAGCGAGCGGCTTTCGGTTTCAGGGCAGCTGCTGGCCATGATTTCTCGTTAGATTTGCCGAAAAGACGTTTCGTATTCGGTGCAGCGCGTGCCAGTTCATCCTGCCTGCGGCTGAGAAACCCGTGGTCGACAGCTGGGGAGTGGAGACCTACCAATGCAGTGCAACCACAACCACAGGCGCCTCATCTTCAGTGCTCTGTTCGGCTGCTGAGAGTGGCGGGTTTCCAGTTTTTCACAGCAGCTGCGGCCTGTGGCGGGTGAAGGGGGCTTGCCGCGCGGCGCTGCCTGGTGATCCCGGAAGCCACGGTGATCATCACGGTGTTTCGCGACTGATTATACCGCTCATTCGTGGAGAAAAATAAACGAACATGACACGGCCAGAGTACCAGACAGAGACAGTGGGTGATGGTGACTGCCGCCGCATGTGACGTGCGCTCTGCGCCTCTCGAATGGCATCATGCGAGAATGACGCAGCCCTTCTTCGAACGAACCATTGGACTTGGACCGGCAGGCTGCAGGCGGCTTTTACCTTCACCAAATTCCGATACGTCAAGTGAAAGCAACAGGCACTGGGGCCACTTGAGAGTTCTGGCGTGAAATATGCGGACAAGAAAAGTACTGTGGTATACCGCTGCCTGGGCATCATGAGAAAAGTCACGCAGAGAGAAAATGTGCGGGAGCGGGAGCCGGGTCAGCGCTCGAGCTAGGAACATCGCACTCAGTCAGAACGCTGCAACTATTATCAGAATCTATACACACGAGACGCTGGGTTCGTCGTATTTACAGTTTCGTTCTCACAAATGATTAGCTTCTCTGCCGCTGGAGACATGTGTTAACCGGAGCACCCGACACGGATGGCTATTCCGCTTCTTTTCAATACAAGCGATCATCATGCACACACATGGCACACCAATCATGCACAACTGATGGCCGATGCCAGACTGCCGGGGGGCAATAAAAGATAACCATCGCTTCTGCAAATCATCCAATCCCCTTGGGCTCCACGGAGCACACATGGATCTGCACGGCAGGAACACTCATGTCGAAGCATTCTTTAACTTCTGATTGTTCAATCCTGCAGCACTGTTTGGAGACAACTGCACAATGAAGCACTCGATCCTGGAACCCAACAAAGTGGAGTTGGCTTTCGGAAAACATGGAGCCTCAGGACGCCGCAGGACCATTTGCTTCTGAAGCAACTACTATTAACCACTTCGACTGCACTATATTACTGCCGTCAAATTTCTGAAAGAAGCCGTCAAATTTCTGAAAGGAGCGCACCGAAACATGGAGCTGTGGCCGCGCTGCCCAAAACCGAGACACCATTTTTTTAGCACAAAACTGAGAGACCATTGCACAGAAGTATGGAGCTGGAAGAAAGGTCATTTCTTAGCTTATCAAAATTACTATTGCCGGGACCGGGAAAGTATACAGAACATCTGAGTACTCCGGCACTCTGTGTCATACAGATTTGGCACACAAATTAAAAGAAGGCAATCTTTCTCAATGCGTCTTAAAAATCAGGAATGGGCAGAACGCATCGCACCGTGAGCAGTTAGAGTTAGGATGCTCATTCGGCAGCAGTCCTTTTCGTCGAGCATTCAGAGTAATGCGCCATAACACTGAAAAGTTCTTCAGGACCAGGTGTCCAGGTCCACCACCACCGATAGATTCCAATGCACTGAGCCATTCTGCCAAATGTTTCCCTGGATAGTTAAGCCAGCCTTAGGTACCTAACAGAAGGCCCTTACCTCAGAGTGAAGATGAGCACTCATGGTGGTTGAGAAGGGCAAGACGATTTTGCACACTGTAGATGGGCTCAGATGGGTCCTGTCCTCTTGACCTGATACTTGTCTTCGAATCTTGGTCACCATGTTTGATCATCACCATGGCTGGAAGGTTGCACGAGCAGTAAGCTGCTGAATCAACCGACATTCAGAGATGTTGATTGCTCAACAACCAAGAGAACACATCCACTCTGTTCGCTTGAACTTACCAGCCAGCATCAGCCAACTATTCAGCAGTGTTTTTCTCTCAGAACAATCAGCCAGCCATCCGTACAATCCAGCCAGCCGAACAGAGTGATCATCTTAATACAGATAACAAAACTGCTGCGAGGGTGTAACTGAATTTGCCATAAAATGCTAATGGATGGACAATTCGATAACGATGCATTGGGTAATGTTCCTACCGACGGATGCCCCCACATTGCCATACACTGTACTGTTGTAATGTGAAAGCCTCCAAAATAAATGACCATCACCCCTGTCAGATGGACTGCTGGAGAGCCCTGAGAGAGGCAAGCATATCACATGGACCCTTGAATTCCTCATATCAAACAAGCATACAGCAGTTCCCTGCAGAAAATATGCCATTACCAACAGATATACATAACATAGATTAACATTTCTGGAACAATTAAGCTGGAAGAAAGCAGCAAGACAAAGAAAGCAAACAGCTGAGAAGTTTTTTTAGAAAAATATCAGTGACTGGATCTGGGTGACTACTCAGGGGAAACAATAAAAGCATTAAAGTTAAATAAACTACTAGTTAGGATCCATTGTCAGTTATAAACTATATCCAAATAATTGCTGCGTGAGCAATGACATATTACAGCTATATCCAAAAGTAATACATGACAACCCCCAACAAGAGGGAATGATAATGACATGAACTAAACATCAACAAGCTTCACTAACAGCAAGTGAATCATTGCCATGGACTATGATACAAACTTAAGAAACGAGAATAATTTCTTGTTTGGTTTTTTCCACCGGCAGACAACAGAACCCTGCATAGATGCTGTTTCAACATTCATATTGTTACCAGAAAAGATGTTAAAGAAGCAAACAACAAAGACATGCACCAGCATGACATAGCAAGTCTTTCCGAGGCCAAAAGGTACTAAATGTAGACAAAGTGAGCAAACCAAAGATTACGATATAGAGAATTTTATGCAGTTTCTGAGATATCCTTCTGCTTTTAAGTAACTCCCTAGACTGCCACACATTCATATCAGAGTAAAGGCAATATAAACCAATAAAGCAGGCATGAGGTGATCAAGACGAGAAATGAAGCTTTTTCCCCTTCACAGTTTTACAAGTACAACATAAATACATGAAACATTTCCAGTTGTGACGAGTTTCTAGATTGAAACCACAACTGGAGCAAAAGCAATAGCTATGCTAATTAAATAGAACACAAATAGATGAAATAACTCTAGCAATTTGTCAAGGATGCAGAACGGAAGAAATGATCAGCAAAAATTTCAGTTAGGCGCTCTATGACTCAAACAAGATGAAGGGCTACAAGGATGGATGTAGACAAATATATGCCTACTACAAGATGGTACAGTAAATTTCTGCCAGAGATGAAATACCCGGAGCCATTTAATTTCCATGTATTAATAATAGAAGCATTAAAAAGTAATCAAAGATAAATGGTAGGAAAATTTCTTTAAAAGATAGCAGAAAGTATACCACTAGAGCAAAGCTGCAACCAAATTTGGAGGATCCATCTGGACATGTGTTGTATTCAGTGAAAATTCATCTAATCATCCATACTAGGACATGCGGCAATTTAAACTGCTTTTTTAACATACGGCAGTCCTATATTCATATACTTTGAATAGATTCTTATATTGCCTTGACAACATGTTCACCACCCCAAACATGACCCTGCACTAGTTGAACACAATGAAAAGACCAATCTACCATTGTGATATGTTTTAGGCATGGAAAATCTGTTTGCACATTAAAAAACACATAGGGACTTGAGGTTTCCTTCTCTCTAGCAGAGGAAACAAAAACACCAAAACTGCAGGAGAAAACGGACAGAAAATTGAACAGTCCTGATCACTTACTAGTTAGCGATAGGAGCACATGTTAGGGTAAGCAATGACCATTAAGCAAAAACAGGTGCTCATCTGGCAGCTGGTATGACTGCCATGACACAAATACTTGAAATTGAAACAACGAAGGGATGCGGCTAGATGAACAGAAGTAATACCGTAGATTTTTGGGATTTTTAATGTCAATGTAAGATTTAGCAGAATAAGAATTCATGTTCAACCAATCCGGTATGTACACAAACAGTAGGGATGCAAATACAACAAATGTTCTCTACCTACAATATTGACAAAGATTGATTTCCCCAAAACATTCATTGCTATTCCTTTCTTGAAGGCCTGCACTTGTGTTTGACCTAATTTGGTTGCAAAGCTCACTCCAAGATGTTTACTCATAGCCATCTCTTAATAATTCTTAAATGAGATAAAGGAAGGGGAATGAACTTCATTTACATCAAAAGCCCCAAGAAATTATAATCTGGGTTCCATTCTTACACTAGCCCTAGTTCTTCAGTGCTATCAATTGAAAACCTGTTACCAAGGAAAACTGTGCTCAGCCACTACGGGACTGCGACGAACTTGCTGTCCGGCTGCCATGACCAAAACAGCCAAATAGATTTCTAAGTAGGCGGCGGATCCGACCTTCACCACCATCCACTTGGCCATCTCCCTCTGGCCATGTCACCCGCCTCGGCCCAACACCGTTACTGAAGCCGCCATCCAGCTCCGTGTAGACGACCGGGAGCTGCTCTCTAGGCCCACCAGCGAACCTCCCTACGGCAAATCCACCGCGTGGAAGTCGCCATATGGTGAGCCCAGCATCCGCCTCCGCATCTGGGGTGGCTGCGGCCGGAAGCTCTTGGCGGCAGACGGGGCAGGAGTTGCGGAGCGAGAGCCAGGGAAGGATGCAGTCCTGATGGTAGACGTGCTTGCACGGCATCTCCCGGCCGGCGGCGCCAGGCTCAAAGGCCTCCTGGCAGACGGCACAGTGAGCACCACCTCCGGCGACCGTCACCGACGGCATGGACTCCACCGCAGCCTTGGACGCCGGCGGACGCGGAGCCGCCGCCTCCAGCCGCGAGAACTGGTCGAGCAGGCGGTGGAAGCCGGACCCCATGAGGAGGTGCTGGACGTCACCGGGCAGCGGCCGCAGCCCTTCGCCCGCGCCGTCGTCGTAGTAGAGCTCGAACCCAGAGAGCGATCCGCCGCGGAGCACGATGACCGGGTTCATCGTCCCGCGCCGGCCGCTCCCGCCGCCGCCCCGAGGCGGCGGCTGCGTGAACTGCTCCAGGAAGCCGCCGTCGCACTCCGGGCAGACGACGGTGGACGGAGATACCCTCACGAAGCGGCTGCAGCTGTAGCACCAGTAGGATACCGGAGACGACTCCATCCCTGAAATCGAAGACCCCGGCCGGCCCCGACGACCAAATCGAGCCGGAGAACTCGCGAGCTCACCCCACCCGCAAATCGAAGACGTCGGACAGACTCAGATCCAGGAGATTTCGGGGAGCGAGGCGCCGAAATCCCCAAATCGAACTCCGCCGGTTTCGAATCGGGGGCTTCGGGTGAGGGAGACGACGGGAGGGGAGGGGAATTGTGGGGGTGGGTGAGTGGGTGGGGCCGTTTTATGTGGGACGGTGTCTGCCGGAAGCACTGACGTCGCGGGTGACGGAGCTGCACGTGGATCGCGGCGATTGGGGCGGTCACGCCGTTAGCCCGGTGCCGGAGGTGACGTTGACTGGTCTGCCGGCCGGGGAAGTCAAGGGGAAGGCGGGGAGGGTAGGGATGGGTCATGGGTGGATCGGCGGCGGCCGGGTGGGTTTAGCAAACCGCCGCGTGGATGGAAGGACGGAAGGAGGGAGGCAGTTTTGACTTGCGCGGTCAAAGGCGTCTCAGGTTTAATTTTATTTATTTACCGCGGTTTTGGTTTGACGCCGGCCACCAGTTTAAAACCGAGAAACGGTACGATACGACTACATGGTGCAGGATCCTTTTGAACTTCCCGAGTATATAAATAAATTGGTTATAAACTTGTTGATCCCACCCAACCCATATTAACACGGCACAGATGAAAAGATGGACACTGATACATTGATTTTCCTTTGGAAGTGAATTGACTATCAAACCAGGCATGGTTCCATATGACTGCATGGTTAAATGTGAAATAGCTTGACTTAGAAAAAAAAACTGCATTTTTTATAAATGAGATGTATCATGTAATTGCTTAATAAGATATTAATACAAAAAACACTCCGGCTTGCAAGTTGCAACTCTTGCAAAAGTGTACTACTTCAAATAGTACATAAAGTTATATAAATTATGCAAGTATTTTTCATGGTTAATTTGGCAAGGTCGGTCATGTTTTGAAAATCTACGTCATTTTTTTTATAGTGGTCGACCAAGTTTCATAAGTTTAACTAGCTTTAATCCTAAAATGGCCTACATTTCGATTGGAATCGATGGGAGTAGTTAACTCTTTGCTCTTTTTTTAGTCTATAATGTGAGCTATGACACAAATTTTTTCTTCTCCCAAGTCAGCACAAAATCGCAAATCACCAAAAAAAAAGGATAAGGACAAAAGAAGAGGGAATTTAGAGAAGAGAAAAATTAAGTGCTGGATTCCTGTAAATCACACAAGTATGGGATATCTTTTCTCTCTCTCTCTCTCTCTCTCTCTCTCTCTCTCTCTCTCTCTCTCTCTCTCTCTCTGTGTGTCAACGTTGTCTTAAAAATTCCTTTCGAGCTCTTCAAATATATTGCCTTAAGCCATCCACTTTTGCTTCTCGTCGAAAAGATATTCGCTGCTATACATGGTTCTGCGAATGGTCGCTGTTGCAGCAACAAATTCGCTTTCAGTCACTTTCAAATCACTACTAGATGCTCATCGGCGAATAAAGGGCCAAAAAAATCTCCTTATATATATTAATTTTTTCTTAATTATACGGCGTATTTCCTGGCTAAACAAACATTCATGTAAACCAATTACTGTATTTTTAAAAGCCGCAAACCAACTGACCATGACATGTGCCTACAGAACGACCATGACAGGAACAATATAGCTTGATTCCAAAAGTCAGTTAGAAGTTTGACATGTGCTGGAGTCCACATCAGGGATAGATCAGATCTACAGAACGACCAAAGAAACTCGTATGCTGTCATGCCCAATCAGTCATGAATACACATTCTCGCGAAGAAAGGGAAAGCTCACAGAAGCTTCCTCCCCATCCCCTGTGGTCTAGCCATGGCCTCTGCTATTCCAAAGTCTATGAAGCAATTCAACACCAACAACTCCAACCACACCCGGGCATCGGTCACAAATATATGTAGATATATCTTGACGTTCAATTCCGAAAAATGATATCACCTTCGTTTTAGAAGAAAAAAAAAATCGATACAAGACACATCTAAAAAAGATCCAAAGTTGTTTGCCAAGGCTATGCCGAGGCTGGAAATGTCGATAGTCCAGCAATAAGCAGCCAGTTCATTTCCACCTCTATATAACCTCACAGTTCACTTGGCACAATTCACAAACGATCAAGTTATTTTCCTCTTCTAGAAGAATAGGAAACAGAAATATAATATTAGATTAGATGTAGATGTAGCTTCTGTTTCCAAGGTCCCTCTATCCAAAAGTCAATGCCCAACCAGTCCAAGTTTCAACATGAAAGCAACAGAGTAATATAAGATATAAGACTTCAGTTTCGAAGTTAGTACTAGCGTATATGGCGCAACAATTAAGGCAGATTTGATGTTAATAATATCAAATTAATATAATGATACGCAGCTCTCATGCGTGTTCGAGAAAAGAAAAAGAAAAAAAATCAAATTCATTCAAAGTGTCAAACTGTTCATCCCCCAACACTAGTAACTGTTGGCCCAAACTAACTAGTATAATAAGGGAAATATGATGAGAGGGGAGGAACCAATGGAGATACTGTTGTTCTCTTTATTCAAACTCCCAAACATTACATAGCAAAGGATCTACACAAGTCCTTTTATAGGCTATTTAGGTCGGCTTGCTACAGTAGCCGACCTGCTACAGTGATAGTGCAACTCAATACACAGCTAGCAACAACTATGTTCTAGCTAATACATATACAAAACCAATTTTGCTCCTACTTCAGTAGTCAAACCAAGTTGTACTCTACTAGTTAAAACCAAGTTGCTTTTTATTCAAGAAAACAAATTACTTATCCAACAGTAACATCGCTAGCACCTTTTGGTGTGAAAGGCGCCATATATGAACACCCCAGAAACTCAACTGATCAAAACATGTCATTACTGCTAGATTCAGATTGAAGCACAATGTGATTCAAGTGCGATATATAATTTATGAAGCATCTGTTGTACAATAACTTTTACTAACAACTTGAATAAATGAGAAGAAATCAGGCTAACTTGAACATAGCTAACGAAAGAAAGGAGCTAAACAGTCTTCATAATGACATAAAACCTGAGAAAAGGACATGTTGAAGACTGATATGCGTCTGAAGAGCATTGTTAGCATAGGCAGCACACATAATCTGCATAAAAGTAATTTCAGCGGATAGAGGAGTCAAGACTAACTTAAGTATGCAGTATCATCTAAATATGGTAGATAACATATGATCAGTTATATGGTCAGATTTCACATGAGGAACATAAACAGGACAACTGTATCCAGTATCATCTAAATATAGTAGGTACATATCATAGGGATCAGTTGTATGGTCAGATTTCACATGAGGAACATAAGGGGTGTGCCAACTGCTCTAACTAGTAACTAACGCATCCCATTCCAAATGTAGGTCATTTTAGGATTCAATCTGGTAAAACTTTTTTTTTTAACTTGGACCATCAGTATATTAAATTAAAAGACAACATATGGTTGATGTTATTCATCATGCAAAATAATTTCATCTCAAAATAAAATTTTCACTATTTGAGATTCGTATGTTTTAACAAAAAAAAAAATCCAAGTCAAAGTGCCACATTGGAGACCGTTGCTGTCCTAAATAAACAACATATATCTGGAATCTTTGGCTCAATTTTACAGTAAGGTGAGATTACCTTAATTATAGAAATTAATAAAAGAGTGGGAGCATTTACATGACATGTTTTGAGGTAACGCAACAGACTGTTCCCCATAAGAGTGACAGTTTTTTTTTTTTTCTATTTCCATATGAAGGTACAAACTCACTGATTGGAACACTTTCCTAAAGAAAAGGCAAAGAAAAGAGTGTCTAATGAGCAAATCAAAATAATATAAGTGAATCTACTAATAAATATATCATGCAAGATGACATGTATTGTGTATGTTATCGATGAGCATTATATTCAAAGTCCTTGTTAGCATATTATCTAGGGGAGTGTATATTATGTGTTGCTCAATAAGTTTGGGCACAAAATAATTCGTTAAAGTTATGTTTTGCCAAATACTGTTGTCCACCTTGTGAAGTATCCAATACGGTTTAGTGGTATAACAACTTAAAGTTAATGACGGTTTTCTCTTTTAAATGTTTTGGTACACAAAAGAAGTTGATACCACCATGATCCTTTCATTTCAATTCAATTCAATCAAAGATGACTTCAAAGTTCCATGTTATGTGAGTTCTTAAAGTATATTTTCAATCTTCAAGTAATTACACTAGGCAAGTGGGAGAATATAGGAATATTTTATTCATAAATGTGGCTCATGTAATTTACAAATGAGGGCCGGCTTCTTGCGGCTGTTGTCGTGGAGCCGTGCCAAACGGACATCTAAATAACAACTCCTTGTAAGGAGCCGTTTTATACTGAGGAGCTGGAGCCACAAAACGTGGCTTCTCAAGACTCCTCACAAACTATTCACAAATGAGGGATGCATTAGATGACATGACAATCTAGCAGTAATGACATGTTTTGATCAAGTTTGTGAGGAGTCTTGAGAAGCCACTTTATGAAGAGACATTTAGATGACATGACAATCTAGCAGTAATGGCTTGTTTTGATCAAGTTAGTAATGACAAAACGTGGCTTCTCATGACTCCTCACAAACTTGGCATATTTCCGAAGGCTCCGCTAAATATCTTAGCCCGCTATTTGCAACACTAATGAGAAGAAATGATTCAAATTGATCTACCACTGTCGTTACCAGGCATGATGATGGTGTAGTGTGGTAGCGCGATTCCTTAGGGTTTCTTTTTTAAAAGAAAATTCCTTAGAGTGTTGCACTTCTCAGTCCCAATTTCAGGGTTGTGACTCCAGTTTACACACCTGCGATTTGTAAAACAAAATTGCTATCTAGAGCCCATATTTTCTATTAGCTCTTGTCTAGGAATAAGTATTAGAATATAATAGGATCAATTAGGATCCACTAGATAGGCTAGTTGCTATATATAGCCTAGGAATAGTTTCCTTGTACAGTTGATTGATTCCCATATTTGTACCTTCCATACAAGCCTAATTGGCTCTATATATTTATATATTTTGGCTCCCC
Organism: Eremochloa ophiuroides; assembly: GCA_038502445.1. Taxonomy (NCBI): domain Eukaryota; kingdom Viridiplantae; phylum Streptophyta; class Magnoliopsida; order Poales; family Poaceae; genus Eremochloa; species Eremochloa ophiuroides. Next base: position 97,776,597 of record JAHLJS010000002.1, read on the forward strand.
CCCCCCCCCACATTAGGGGTGTGTGGTGATTCTCTCCTTTCTACATGGTATCAGACGCTTGATCCTCCCCTGTTTCCTGCCCAACCCGCGCTCTCCTCCCGTACGCGGCTCCACCCCGTCGCGCGCCTCATCTCGCGACGCCCGCAATCGCGCGCAAAGCCGCCTCCGCTCGCGTCGCCCCTGCTGCAGCGCCGCCTCCTCGCGTCGCCCCTGCTGCAGCGCCGCCTCCTCGCGCCGCCCCTGCAGCGCCGTCCCTCCTCCACTCCCCAGCCGGCAGTACCGGCACCCTGCCCTACTGCCGCCATGTCAACCTCCTCTGCCACCAGCGACCTTCAATCCTCCGGCACCATGGCGGCCATGGGTTCCAACCCAGCCCCCATTGTATTCGTCGCCCCCTACGCGACGATCTCTGTCAAGAACCCTATCCCCGTGACCCTGGAGCTGAAGAACCCCAACTTCAACCAGTGGTCGCTGTTCTTCACCTCCCTCTGTGGGAAATTCGGGCTTCTTCCCCACATCGACGGCACCACGGCGGCCAGACCTGCGGATCCGACTTGGGCTATCGCGGACTCATGCGTCCGCAACTGGCTCCTCGGCACCGTCGGGACCGACGTCCTCGGCCTCGCTGCGGCTCCGGAACAGACGGCGCGCGAACTCTGGGTCTCCATCAAGCGCCTCTTCGAGGCAAACAAGGCTCCGCGTGCCATCTTCCTGAGTCACAAGTTCCACTCCATGGTGCAGGGTGACTCCTCCATCGACGACTACTGCCAGGAGATGAAGGCCACTGCTGATGCGCTCCGCGATGTCGGCCGCGTCATCACCGACTCGGAACTCGTCCTCAACCTCCTCCGCGGCCTCAACCATCGCTTCGCCAGCACTGCTGACAACATCGCCGACTCCCACCCGCTGCCGGACTTCGCCACCACTCGCGAGAAGCTCGTCCTCAAGGAGCTCCGCCTCGCCAACGAGGGTACTGTCGCCGCCCAGATGGCGTTCCACGCCACGTGCGGGACAGCCTGCCGATCGTCCTCCGGCTCCACAGGCAGCGCCCCCACCGCTGGTCGTCAGGGCGGCCACGGTGGAGGCTCTGGCATCGGCAGTGGCGGTGGCGGCCAAGGGAGCAGCAACAGCGCTGCTGGTGGCGGCCAGGGCGGTCGATACAGGAAGAAGGGACGGGCCGGCCACGGCAGCAGCGGCGGCTTCCAGCATGGTGGCGGGCAGCGAGGTTCCACACCACCGGCCAGCCCCTGGTACTGCTATGCCCCCTGGACGGGCGGGGCACCCCAGCAGCAGTGGCGGCCACCGGCATGGAACAGCCCCGGCGTCCTCGGTGCTCACTCCCAGGCACACACCGCCTTCGTCCCGGCTCAGTTCTCCGGCTACACGGCTTCCCCACCTCCTCCGCAGCAGCCCGGAGGCCAGCAGCCTGGCGGATGGGATCAGGCCGGCCTTGTAGCCGCCCTGAACCAGATGTCTCTCCAGGGGTCCAACCCCTGGGTGCTCGACACCGGCGCCACGTCACACATGTCGTCCTCGGATGGTATACTCCAGTCTCGTCTCCCCCCTCCTTCCTCTGGCATCACGGTTGGCAACGGCAACACCATCCCTATCACATGCTGTGGCACCTCTACTTTGTCTTCTCCGATGTCCACTTTTCGCCTCACTAATGTCCTAGTTGCCCCAGCTCTTGTGCGCAACCTTCTTTCTGTTCGTCAATTCACTTGTGACAATGCTTGTTCTATTGAATTTGACGCTTTCGGTTTTTCTGTCAAGGACCACCAGACGGGACGCGTGATTCTTCGCTGCAATAGTGGTGGTGACCTCTACACCTTCCCCTCCACGCCAGCCCACCACTGCAGCCTCGCTACTACCTCGTCGCTATGGCACCACCGCCTCGGCCACCCCGGTCCTCCAGCCTCGCCACTCTCCAAAGCATGTCGGTCATCACCTGTAATAAGAGTCCAACATCTCTATGTCATGCCTGTCAACTTGGCAAGCACGTGCGGCTCCTATTTAGTCGTTCCACCTCTGTGACTACTGTTGTTTTTGATTTAGTCCATTGTGATGTGTGGACATCCCCGGTTGTAAGTGCATTCGCCCCCTATGTGGGATTTTGGTGATTAATGACAATCAAATTAGGGACTAACGGTTTTATCAAGATTATGTGCAGGTGTTAGTCCATATGAATGAGCAAATTGAAATATTCGGTGAAACAGCACCCCTCCAACTTGACCGAGTTACTTGGTGATCTTTACTCATAGTTTAGCAAGTTTTATCTTTTATTGAATATAGGACTACCGCACTATCAAGAGGGATGCATAGCTAGTTGACTAGTAGAAGGTTTAAAGTGCTCAAACATTGACTTAAAAAAAAACATGCTTGAGAGACACCTTCACACACTTGTGCACTGCCCTATCCTGTTCTGCCCCTGGAGAATCGGTAGTACCGGTCTTGAACCGGTAGTACCGGTAGGACTTAGAGCAGGATCCTCTCCAGCGAACTGCTTGCTCTCGGGTTCCAGAAAAGTTTATTCCGGTAGTACCGGATTTTAATCCGGTAGTACCGATGTTGCACCGGTAGTACCGACTCTGCATCGGCAGTACCGGTAGGACTTAGCGCCGAATCTCCTTCCAGCCAACTCGCTGCTCTCGGGTTTCAGTAAATATATTTCGGTAGTACCGGATTTTAATCCGGTAGTACCGGTTCTAGAGCGGTAGTACCGGTCCTGGACCGGTAGGACTTTGCCCAAGCAGTTACTAAGGGTCTGGATCGGTAGTAACGAATGTACTTCGGTAGTAGGTTGACTGTTGTATCGGTAGTACCGGTGTACCACCGGTAGTACCGGTCAAGTCAACTTGACTGACAAACTTTCTACCGTTGGGGCCTCGTGCAGTGCGTGTGTCAGGCTTTTAACGTTCGATCTGCTGAGGTAGCATCGGTACTACCGGTGGGAATCGGTAGTACCGGTAGTTCCCAGACGGAGGAAGTATAAATACTTCTTCCCTCTTCTTTAGAACGTTACCCACTTCATTTGTTGCCTACCAACCTGAGACAACAGCTCTCTCTTGCTCTCCCACTCTCTCTCTCTCACACACATTCATTGCTCCTAGCTCAATCCATTGCAAGTTTCAAGTTGAGAAGTGAGATTCAAGTGAGGAAAACTTAAATCCATTGCTTGAGCACTTGATTCCTCCCTCTAGCCGGCTTTGCTTTGCATTTGTTACTCTTGGGTTCTTGGAACCCTAGGCGGCTAGGCGTTCTTCGGGAGAGCCCGGTTTGATCCATTTGTGAGGGCTCCCCGAAGTGTTTGTATCACCCCAAGATTCTAGTGAAGAAACTCAAGTGACCTTTGTGGTAACCTTGAGTGAGGAAAGGAGGTGAAATAGACTCCGACCTTTGTGGTCACCTCAACAACGAGGAATAGGCCTTCCTTTGTGGATTGACCGAACCTCGGGATAAATAACTTGTCCCTTGCTCTCTTTGTTGTTGTGTCTACTTGTGGTGTCACGGCTTCGACCGTGCTCTTTCTCTCTCTACCTTGTTCTTAGGTTTGGAGGCCCGATCTACGATTTGGTGGTGATTCAAGTTAGGGAGAAGGTTGCAAAGGACTCTACATACACTTGGGTGGTTTGGTATAGCATAGATCTAAACTTACTGTGTAGTTAATCTTGGTTTCGTAGCTATCTGTTCTTGACCGGTAGTACCGACGGATTGCATCGGTACTACCGACGGGTATCGGTAGTACCGGTCCAATACCGGTAGTACCGGTCTCTGTTCTCACGTTTCAATTGAGTTTGAGTTTCAGGTTTTATACTACGCCTATTCACCCCCCCTCTAGGCATTGTAGATCCTTTCACCGGTTCTTAGCACCTCTGGTTTTAAATATTATCTTGTTCTTCTAGATGATTTCTCTCATTATTGTTGGTCATTTTCGCTGCGCCACAAATCCGAGGTGTACCGCCACATAGTCGAGTTCATTGCTTATGCTCAAACACAATTCAGCGCCACGCCCAAATCCTTCCAAGCTGACAACGGGACTGAGTTCGTTAACCATGCTACTGCCTCCTTTCTCGCTAGCCATGGCATTACGCTCCGCCTCTCGTGTCCCTATACGTCACAACAAAACGGCAAGGCTGAACGCATGCTTCATACAATCAACAACACCATCCGCACCATGCTTCTTCACGCGTCCATGCCTCCCCCTTACTGGGCCGAGGCCCTTGCCACTGCCACCTTCCTCCTCAATAGGCGCCCTTCTTCATCAATCCACAACCAGATACCCAATCAACTCCTACACAACACTCTCCCCGACTACTCTTCCCTTCGTGTATTCGGATGTTTATGCTACCCAAACCTCACTGCCACCTCCCCCCACAAACTCGCTGCACGTTCAACACCCTGTGTTTTCTTAGGATATCCGTCATCTCACAAGGGCTATCGCTGCCTCGACATGGCCACCCGGCGTGTCATCATCTCACGCCACGTCACATTTGATGAGTCGGTATTCCCGTTCTCGGTGGCACCATCGGCGGCTTCCATGCCGTCTTCACTTGATTTTCTGATGCAGGCACTATCTCCCTCGACGGCTCCTGCGACCACCGCTCCACCACCCAGCATGGACGACTCCCTGGAGCTTCTGGACCCGGCTATCCTCCAGCTGGGCCCCCAAGCTGCCCCTGCGGGCGGGCACCCCCCAGCTGCTCCTCCTGCGGGCGGGTCCATGCCAGGCGACCAGCGCTTCGGGGCTGTCTATACCCGTCGCGCCCGGCCCCCACTGGACAGACAGCGCTTCGGCGCCGTCTACTCTCGCCGTGCACGGCCTCCTGCAGCGTTGCCGGGCCACACTGCAGCCCCCGGGGCTGCGGCTGTGGCCCCCCCCACGTCTCCGACTACTTCAGCACCTCCTGCTGCTGAATCTGCAGCACCGGTACCACCTGCAGCCGGCCCTGCAGCAGCGCCTCCGGCTGCTCCAGCACCTCCTGCAGCCGGCCCTGCAGCCCCGGTGCTCCCTGCAGCCGGCCCTGCAGCAGTAGGGGCCCCTATGCAGGCTGCCTCGCGACCGGTGACGCGCTCCCAGACCGGCAGCCTCCGCACCGTTGAGCGTTATGGCTTCTCCGCTTCCGCTGCCTCGCCCCTACCGGCAAACTACCGCAGCGCGCTCGCCGATCCCAATTGGCGTGCTGCGATGGCAGAAGAGCACAAGGCGCTGATGGACAATGGCACTTGGCGCCTCGTCCCGCGTCTACCCGGGGCGAACATCGTCACCGGCAAGTGGCTGTTCAAGCACAAGTTCCACTCCGATGGATCTCTTGCTCGCCACAAGGCGCGCTGGGTTGTCCGCGGCTTCTCCCAGCAGGCCAGCATCGACTACGACGAGACATTCAGCTCGGTGGTCAAGCTGGCCACGATTCGCACCGTTCTCAGCATCGCTGCGTCCCGGGAATGGCCCATTCGCCAGCTTGATGTGCAGAACGCCTTCTTCCACGGCCACCTCACGGAAACGGTCTACTGCGAGCAGACATCCGGCTTCGTCGATCCTGCTGCCCCTGATTCCGTATGCTTGCTGCAGAAGTCCCTGTACGGACTCAAACAAGCACTGCGCGCTTGGAACCAGCGCTTCACAGTATTCATCTGCAGCATCGGCTTCGCCGCCTCCAAGTCGGATGCCTCCCTGTTCGTCTACAAGGTTGGCGACAAGCTGGCCTACCTTCTTCTCTACGTCGACGACATCATCGTCACCGCGTCGTCACCAGCCCTCCTCCAGCACGTCACCGAGCGCCTCCGCTCGGATTTCGCCATGACGGACCTCGGCAACCTGCACCACTTCCTCAGCATTTCCGTGACCCGAGACAGCAGCGGGCTGTTCCTCTCCCAGCGGCAGTACGCTGTGGATCTTCTCCAGCGCGCCGGCATGTCTGAGTGCCACCCAACAGCTACTCCTGTGGATGCCCGGAACAAGCTGTCTGCCACCGAGGGAGCTCCGGTTGCCAACCCCTCGGAGTACAGGAGCCTTGCTGGTGCGCTCTAGTACCTCACCCTGACGAGGCCGGACTTGACCTATGCGGTCCAGCAAGTCTGCCTCTTCATGCACGACCCCCGTGAGCCGCACCTTACGCTGATCAAGCGCATCCTGCGGTACGTCAAGGGCTCCCTGTCGTCCGGTCTACACCTGGGCACCGGCGCCGTCAACCAGCTCATAGCCTACTCCGATGCTGACTGGGCCGGCTGCCCCGACACTCGCCGCTCCACCTCCGGCTTCTGCGTCTACCTCGGCGACAACCTGGTGTCTTGGTCTTCCAAGCGCCAGACGACGGTGTCTCGTTCCAGTGCCGAAGCGGAGTATCGTGCTGTCGCCCCACGCCGTGGCTGAGTGCTGCTGGCTGCGTAACCTGCTCCACGAGCTTCACATCTCGGTCCCGCGCTCGACGGTTGTCTACTGCGACAATGTGAGTGCCATCTACATGGCTGCCAATCCCGTCCACCACCGCCGCACGAAGCACATCGAGATTGACATCCACTTCGTCCGCGAGAAGGTCGCTTTGGGCCAGGTCCGAGTCCTCCATGTCCCCTCAGCACACCAATTCGCGGACATCATGACCAAGGGTCTCCCCATCCAGCTCTTCACCAACGGAACCGACTTCCGGGGCAGTCTGTGCGTCCGTGATCCTACCGCTACGACTGCGGGCGGGTATTAGAATATAATAGGATCAATTAGGATCCACTAGATAGGCTAGTTGCTATATATAGCCTAGGAATAGTTTCCTTGTACAGTTGATTGATTCCCATATTTGTACCTTCCATACAAGCCTAATTGGCTCTATATATGAAAGGCTCCCCCCCCCACCCCCCCACATTAGGGGTGTGTGGTGATTCTCTCCTTTCTACAATAAGCTTCTTACTAAAAACAATCTAGCAAAAAGAAAAGAGAGTTGAAGATGATACCTATTTGTTTTTGTTTTGAAACTGAGACATCTCACACTGGTTCTTTATCTGTGCTATTGCTAGATGGGTCTGGATGTGTGCTGCAGAGCTCACATGCAGTCTAGTGATGGTAGATATGTGTTGCTAACTAAACATTGGTTCTGTCGAAAGAAGGATCTGATTTTTATATAAGGATCTGGTCTTTAATATGTTAACAGCAACGACTCTTTGGGGGTTGTGAAAACTAAGAAACTATCTATGTTTTCAGAATGGAGTTTGTCTAGGTTTACAAAAGTTCTAGCGCTCCATTAGGACCATGTTTATGAGCTGGGGATGGCTGCTTTGCTCGGTGAAATAGGAGTACTGTAAACTGCACAAGCTCTGGAAGGCCAAACTGGAGGTCTTGGCCACCAGGCTGGATCAAACTCTCTGGAGGAGCTGTGCTTGCTAATCTCAACAGCGGCAAAGCTGGTGGACTGAAAGCTCCAAACTGCGCTATATTTTGCTCTCTGTGGGTTGATGTACCGCTTCTGCTGAACTTTTTGCCTGATATCTTAGGTGATTTGTCAACTCTGTGAGTGCTTCTTGACTATGATGCATGGATAATTGTGAACGCTTGCGTATCAGGCACTAATACTGTCGGACACTGATACTCAGATACTTGTAGGACAAGTACTGGATATTTAATTATTTTAAAATAAATAAAATAATCCTGATGTCTTGGATGTTGTAACACTGAACCATTATGTCCTGATTCAATCCAACAAACACAGACATTGATCTATTTCTTTTTTTAAAAAAAAACTTCTAAGTGTCTTTCACATGCGACAAAATATGGCTTTGTTCTTGCTTTCACTCTTAGAAACAGTAGCGTCTTTCAGGCACTGGTCTTTCCAAATTTCATTCGTCCTTGCTTTCGCTCCTGATTATTTTTAAGAGTGGTGCAATTTACTTTTGATTTAATGATTTGTAAATATCCCACGTTTATAAATGGATCATTCCTAAAACAATTATTTGTAAGCTAATTTGGTTTAGCACGCCCCTCAGCTGAACCGATCACACACACCACATCTAAGCTTAAGTGAGAAAGGAAGGAAAACAACATCTGATACTAAAGGTGCAACGCTACATACAAAATGATGGCTATTACAATAAATAGGGTGGAAAAGAAGAAGAAATGCTCACATTGGGGGATGGCAGTTGATCCCGAAATCAATAATTTCTTCTCTTCTGCCTGGACTTAGCCCTCTTCTTCCTCGCCTCCTCTTTCTGCCTCTCAGCCTCCTCCTTCTCAAACTTCTCCTTTTCCCTCTTTTGCAAGAAGTCCTGCACCGACAGGTAGATCACCTGCATTGCAAAAAGAATCGTGAGCCAGCCAAAAAAAACACGGCCTGGCCCTGGCGAGATCAGCATCGACCATCCAATGCCACAACGGCTCGCAAGTCGCAACACACACACGCACCCCGAGGGTGAGGATGGAGAGGCCGACGAACGCAATCGTGAGCAGCGCGGACACCACCGTGGCCGTGATGCTGTCGTCGTCGGCGGCCACCCTCATCGCGGCCTCCGCCTCTTCGAGGGGCAACTCCGCTTCGCCGGCCACGGCAGCGGCAGCAGCATCCGAGCGCCCGCGCCGCAGCCCATACCTTGCGAGGAGCAGGGGAATCGAAGCCCTTCTCCCTCCTCCCTCCAACACATTCCTAGCAGCACGCCTCAGCGGAAGAGGCCTCCGCGGCGCGAGGGGCAGAGCAGAGACCGAGCTCACTGCTGCCATTATCTCCTCCCCCCGGCGCTCGCCGAAGCAAATGAATGAACGGTCGAAACGAACGGCCGAATGAGAGAAGAAAAGAAAGGCCCTGGGCCGTATCTGAAAACATAACCCGACCCCGCCCGGTGCCGCACAATATGGGCCGGGCCGTTCCGGCCCACAGAGCTGCCGCCTACCGCCCGTGGGCCCCGAACAGCCGAGTAATTTCCAGAGAGATCCGTCCCTATCCCCAACCTTCTTCCTACTACCACCGTGAATCCGTGATGATGTGACGGCATTTGGCGTTTTGGCTATACGAGAGTCTTCATCATCCTCCCTTCCTCATATCCAGAACAGGAAATATCTCGCATCGCCGCGAACGAACGCACTCGAGGGAGAGGAACGCACGCGCCATCACCAGCTTTGGGAGCCGCTGAGAGGTCTGGTTTCGCCGGAAGCGCCGTCGGATCAGGAAGCATAGAGGGAGGAAGACAGATAATGGCGGGCGATCGGCCGCTGAGCTGGGCGGGGCTGCTCAAATGGAGCCTCTCCTACGTCGACGGGGCGGGACCGTCTCGCGCCATCAGGTAAGGGGATGTTGGCTTGCTAGCTGGCGGGGAAGGCAGCGTTGTCTGTCGTCTCTTTGTAGACGTGGCTGAATTAAGCGCGTGTTGGTTTTCGGTGGTGCCAATCAACAGCGAGGAGGAGCGGCGGTGGCTGGCGGAGGCGGTGGAGCGGCACATGATGATGGACGTGGTGAGCCGGATGAGGGAGATTGCGCTGCTCATGAGCACCCCGCCCTCCGTCCTGGAGGCGCAGGGCATCACCCACGACGACATCGAAGGTATGGTGTCAATTGCATTGCATGATTGCAAGATGCATTTCTCACACCTCCTGCTTAAATTCGCTGAGCACGCATGCTAGTGTTGACTTTTACGATCAGAACTTTCAGTTTCAGCGCTGAAATTTTACTTCTGATGATGAATTTCGATTAAGGAACAACTGCGTTTGTAGTCCAACGGTTAGGATAATTGCCTTCCAAGCAATAGACCCGGGTTCGACTCCCGGCAAACGCATTTTTTAATTTTTCTGGCTCATAATTTCAACTCTAGCCTTTTTTGGCTCATAATTTCAACTCTAGCTTGGTGTAGATATAATATTTCTATGCAGCTTTCTGTTGTACTTGTGTTCTTCTTATTTGATGATTGTTTGAAGAACTGGCATGTGTCTAATGGTTGTAGACATAGGCATGTTTTGGGCCTTGTTTAAGTACAACAAATCAGCAAGTTAAGGGGAAGCAAATTGTTAATTGTTACAGTCTGGCTATAATCTAGAATGTGTTTATTTCAACTTGCAGATTATAAAAGCCTTCAAGCTGACAATCTGGGCCTTAATTTCATTTAGTTTCAAATGTCATTTCTCATACCTGGTCGATACTAATCTGCATGCTTCTGAAAATTCCAGATTTGCTGAGTGAGCTGCAGGTGCATGTGGAGTCTATCGACATGGCAAATGGTATGTCCCAGATTCATGTTTAATTTTTCCAATGTCTTGTTATCATTTAATGTAAATCTCATGTTTTCATATCTCAATTTGCAACCAACTTCTAGTTTTATGGTCGTAATCTTTGTATAACCCCATCCTTACTCGATATGGCTCCATTTGTAGTATATAATACAATATATGGTACCTCCTTTGTGGGATTCTTGAGAGTCCTTGATGTGGATGGCTCATTGGGGCCATGCTTTTGCACAATTACAAGTCATATGACAAAAGTCCTCCGGGATATCTGATATGTGGAATTTGTGTGTGTCCATTAGAATTCTCCTAGTGTCAGTTCGTAATTGCTGCTTGCATTAAGGTTTTCATTCATACATACATGAATTCAAATTATTTACTTTTAAGTGAAATCTGCAATTCCATATGTAGGAGACAATGGTAGCACTTGGAGGCATGCATTCATGGTGTCAAACTGAATACATTCACATCATTGAATGATTCAAAATGGCATTCGTAGTTTCTGTTGAGGTGGCTAAACAAATGGATGGAGGCAACTATAGTGGTTTTTGGCAATAGAACATTGCTATTCAGGTGAATTCTCAGCTTCCCCTTTCAATACGCACCATGCAACTTTTCAAGGGGAGCTGATCCATTAGAATAAAAATTGTTGACTGAAGGATGAACTAATTGTTGAGTCTAATTTCAAATGGTCTTTTATGTGAAACTATCAGTTCTTTTATACTCACAATTTATTATTTGGATGACTTATGTTGTTATTTCTATGTCGTGCTTCTAGATTTGCATTCTGTTGGTGGTTTGGTTCCAGTTATAAAGTACCTCAGAAATTCTAATGCTCGTATCCGAGCGAAAGCAGCTGATGTGGTAACAACAGTGGTTCAGAACAATCCAATCAGTCAGCAGTTGGTCATGGAAGCTAGTGGTTTTGAACCTCTCCTGTCCAATTTCAGATCAGATCCTGACCTTACTGCTCGGATAAAAGCTCTTGGTGCACTATCTTGTAAGTATTTTGTCCACATTTTTAGATGGCCACAGTGTATATATTATATCCTAAGTTGACATGTCTAATGATGTCCTCATTATATTCAGCTCTGATACGGAACAACAAACCAGGAGTTTCTGCATTTCGTTTAGCCAATGGATATGCAGGACTAAGGGATGCATTGAATTCAGAAAGTGCAAGGTTTCAGAGGTAACACAATTGATTCGAAATTCTGAGGTGATGTTTTTTTGGCACATGCCTTGCTAACATGTTAATTGAGATGATTTTGGTCTTAAATCTTTGTGTGTCAGGAAAGCATTGAGTCTGACTCACTATCTGCTCAGCGAAAGCCATTCGGATTGTTCAGTATTTGCACAGTTAGGTTTCCCCCACCTTATGATGCGTTTGGCATCCAGTGATGACTCTGGTGTTCGAGAGGCGGCATTAGGTGGCTTGCTTGAGCTTGCAAGGGACACAACACTTGGAAATAGGAGTCTATTAGCAGAACATGAGAGGTTACGACGGCTTCTCCGGGGACGTATGGAAAGGATAAGGACGATGACTCCTGAAGATTTGGATGCTGCACGAGAAGAGAGGCAGCTTGTTGACTCGCTGTGGATCACATGCTACCATGAACCCTCCTTGCTCCGCAATGAAGGGCTCCTTGTTCTGCCTGGAGAGGAATCTTTCGAGCAACCTCCTGATGTGGCTGGTAGATTCTTCGAGCCAATGCGCCGAGCTTCTGCTAGGAGGGCACCCCCTGTTGAGAGATCAGACCCAGGGGATGGAACTGGGGGAGGAATGGTTTTGCTTTTAGGCCCAGCACCAGATGGTAGATCAAACTCCCCCAATCACTGATCTTTCTGGGCGATCAGACCGTGCGCGAGGAATGGAGAAATGAAGCAGACCTGCTGCTGCCTTGTAATTATATAAGTTGCTTCAGATGTTTTGTAATACAATTAGGATTTAGGGACCTAGTATCCAGTCTCAAATAAGTAAATACTATGTTGCTGTTTATGCTTGTATAGTACTAGTTACTCCCAATCATGTTATACTTTAGTGGTTACAAATGTGTTGTGTCGACGTTGAGTACATAGTGTGAATGCTAAACATTTCATCTACTAAATTTCAGTAGCACAGCATTTCTATTTTCATGGTAGCATCAAATAGACCAATACATGCATTTGTAGGGAAGTGGCTAACTAGACGTGGTAACCTGAACTCTGGGATGTTTGCTTCTGCAAATCTGGGCAACCATGAATCTGTGATAAATGAATTCTGTTCTTCTGATGATCTCAGACGATATATCGCTCTCGATTATGTAGACTCACTCTAACCAGCTGCAGCCATCCAGCTTCTTCATGCGGCGTCTCTTTGACAGCCTCTTCATCTTCATAACATCATCTTGTCTGCCTGCATTTGCCAGCGAGTCTGAGAGTAGCAGGCAACTAGCTGCATTTGCCGGCTCGACGGTTAGCAGGTGGGACGCAGCCAGCTCGGCAAGCTTGACGTCGCCATGGCTCCGGCATGCTCCCAGCAACGCCCCCCAGACGAAGCAGTCAGGCTCCAGGGGCATGGCTTTGATGAAATCATAAGCCTCGGCGAGCCAGCCGGCTCGGCCAAGCAAATGCACCATGCATGCACAGTGCTCCAGCCTCGGCTCGATGCCGTGCTCTTCCTGCATGGCGCGGTACAGGCCCTTCCCGAGCTCCACCATGCCGGCGTAGCTGCAAACCGTCAGAACGGCAGTGAACGTCAGGTGATCTAGCCTTGCTCCGTCGCACAGCATCCGGTTGAAGAGACCGATGGCTTCTTGGCAGTGGCCGGAATTCGCCAGCCCGAAGATCATGGAATTCCAGGTCACCGTGCTTCTCTCCGCCATCTTGTCAAACAGCCGGCGTGCTTCCAGCACAAACCCGCTCTTCGTGTACATGTCTACTAGAGCACTGCTCACAGTGAGCTCCTGTTCGACGCCGGTCACCACGGCGTAGGCGTGGACTTCCTTGCCACGCTTCACGTCAGCGACATTGGCGAAGGCAGGCAGGATGCTGGCAATCGTGGCCGAGCTCGGCAGGACAGGGTTGCCAGTGGTCATCATTCTCCGGAACACAGCGCGCGCCCTGGCATACTGGAAGTTCAGCACCGAGCCAGACACAAGCGATGTCCAAGTGACCACGTCCGGCTGGAACCCGTCCTCCTCCATGGCGCCAACCAATTTTCCAGCCATCTGATAGTCGCCGGCTAGTGCGAAACCAGAGATGACGGCGTTCCATGTCATCAGGTCGGGGCACAGGCCATGGCCCCGCATTTTGATAGCCAGCGCCAGCGCGCGCTCCGGGAGGGTGTGGCGCGCGTAGCATGAAACCAGCGCGTTCCAGGCGACGAGGTCATCCCTGCGCAGCATTTCGTCGAACACCCTCTGGGCACTCGCGACGAGGCCGCATTTGGCGTACATGTCGAGAAGCGCGGTGGCGGCGACGGCGTCGGAGGTGAGGGACGGGAACCGGGTGAGCACGAGCGCGTGGATTAGGCGGCCGGAAGAGGCGTTCCCTAGGCGCGCGCAGGCGCGGAGCGCCGTGGGGACGGCCGCGGGGTGAGGGTTGACCACGGTGCAGTCACCGCGTCGGAGGTGGGTGAAGAAGAGGTGGAGGACGCGGCCGTGGCGGCCTTGCCGGGAAGCGTTCATCAGTTGCTTCATCCATGAGCTGGTGGTGGTCGTGCGTGCGCACATGAGCTCTACGCCTCTACCTCATCTCACGTTCGTCCCTGTTCACGAGGCTTGAACATGAAACTTGAAGCTGATCCAAGTGATGCACCTCTTGCAAATGCTACCCCAAGAATAGTTATTACTCTTCAAATCATAAGTTGCTTTGATTTTTTTACATAAAATTTGTTGTAGATTTGTTATGTATCTATACATAAGTTTATGTATACTTAAGTTCATATATATAGATGAATAGCAAAATAGATATAAAAAAGACAAAGTGTCTCGAATTTAAAACGGATGGAGTAGCTTAGTAAACATGTGATGACCCTACAGTTCTAATATTCCTTCTGTATTTTCTTCCCGAGCATTAAGCATTTGTATACTCTAACAGCCAAACCAGATCAACAAAATAAACTCTTACAAAAAAAATCAACTAGTAATACTTAAATTTTGACTTTTCGAAAAGGTGAGTATTTAGAAATGCCAAAACGAGCTACAAGTTAGAATGGAGAGAGTATTTCTGAATTTGAAGCTACTAGTAGTCAGCACTAGACGCTGAATAAGAAACAACATGCAGATCCAACACAAGGGCATCATCATCAACAGGAAGTTATACTTCAGTTAGAATCTGAAAATGGAACAAAACTGTAGATAACAGATGGTGAAGCACAAACAACACAACTGACGGTAAAAATTGGGCCAACATTTCTGAACATTCATCTATTTATGAGCTCCGAACTCTGAAAGAACAGATCTGACATCCTACATAAAGAAAAGCTAACCTCACACTAGCTATCACTCTTTCATCAGAAAATAGCTTCATTATTTCTGCAGAGCTCCAATGCCGTTTGAGTCCTATCAGTCCACAAGCATCGCTAAACAGAGTACCTCAAAAGTCTGCCTTCCACGGTAACGGAACGAAGCTTAATCAAAATCTCTCACCAAATCTGAAGAAAATGGTCCCTGTACCAGCATTGTGATCTACGATGTACTCTCCCCTTACCAACCCAAGCTTGACGCCAACACCATATGAAGATCCATGACCAACCCGCCTGAAAAACTCTGTAGGGTTTCCTTTCACATCCTTGGAACTCCCAAGGTCAGTCCCATGTTCAGCAAATGCATACACGTGTGTGTTTCTTACTGGGACACGCAACTCAGTAGCAAGCTGCATAGATTAATAAAAGACACAACATTAGTTTGAAAACAATACCACATTGTGTGATGTCACAGTGCCAATTACAGGAATTCTTTTAATGAAGGAAACCAGAATAATCAATGCCAGAAATATTATTAGAGATGAAAAACGATGCATCAAATTATTAATATAATGATATGCAGCCCCCTGCATGTTCAAGGGGAAAAAATGCATCAAACGAAAATCAAGAGTAATGCATACCTCAAGAATATTCCTAGAAGCGCCCAGTTCGCCGTTGCTGAAGCCCCTGACAGAGTAAGGACCGCCAAGTGCAAACGCATCATAGCTTGGCAAATCACCCACGCAACCAGCATAATGACCATGAAGAACCAAAACAGCTGGTAGTGGCTTGCCAGCACCTTTCTCTTGCTTATTTAAATTGATGAACTTGGTCAGAGTAAGTTGATGACGGTTGAAGAATGGGTTTTTGCTTCCGATGCCAAGACCTTGGTCTAACTGCAACCAAGGAAATTCTCCAGTTTATGTATTTTACAAGGGCAAAGACTAAATAACAATATGGAGCCATACAAGGACAAGTGCAAAGTTCAACATAGAGGTTTGTAAATAAGAGCACTGGACAAGAAAAACGTAGCTGGAAAAAACATTGAATTGCAATGAATCGATGAAAGTTTGGTGCACTGTGGCAAGCCTTGGAATTGAAAACAGCATTTAATAAAAAGATAATAACAAAGAGAGTCCTCGCTCCTTTTCACAAAATTGAGTGTAGTACTGAGTCTTGCTTCAAAAAGTCTTACAGTCACAAGGCAAATGCTTGAGCGTCAAAGGCTCACTCTGCTATATGTCCTTGCAACCATAATTGTACAGTTAGCTTACCTGGAAAATGTATCTGTCTCCAACAATTGCACCATTCACAAACTCAGTATTGTCACGGGTTATATTAGCCTGAAGGAATGCCATTCGGTCAACTCCAGTACCACTGAGGGTTGTGGGAGGTCCGTCCATGCTCAAACCGCCACTAGGCATTGCTCGAGAACCATGTGTACAGATAGTATTAGTTTCATCACGTGTTGTAATCTCTTCAACCACGAGGCCATATGTGAATTTGCTTTGCCGTGTGAAGCTCTGAGAATCCAAATAGTATTTTCATCATGTTACATATATTTCTGGAACAGTACTGCTCATAAAATAGAAAAAAAGTGTGGAAAACTCGTGCAAACCTCAGTTATGTTGGCTTTAAATCCAACTCTATCAATCCAAACAGGTGGAGCTTCATCCATGTTGGGACCAGCAACAAAGACAGGACTCAACTTCCTGGTGTTGAAGCAGCTGGTTTTGAATGTGCGGTTCTTACTACAATCATCCACACCATCCAAATAAGGATGGACATACTCAAGTTTGAATGACAGGTCATCCTAAAGATTCCACAAAATATACATGAATAAGTACACGATGTCAAAATATAGGTTATTGCTGACAAAAAGGTATATATGAAGATCTGAAAAATACTGTTAGACAGATGCTAGCCTAACAAGTACAAATAGAACATATCACCAATCATGGAACAGACCAATATTTCTTAACGATGTTACTATTTCAATAGATCAGAGAATAATCGAGTTTAAGATTTTTTTTTTTAAGTGACAAAAATGCGAGGCAAATATAATTCCTTTCAGAGGTTAATGAAGGGGCATTGCTCTACTTGTTCAGGGATTTTAGACATGAATTGGTTAGCACTTAAAAATGCACATTTTCCACATGGTAGTCTAATGAAATAGACAGATTAACATAAGATTAGGAATGCCATGCTGAACTCACTAATTGTTAAACAGATTCCTCTTACATGTATAAAGCACCAAGTGACCAAGGTAACAGTAACAAAATCAGCAAAACAACAAAGCTCCCCCCAAAAAATAATAATCAATAACTAACCTGAGGGTTCAGCAGGTTGCTGGATGTAACAGAACCAACAATAGATCTATTTAGACCATAGATGTTCCGGTGCTCAAATGACACAGTTCCTCCAGGTTGTATGGATGCCTAAAAGAAAATTGCCATAAGATCTGAGGTTCATAAAAGAAAAAGAATGACAAACAAGATGTACTTTATTGAAAATTGAAATAATGTAGCCTAGCAATTGTAAACAGTGGAGCAGCTACGGCAACTAGGGCCATGGCCCTGTGCAGCACAAAAACACCTAAGGCACCGTTTGGATCCTTGGAATTGAATTCATTCTAATAATAATAGTCTAGGCATATATTAATTAAGCTAATATGGTTGTATATGAAATATATTGGTATATTATTGTTAGGTGTTAGCCATACAAGAGAGATACTTATACTATGTTGTATTTCTACTGTAAGGAAATGAGCTGAAGCGCGTGCTATAACTTGGAGAGTAGAAACATAGCATGGTGATCTATAAAAATAGCTGTGGGATGTTAAATTCCAAGCCAAATAGCCTAATCCATTAAGTTAGATTCTAATTCCTCCAAAATGAAAGGATCCAAATTCCAAACGTCCCCTAATAGAAATATCCTCAAACTTGATGATAAGTTCAAAGGATTCTACAATCTTGTGAGACACGTGAATCCAGTCCTAGGTGTGGTAAAATCCTAGATCCATCCTTCATATAGAAAGGTTCCAGAAGGAACAGATGATTCCAAATAAATAGGTACATTACCAAAGTTGGCCGGCCTTCACGCCCAGGTACAATACTCCATTCAGTGCTTACTTCAGCTGACTTGGGTTCCAGTTCCTTAAGCTTAATTTCAACTACTATGCCCCCTTCCTTTGTCTCATCAGGACGTGGATTAACTTCTATATTGGAAAACAAAGCAAGTGAATTTATATTCTTCAGAGCCTGTTTCCCAGCTCCAATGTTAAAGATGTGGCCAGGTCGAAGCTGTAGAAGAATCATAAGAGTCACAGATTAAAAACTGAAGTCACAAAAATGCTAGGAGAAAATTCATGTGAGGACAATGACTATTAAGTAAAATATATGAAGAGCAAATATTTGTGTTACATGTCAAACAACATTGTAGAGAGCACAAGACAAGAAGGAAGAATCGCACGTACTGGGTAACACTGAGTGCAAGTATGTTTGTATGCTACATGATATTTTAATTATTAATCAACGTATCCTAGTGTGCAACTCATCACTGAGTTACATTAGTGAAAACAGAATGTCGCAAGCATTACCATAAGATAATCAATGTAATATGTTTAGTGATCGGTTATAATTAGTATACCTGTTGGGGCAGCTCACGGTCTATGATCGGAAGCTGGGTATTTCCCTCAACAATATTTCCAAGCTTATCCTGGAACTGGTACTCCACCTTGGTGATGTCACCCTCGACCACCTCACACACAACCTCATTGGTGTTAAGGTTTCCAAAGTTAACCACCTGAGCGCATACGAAACCCTCGTTGTGGTACCATTTCTGAACATGGTCCCTGATCTTCTGCAGCATCCTGGCGCTCACCTTCTCCTGCTTCTTCATCATTCCCAGCACCTCTCCACGTACATTTTCTGGCAAGATGCAGGGCTTGGCACCCCGTACACGCTGCTGGTAATCACGTTCCTGCTTGCGGAGGTAATCCATCTTCTCCCTCTCCGTCATGTCCTGGTCGAAGTCAACCTGCCCTGACTGTGACATAAGCCCCACATTGATGCACTTGAACTGCTTTGCAGCACTCCACACACTCTCCACAAAGGAGACTGTGAGACCAATCGTGTTATCCGGCTTGGGCTTCACCTCCAGATCAACCCGCTCGAACATGCCACAGGAGACGAGTGTCTCGAGCTCCTTCAACAGCTGCGACTTGGTGTACACGCCGCCAGGCTGCAGTGTCACCATTTCGAAGAAGGAATCCTCTGGCCCCGTGTAGGCGCCACCGCCGGCGGCTGCACGGTCAAAGAACTTGAGCTCAGACAGCTTGTACCTCTTCAGCCCGCTCAGCTTCGTGAGCGGCACCGTCATGTTGACGGGGAGCCCGTGCGCGTCCCAATCCCCCGATGACTTATCGTCCGCGTGCGCCGCGCCGACGGAGAACAGCCGGGACCAGAAGTCTCCACCCCCTCCACCACCCCCCGCGCCCCATCCACCCCCTCCGCCACCGCCGCCGAAGAGGCCCCCAGCGCCGCCTCCGAACCCCCCAAACGAGCCGAGGAGGAAGGCCGCGCCCGACGAGGCGATGAAGAAGGCAGCGCCGGTCTTAGCGGCCTCGGAGAAGACGGTAAATATCGCGGGGAGCTCGATCCTGGGCTCGGCGGGGACCGGGTCGCTGCCGGGGTGCGCGCCGGCCGAGGCGGCGGCGCGTATGGCGGAGGAGGAGGAGGAGGAGCCACCCCGTGGTGGACGAGTGGCGGGTTCGTACCTGGCCGGCGAGATGGATAAGGCTTGCCCCGCGTGGGGCTGGCCCCAGCCGCGCGGGGCCGCGGCGGCGGGCACGGAAGACGACCGCATCCCGCCGTGGCCGCGGGGCCCCGCTGGCGGGGAACGCAGGGTGATGCCTTGGGAGGTTAGCGCCATTGCGACCGCGGATGCGGTGAGGGTAGGTGTCGGCGATGGCCGGTGGGGGAGAAAGGGCGGAGGACGAGGAGAGGCAGGGGAGGGGTGTCTTCCTCGGACTCTCGGAGCCTTCCTCGGCTAAGGGTTTGGGTCTCTCCTATCTTTTGCCCCCCGGTTTTCGAGTTTTGTGTTGAGGGTTTATAGCTGCGGTGGGCCGTGGGCGCGGTGCGGCGCACGGCGGCCCGTGATGGCGTGTTTTTTTATATATATATATAACAAGCAACTTTATTACTTAACAGCAAGATGCTGCTATGATGGATACATTAGGCATCCGTACCGAAGAGAGAGACTCTCTAATGGGGCAAACAAATCCCTCGTGACAGAGATTGGAACAGGAAGAACTAAAAACAGGACTAAAATCCGAGTCAGATGAGAATGCCTGTCTAGCTAAGATGTGAGCTGTAGCATTGTTTTCCCTTGAAATCTTCATAATTGCCGCCTGATGAGAAGCTTGAAAATTCAAACAACTGAGAGAAAGTCTTTATCTGCCAATCCTGAGGAGAAGACACATCTTGTCCACGTAGAAAGTCTACTAGGACTTGACAATCAGAGAGAAAAGTAGCCTGATGGAATCCCAAATTAGCAACAATGGTTGCTGCAGATCCTAAGGCAGCCGTCTCTGCCATGAGTACAGAGTGAGTCTGGTGGAGCACCGCCTTAATGTATAAGGTTTGCGCCGGTTGTACCTGCGAATTGACAGTAAAAATTCCAATACCTGCTTTCCTGAGAGTCGGATGACAACGATCAGGATCTGCAGAGGCATCTACATAGCATCTGAGACCTTGTATGAGGACCGCCGGGAGTCTTATTTGACCTGCAAGACTGGCATCAAGCAAATCTGCACCTTGGGAAACAGGAGTCTGAATAGGCTGGAGAGTTACTGGCTGGGCAGCACTCTGTTGCTGAGGGAGCAGCACAGCGAGATGAGCAGCCACTCCGTGGTGCATCTGAAAGACTGTCCATTCTTTCCTCGAAAATCTTTTATCATTTCTTGCCTTCCAGATATACCAGAGAGTGGTGAATATGACCTGCAAACAGGAAGAACTAGTGTTTGGGGTAATTATAGCTGCAAGTATTTCCTGTACTCCATCTTCCTCCTGAGATAGATTGTCTACACGAATGGAAGGATTAGCAGAAAACAAAACTGCCCGAGCGAAGGAGCAGTGAAAGAAAAGGTGGGCATCTGTCTCAATCATATCACAGGTAAAGCAGTTAGCATTAATGTGATTGGAATAAGTGGATGCTCTTTTACCTGAAGCCACCGCTCTCCTAATAAGTCTCCAAGCAAAGGTTTTAATGATTGGAGAGATAGACTTATACTTCCAGACTTTGAGAAGAATTTCTCTGGCTTGAGTGGTGATGCTGCGAGGACCAGTGGGAGGGAGGTGATGTTGGTTGTGAGAGCTAAGGGTTTTGTAAATATTCTTAACAGTGCAGTTTCCTTTGGGAGCAGAGGTCCATCTAATGATATCAGGTTCCTGGGAGTGGACAATGGGAGTTTGAATGATGTCATGGACAGCGGCTGTGTCGAAAATCCTAGAAATATACTCATGGTTCCATATGTGGGTGTTGGGAAGCCAAAGGTCAGAGATTTTACTAGGAAGAGGATTTTGGGTAATGGGTAAAAGCAAGTGAGTGTGAATGTCTTTCCAAATGGAACACCAGGGGGTCGACCAAATTGAAGAGTTACCTGCATGAATATGTAAAGACGTATTTTGAATAAGATCTTCTTTTACCTGAAGAATGGAGGACCAAACTGACGATTTCGTGGTATTAGTGCTGGCCTTCCAGAACGAGGTGTTGGGGAAGTATTTTGCTTTGAGGATGTCATAGAGGAAAGGGTTTTTTTGATGTGGCTACATTCCAAGCAACCTGCAAGACAAGACTTTTGTTAACCGTAGGAAGATCTCTGATGCCGAGGCCACCATTTTCCTTAGTTTGGCAAATGTCATCCCAGGATCTAAAAGCAATAGGGTTAGTGGGATCATCTTCTTGAACACCTGCCCACCAGAATCTGCGGATGATAGCAGTTAATTTGTCCAAAAAGGTCTTCGAGAAGAGAATGATGGACATGTAGTAAATAGGAATAGAAGTAAGAACAGATTTAATATAGGTTAATCTACCAGCATGATTGAGCTTGTTAGCTTTAACAGTAGTGAGCTTAGCTTTAAATTTGGCCAGAATAAAATCATAAGCTTTGTTCCTGTCCCTGTGAGAGAAAATCATAGGATGACCTAGATGCATAGTATTGGGGAGAAGGTCAGGGACAGGGAAAATGCCCTTAATATCATTTCTAGTGGTTTGATCTACATTTTTGCTGAAAAGGATGGAGGATTTTTGAAGATTAGGAGTCTAACCGGAAAGACTACATAAGTCACTAAGAATCGCTCTAATGGCCTGAGCATCAGACACAGCAGCGTGGCCACATAAAATTAAGTCATCCGCAAAGAATAAAGAGTGAATAGAAGGACACCCAGGGCCGAGAGAAACACCTCTGAAGTTTTGCATAGTTAGTTCAGTTTGAAGCCTTGCTACTTGCGAATTCAACGCTAAAGATTCACTTGATTGCCTTTTTTTTTTTTCCTTTTCCCTTTTTCTGATGCTGTTTTTGGTGCCTTTATGGCTTTATTTGACTACCAGAAGCAAATTGCAAAACCCTGCTCTTTGCTGATTCCATGACCGTGCATCCGGGGCGTTGTTATTTACTGGAACACTCACAATTCTTGTATTTTTTGCGTTAAAAAAATGTTTCAGCTTCTTTATACATGGGCAACGAAATGGATCGAACGTGTTTACGTTAAATCCTCTAAAAAAGAACGGTGTACGGTGTACATTCATGCTAAGTTGTATACGAGTCATCAAGGAAAGCCATGTGCATGATGGTAAGTAGTCTCGTCGAATCGTAGTCGTCGTCGCAGAGTAACTGAGACATGGCTACCAGCTCTCCGCCGGCTGCAGGTAGTGCTGCAGCGACTGCACCCTCTTCTTGCTCCGCAGCTTCCGGAACGCGCCCAGCTCGATCTGCCGGATCCGCTCCCGGCTCACCCCCATGAGCTGCCCGATGTCGTGCAGGGTCCTGGGCCGCCCGCCCTCGATGCCGAACCGGTACCGCATCACCTGCTTCTCGCGCGGGCTCAGGCTGTCCAGCGCCGTGTTCACGTCCTTCTTCATCAGCCACCGGTGCAGCGTCTCCTCTGCCGTCTCCGCGCTCGTGTCCGGCATGATCTCCTGCCAGGTCGACCAAGAGGATCGGAGGCCGCCGTTAGATTCAGAAGCAACCAATACGAAAACTTGTTTCTGAAGTTACTTCAATACTACTTGATTGTGCTGAATCTTATCATGAAGGACGAACAAACCTGGTATGTGACGTCCGTGCCCCCGACCTTGCTCGTGAAGGAGACGCTGTATTTTGGGAGGCTCATGGCTGCCTCCACCCGCCGGATTGTCATGCCAGTGTCCACCGCGATCTCTTCGTTGCTGGGGAGCCGTTTCAGCTCACGGCCGAGTCGGCGGCAGCATTCCTTCACTCGGGAACTTGCTTCAGCCATATGTGCCTACATACATATAGAACACCGAAACAAATGTTAACTATTCCCTCCAAAAAAAAATTTGTTAACTATGCCAGGTAAAAGAATGCAGCATTAGCATGTTGGTACCATCATCGTCACCGCTGCCTTCACCCATATCCATATGTAGACAGCAATATCCAGGAAATCCAAATGGTGAACGTACAGGGAGGAAGAGGGCATACCGGCAGGCGAATTATCTGGGTTTGTTCTAAAACGGACTTGCGTATTGCTTGCTTGATCCACCAATGAGAGTAAGTGGAGAATCTAAAACCCTTTGAAGCATCGAACTTTTCTGCGCCTCTTATCAGGCCTTGCATCCCTTCCTGCCATGAAGACAACGAAATGAGAACGCGTGGAATACAATTAAAGCAATACTATAATCATCTTATTTCGGGAAGAGCACATGCACGGCACCTGAATAAGATCAGAAAACTCCATTCCAGGACCTTCATGTTCTTTTGCGATTGAGATTACAAGTCGCACATTAGATTTCACCATCCTGTTCTTGCAGTAAACTCCATGATTCAGGCGTCTCCGCAGAGTGTTCTCATCGGTTCCAGCTGCTGCCGCCCACTGGGAAAATGTTGGTTCACCACCATTATATTGCGCAACCTCCTTTTGGATGGCTTCCAGTTTCAGAAGGTCCTGCGTACGTTCATTGTGCAATGCATGTTATTAAGCTTAACGTGATGGTAGCAACAGGACAGTGGTAACTTAAGTAGAAACACCTGACGAAAATGGTGCGTTGGTTGATGATGATTACCCACAAAGAAGAAAAGCATACTAAAATACGGCTATATAAATTTGCATCAAACACAAGAATAAGTTTCACAAGCTCTCATGTGCAGTTTGGTTATGATGTATAAGCGACATTGTTTTTTTTTTATAAAAAAAAAGAACCAGGAGCAGCCAGAGGCTCCTACTGAAAAATTATTAATAAGAAAAAGTAAACGTTACAGAGAGTCACAAAACAGAGGGGGATTAGGGGACAGCAAAGGAGAGAAAAAAAAATCCAGCAAATTACAAAGCTGAGCTTAACCATGACTGAAAAGAGCACAGAGCACAGGGCACACAGATTACTGCAACCTCCCAACAATCTACTAGTATGTCACCGCATAGCACCCGATATCATCACAAGTACTGAGTTTAATTTGCGAGTCATGGTACCTGAATGCCTTCTGAGAATTCGACTTCTTGCTCCGCCGTCAGAAGCCTCGGGCCAGTCATCTTGTAGAAGCAGCCGAGAGGAGTCTGGCAACCCTTCAGCCGCTTCTTCCTTGTGGAGGAAGCTCCAACAGGCTTCATGCTGCTGAAACACTTAGCCGTCTTCATCGCTGCCCTCACTCTCCGAGCCCTTCTCTCGGACCGCCGCGCCGACTTCACCGCTACGGCCATGCTATGCCCGCCATCGTCGTCGCCCTCGGATTCGTCGCTGAAGATGCTGCTGAACTCTTCGCCCTCCAACAATTCGAGCCTGCTGATGGCGCGCCTGGCCTCCAACCCGACCTCGGAGCGGAGGACCTCTCTTGACAAGAAGCTGTCCTCCGTGTCATCACGCCGCGGAAAGGCCACCGGGTGGTCCTTCTGCGCCATCCGGGCGACTTCTCCGGCGACTTCGGCCGCTGCTCGAGCCAGAGCGACGGCTTCCGCGGCCGCTGCCGCCACCATGGCCTCCTTGTCGAGAAGCGCCTCACCGAAGCATCCCTGTGACGAAACAATTTGGAAATTTGTTGCCAGTCCAACCCGTATTGAGAATTGAGATTTATTGCAGCTACAGCTGAGTCAGACGAGATGGAGACAGACAGACGTTACCGGAAGGGTTCGGCGAGGAGAAGGCGGCGGCGGCCCGACGGGTAAGCACTCGAGGCGCTCTGCATCGACGACTGCTGTGGAGGAGAAGGAGCAGTTTATCCGACTGGAGCGGCAGCCCGCGCCGCCGGAGGGCTCCCTGAACACCGCCGCACGGGTGGAAGAAGGGGGCCACTTGAACTGCGGAGGCGCGAGGAACGCCATCGACGGTAAGTCCGTAGGCCGCCTCCTCTCAACAACAAATGCGCTTCGCAGGGTTCGCTGCCAAACGACGCATTCCTAGCTCGGGAGTCGGGAGTGAGCTCTCTTCCCTGCAGCGTGGCGGTGAAAATGAACGCGTGAAGGAGCAGAGCAGGAGCGCGGGCGCGGCGAGGCTGCGGGAAAGGAGAGAGAGGCGGGAGGGGCCGGAGGAGGAGGAAAGCGGATAAGAGAGGGTGGGGACGGAATCGTGCGGAAAAGGAAGCGGCCACCTCCATCCACGGCCAGCCGGCCGCTGGCCACGTTGTGGGCCGGGCCGAAAAGACGATGGATGGTAAAACATATAGGAAGGGAGCGGACCAGGAATATATTTTTACATAATAATATAACGGTAATGATTTGGTCCGGCCGTCCGGCCGCGCCGGATGCAGCTTCCGCGCGCACGACCCCCGCCCTGCGTGCTGCCCGCCCGGCCAGTCGGCCACCCCCGGTGCGGTGTTTTTTTCTTTTTCTTTTTATTTTTTTTTCCTTTTTATTTTTTCTTTTTCTTTTTTTCTTTTTTTCTTTTTGTTTCTATTTTTCATTATATTTTATTTTTTTAACATTTATATTTTTCTTATTTCTTCATATGTATGTTGTAACAGTATATCGACAATGTTGCATATGTTACCAGTATTTTCAGATGCAACACAACGCGCGCCGGATGTCTGACCGCGCGCCGGACGCAGCACAACGCACGCGTCCCTTTCGCGCCCCCCCGAGCTTTTTCCTTTTTCCTTTTTTTTTTCACCTCCTACGCGCGCGTCCCCCACGCTCAGGCTGTTCGCTCCCGCGCTGTATGTTTTTTTTCGTTTTTATTTTTTTCATTTTCATTATTTTTATTTTTATTTTTTTTTATTTTCTTATCTTTTTATTTCAAAATATTTGTATATTTTTTTATTTCTTTGTATTTATGTCCTAAACGTAGATCGAGAACGTTGCATATGTTACAATGGTTTTATATCGATATTGCAAGCGTTATTAAAAATGTTTCATATTTTTTTGACGTATGTTCTAAGAGTATGTTTCTAATGTTTCATCTTGTTTTTGAAAATAAATTTTTGCAAGTGTTTATCTGGATATTTCATATGTTTCCCATGTATTGTTGCAATTGTTGTATCTGAATGTTGCATATATTTGTAAAATAATTTTCAAGTGTTTTTCATGTGTTTTTTTTTCAAATATTTCATGCAATTATTTCGATTGTTTCAGTAGTTTTATATATATATTGCAAGTGTTTGTATTTGGATATTTCAAACTTAGATATGGTGTTCTAGAGTGTTTTAGATGCATGTTTCATGCCCAATGGTCGGATTACGAGGTCCGTCACCGGTGGCGATCATTCTCTGTCTCAGCCCGCGCGACATTTTCCCAGCAACCGTGATCGTCCCTCTGCTCACGTGCTCATCTTCCTTTAACTCCTTATTTGTTTTATAGCAGGGTGAAACATGCATGTTACAAAAGTACGTATCCAATGTTTTAGTAGTTTTAAAATTATGTTGTAGATATTTTGTATGAATGTTGCAAAAGTATATTAAGAATGTTGAAAAAAAATTATCAAAATATATTCATGTGGTATCTTGTTTTGAAGAATTTATTGTAAGGAACATGATGGTGCAATCGAATTTTAATTATGATATTTAGTTTAGGAATTATAACTTTTTAAATTTCAAAAAACATGGAACGTACGGTACTACAACTGTACTACAGCTTTAGGCAAGGTGGCGGACGAGTTGGTCTGATGCTCGCGCGTCCGGACGCGCGTACCACGCCGGACGTCCGATTTGAAGTTGTACCCATAATATAATCTATATACTTAATAATAAAAAAAAATAAATCTATATGTAAAGTTATGCCTTCTGCAATATTGCATACTCCCTCGGTCCTAAAATAAGAACTATTCTCTCTTTTTGACAATTCAAGCTCTTTGAACTTTGACCAAGTATATAAAATTCTTAATATTTATAGTACACAATTAATATTATTAGATAGATTATTGTATCTATTTTAGTAATAAATATATTTAGAGATACAAATATTGTTAATATTTTATAAAATTTAAAAATGTTTGATCGACACGAATATCGCAACAAAAGTACGAAACATATTTTTGGACATAGGGAGCAAATAGCAAAAAACCATTGCATGATTATTTATAGAATTCATTTCCATCTCCCGGCCTATGATCTGAGATGGATATATTTGTGAGCTTGAGAATGTATTGGAATAACAAATTCCAACCAAATAGTCTAAACTGTTAACTAGATTTTAATTGCTCTAAAATGAAGTGATCCAAACGACCCCTCAATAAATTGCATCAGGTTCGTGCCATGGCTATGGGTACCGAGCTGTAAATAAGAAGTGCCGGGTGGTTAGAGTATCTATAAGAGATTATCCAGATTGTTTTCTAAAGATAAATTTAGCTATTATTAAAAGAAAAATGTCTGCTATCCAAATTTAGTAGTTTTTTACATTATCAAATCTATATTTTAGGGAGTACTAAATCAGTAAATTTTAGTCTTTTTTTTGTTAATCTCTTGAAGATGCTCTACTTGGTTAGCGGCATGAAGAAATCTTTCGCAAGGCATCGAATTGCACAGAGAAACGTATATGGTAGCGTTGTACCATGAGCTTTGCGAAATGGAATCATTCCGTGCTTGACTGTTCACCCTGCCCTCTCCAAGCAAGAGATAAACAGCTTGCACGTAGCAGCGTATATACGCGAAAAGCAACGGAGACAACAAAGACGGAGGACATGCATCGATCTCTCTTGTTCATCGAGACGACATTGACGACGCTTTGTCCCGCTAACAGACGCTTCTCGAGTTCTATGGAGTTGGTGTCCGTGTCCAGTTTATTAAAACACATTAGCGCTTGTTAACATGATCACCCTTGCCCTGCTATTCCAGATTTTGTTTACTGTGCCGTGTTCTGCTGTGCTATCCGCTCAATGAATTAACGCTTATAGTATCACTCACCAGTCGTACGATCCCAACGATTTGTAATGCGGACAAGTTTTGACGTGCCAAAACTTCTACGCCGTCGGACCGACGTGACATGTAATGCATTTTTTAAAGAAAACGAACGGATCAAATCGAGTCTACGACCACATATCCCAAGACGGTCGCCGATCCCAAGCCGATCAGGGCCTCTCAGAAGTCAGAAACCGACCGCAGGCATCTCGCTCGGAAACGGTGACTGTTACAGGAAATCCCTCTCCACCGCCCACGCCGCCCCGCCTCCGTCTCCTCCAAACCCGGCCACCCACTCGCCACCGCTCCGCTCTTTATAGGCAATAGCCAGCCCACGAGCTCCGCATGCACGCATGCATTTAGGAGAGAGTACCCTACGCCTACGGCAGTTCGTGCAGAAGCCAGCCGGGCAGACGAGAGATCGAGTCGCCGCGCGCGAGAAGGGGCCGGGATCGCGAAAAGCGAGAGCAGAATCGATAATCCACCACCTGCTCATTCATCATCTGACGATGGAGATGAAGATGTCCGCCACAGGGTCCGGATGCAAGCAGAAACGGCCCCCGAGCCGTCTCCAGAAGCACGCGCCGGCGTCGCTGCAGCTGGAGCAGGCCGCCGCCGGTGCGGGGGCGGCGCCCGCGGTGTGGGGCGACGGGATGGCGCCGATCCCGCTCCTGTCGCCGCTCGTCGTCGTGTCGCCCACGGTGCCGGTCTGGGAGGCGGACCAGGCGCAGGCGGCGGCCGCCAGGAAGGAGGGAGGAGGGGACCAGCAGCTGGCCGAGGCCAGGAGCGGCGCCGCCCGGCACGGCGGCAGCGGGGAGCGCCAGGCGCACGACGTGTCCCCCAGGCCGCCGGCGCCCGTGGTCGGCGGCGCGGGGTGGCGGCACCCGGCGCTGCCGACGCCGGTGGCGGAGCCGCCGTCCCTCGTGCCCTTGTTCCAGTCGCAGTGCGCGTTGGAGGTGCGCAACGCGCAGCAATGAGGGGAATCGCTTGCTCCACCAAGCGAGCAACCGGCAGGCCCCTCGTGCGCTCGAGCTCGTGCTCACGACAGGCGCCCCTGCGATCTGAGAAGACGCCGACGCTTTTCTTCGTCCTCGCAGGCTGTTGTCGTCGCGTAACTCTTTTGCGCAACTAGCATTGATGGTGCTCTTCACTAGCTTATCGTGATATCTCTATTATAATGTGGTCGCAGCTCTTTGTGAATATTTAAACCCTATCTGCTTTTACCGCTGGCTCAATGTATGTGAGAACTACATATCCATTTGAAACGGCTTATCTAGCTTTAGTCATTACTCATTAGCCATTGTTGCTATGATCTAGTAAAGCTTTGCCATTGTTGCTATGATCTGGTATAGCATTGACGTTCAGCGCAATCCGGTTCTAATGGCCTCCATATGCGTCATATTAAGGATGAGGGGACGCAGGTTCAAATGAAGATTTACATTGAGATCGATTTCCAATTCCAAGTTTCTTTTATGCATGCATCTAAACAGCCACATTCGAGTAAGCTAAGACTATCTCCAACGGGTGACTCAAACCCAAAATGGGTTCTTCACAGTACTTTTGCCTACCAAAACAAGGCTCCAACAGATGATGTAAATGCCTTACCCATTTTAGGTAGCAACCTCGGCAGAAGGCAAATCTGCGTCGTCTAGAGAGGCGGACGCAAATCCTTGGCATCATCGCGGTGGGCCCGCAGGAGCAAAGCGCGACGAGCCGCGGCCAGGCGGAGCCGGCGCGGGGCGCGACCGGCAGGGAGCCGCTGCGGCGAGCTCCGCCTCGGGGCGGGCCGGTAGCCAGCGCGGCGAGGAGCAGCAGGCGCCGACTCGCGCCCAGGCGGACCGCGGCGGAGCCGGCGCGGGGCACGGCCGGCGGGGAGCCGGTGCGGTGAGCTCCGCCTCGGGCCAGGCCGGCGGCCAGCGCGGCGAGGCAGGGAGCCGCCACGGCGGGGAGCACCAGGACGACGAGGTCCGCCGGGGAGAGACGAGGCGAGGCAGGGAGCCGTCGACGGCGGGGGAGCGGGGCACGGGCGCGGCTGGCGGGGGAGCAGGGCGCGGGCGCGGGCTGGTCCGAGCCACGAGAGGCAGAGGGAAACTAATGGTAAACGTCGATACAGGTTTTGATCATGATACGGGAAGTGGAAATACGGGGGCTGTCACTAGAGACGCTGCCAGCGTTATGTGTTGCGGCTTCTTGCTGCTATTTGCTCCATGTCACCGATGTAGCGATGGCGGAGGAATATGCGCTAAGAGATGTCATGTTATTAGCTCGACAAATTGGATGTAACCGATCAATTCGTCCACAGGCAGATTGTATGATGGTGGGTCCGCAACTTCAATAAGTAACGGTTGTTACAATATGTGGAGAGATTTTGTGGATGTATCAATTGAGCATTGGCTTAGGATGCCAATCGTGCATGTCACTCATAAAATAGCTGGGAGATGTTTTATTATAAAACAATCATGGCTTTGGTTCGATAAGCATAAGCCCCATAGTTTTCTACTTGAACACTGATGAACGATGTAATTAATTAATTATTTGTATGGATCAATGATGGTTTTCCCTTGATGTGGTTTCTGACAAATTCAATTCGAAATCTTTTTTTAAGGTACTTTACAGGGAACTAACTGGCTCCGATAGTGGGCAAGGCTGCAGCGGGGTGATGATCTACGAGATCAACTGATTCTTGATGGGCAACACCTAGAGACATCAACCTCGTCTTTCTTTGCTTCTAGAGAATGGTTCTCTAGCAGATTTATCACTCCTCCTTAGTCAAAAACCTTTGTCGTTCTGGGACCGAGCACTAGCTCGGATGGTGAGCACTCCCGGTTGAGAGGCCACCGGTCGCAGTTCGAGGGCTGCTCGAAGCGATTTTCCCACCGGGGTTTTTAACCCTTTTTCCTTTATCTGTTTTCAAGTACTGGAAAGTCTATGCCTCGTCTCTACACGGATGCTCTGAATAGATTAGTGGCTTTTCGTCACGCACGAAGTCGTCTATGTGTTTATGTAGACCGTATACTCTATTTGTAGGTCTAGCTTATATATTAGGAGTGTGCGTGTGTGTGCGTATGTGTGGTGTGAGTTTTAATATGTAAGTTTAGATACTACAACTTGCAATAAAGTTTGAGGCTCTAAAAAAAAACCTTTGTCGTTCTCAGTTGTGTTCATTTGTCCAGTGGAAGCTGTGTTTTTCCTCAGCCTTCAGGTGAAACTCTGTAATAATTGGTCTGATTCTATCCATAGGTAGATGAACCCGGGTATAAATTATCCTTTATTTATAAAGAGAGTAAAATGCAGTGGTCCTTGGGCTTGGCTTGGAGTACTATCTAGATTCTCAAACTTTTAAAATATACAGTCGCGTTATCAAACTTGCTAATTAGCTCATGCGAGGTCCTAATCTCAATTACTTAGGTTTGCTGACGGGATCGAAGGACCACCGGCCGTGTATTTTTACTCAAAAAATACAAATATGGCATGTCTCGTGCAAGCTTTATTATGCTAGAAAAAAGTTAAGCTTATCTATCCAAGGAAGCGAACCAAATTGACGATGACTTGGGGCTTGGGGGGGAGCGAAGCATTCCCGTGCCAGGATGGAGACTAGGCACACTTGCATGGTGTGGTGTGGTCAAAAAGGTGGGGAGCTCCTGCTCCGTCTTTTCGACAGTGACGATCGACGCCCGGGTGGTTTCCATGTGACAACACCACACAATAGCTTTTGGTGGAGCCTCTTTTGGCTCCCGACTTCCTTCCGTTTAACAACGACGCCGCACTGGCCTTCATTAAAAATAATTTTTTTTTAAAAAAAAAAAACAACGACGCCGCACTGGGCAGGGCAGCACGTAACGGTCCGGGCGCACCGGGTGCAAGCAAAGCTTGGTGGCATGGGCGTCGTGCGAGATGACGACGCGAAGCATGCTAGTACGTGATTTGGTTCAGTCGACGGACGACTCTCCTGCCAGTCCTGCCTCCTGGGCAGGCTGCACTGCGCTTGAATCGGATTGCACGAGTAGCTTCAGGACAGCAGATGCAGGACGACAACGGTGACATGAACGTTTCTTTCTTTGGTTCAGTAGTGTGTAAAATACTAAAATCTTTGTAGCGCTCCCTGCACGGTGGTGGTAGACGCCCTCTTTTTCCAAAGCGCACTTAACCGAGAAAGCGACGGCGCCCACCACAAGTCGTGACCGGGGAGTGAGGCGACATGCATGTTCGAACGCGCTCCGCGGCGCCATGCGCCATCCGCAGCGACGTGTCCCAGACGTGGATCGGACATGTTCCAGCGAGACGAGGAAAAGAGGACTCCATCGAGGGGCCCGGGAGATGAGTGTCGCTGTCGGCGAAGACTTGGGTTGCGGATCAAGTCGGTCTCCGCCCGGGTCCGCCCGGGTCAGCTCCATCACTTCTTTTAACTAATCCAGAAGGGAATTCGATGGCATGTTGTTTATCAGCAGGAGTTCGAGCTGCGCGCGCTGTAGTGCTCTCACCCGCGCGCCTGCATGCGGCTGAAGAACCGGCCAGCGCCCCGCTGCGGCGCTCACATGGCTGCTGATTCGGCCAAAGCGTGGGCGACTTCTGTGTAGCTTGCTGTTCTGTTACAAACGCGTTTGTGCCGTTGTGTCCACGTCAGAATTCCCGAATCGTACGTATCATCTCACGCCATCTGCTTTATTTGTCGATCGAACTGGTATTAAACATGAGCGGCAGCCGTTGTTGTTTCTGAGGCCGTCAATCGCACACAGAGAGTTTCTTGTTTACTGCTAGTTTCATTAGTTTCCTACGTACAAGGGACGGCCATGCCAGCCAGGACATGGCTCGCCGACCTGCGGTCGAGGCTCGGCGTCGGCCCCAGGGACGACGGGCTTGGCATCCTGGCCTTCGAGGCAGCAGCCACCATGTCGCGGCTCGTGTCCCTCCACCGGACGGTGTCGGACGCCGAGGTCAGGAGGCTGCGCGCCGACGTCCTGCGCGCCGAGGGCGTCGCGCGGCTAACGTCCGCGGACCAGGCGCTCCTGCTCCGCCTCGCGTGCGGCGAGCTCCTGGCGGACCTGGACCGCGCCGCCGGCAGCGTGGCGCGCCTCGGCGCGCGGTGCTGCTGCGCCGCCGGCGGCGGCGACGTGCCGCCGCTCCTGCGGGACTTCGACCGGGTCTACGCCGAGGCGAAGCGTGGCCGGCTCGCGCAGCTGGACGCCACGGTCGGGTTCTCCAGGGGCGCCACGAAGCGGTTCAGGGAGATGGAGCGCCATGTGCTCGTGGCGGCGAAGCTGTACGCGGAGATGGACGCGCTCAGCGAGCTGGAGGCGTCGGAGCGGCGGATGGAGCAGTGGAAGCGGCACAGCGGGCCCATCCCGGCGCAGACGGGGACGACGGGCAAGAAGAGGTCAGCGGCCGCCGAGCCCGGAGAGACGAAGCTGATGAGCAAGCTCCGGGCGCAGCGGCAGAAGGTGCGACGGCTCATGGAGGGGTCGCTCTGGAACGTCGCCGCCGGCAAGGCGGCGAGGCTCATGGCCAAGTCGGTCCTCGCCGTGCTCGCGCGCATCTCCCTCGCCTTTGCCGCGTCCGTTCCAGGCCTTCCCCCTTGGACTACGGTAGGAGGACGCGCATGGGCGCTCGGTCACTCGTCCGGCCCGTTACACCGTTCGGCGGCGATTCCCGCCGCGCTCCGGCACTCGGCTCCCATCTTCGGCCACCACCAGAAAGAAACCGCGTCCCCACTGTCGGAATCGATCAAGCCGTCGGTGAGCACGGTCGGCGGCTCGAGCATGGAGCTACGTTACGCGAACGTGATCTTGGCCGCCGAGACGTTGCTCGCAGCACTGAGGCCGCCGCCGCCGCCGGCAGGTGGTGGCATCGAGGGGGCGGCGCGTGAAGGGATGATCGACCTGTCGAAGAGAGACGCGCTGTACAAGATGCTACCCGTCAGCATCCGCAAGGCCATGAACGCGAAGCTGAGAGAGAGCTGGAGGAAAGGGCAACCGGTGGACGAGGCGGCTGCGGCGGCGTCGAGGGACGCGGCGGAGCGTCTGCTGCGGTGGCTGAGCCCGATGGCGCACGACACTGTGCGGTGGAACGACGAGCGGAGCATGGAGCGGGCGCAGCGTTTCAGCATGCAGCCGCGCTCGCTGATGGTGCAGACGCTGCTCTTCGCCGACCGGCAGAAGACGGATGCTGCTATTGTTGATGTCCTCATGGATCTCAGCTGCGTATGCTGGTACGACGATGAGCGGCGACGACTGGAGTCTCATGACTGCTGGGACGACGAGTAGCAGGCTAGCAGCTACAGGTTTTTGAGCTGTGATTGTATCGTGTGTGAATATCATATCATGGTATGGAGTAACTGCAAGTCACGTGTACATGGAACAACTTTAAAAGCCTTTTATTTACATCTTATCTTACTATTATATTTACTAGCAAACATCTCCTTGTGTTTTAAATTTAACGGGTGGTGTTGCACGTTCATGACGTCGTCGCGGCGTCCAGTGGCTCTTCTTCACCCACCGATGACGTACAGCAATGACGGCCTGCCACACGTTTCGCACTACGGTATGTGATGTAACCAGGACCACCATAGTTAACTGAAAGGTTACAAATAATTTCATATTCAAAATATACAGAGGTTTCATGTAAAGTGAAAAATATGAATATGGATGGAAAGCATATAAATCAATCCTTTGCCAAAAAAGGAAATTTAATTAGTTTGCAATAATTTGATATACACTACGAAGTATCTATCGTGTCAAAGAGAAAAAAAAATACAATTTAGTATAAAAAGTCTTTTTCAGTAAGATATTTTAAGCAATGTATCTCTTAAAATTTTAACCAATACGAGAGTGATGGATCGAGATGACGAATTAGAAGGGGTGAATAGTACTTCTTGAAAACTAATTGCAGCGAAATAAAACTTATTCGATTCTAACAAGACTACACCTAGCCTTGAGCTTCCTAAAAATTCTAATGCAATATCACACAAATCTAAACGCTAGTACTTTTAGCACAATGGTAGCTCCTACACACTAATAAGCAAAAGAGTACTAAGTACCTAACCTCGCTAAATGCTTAATGACAATGATACCAAAACCCAAAATCACCTACGTACCCGACCCCACCCATCCACACACCCTCACACGAGCCATCCTTACTATCCCACTACATAATTATTGCTAATAAGAATATGACAGACATTCTTTTGTTGAAGCCCATTATGATACTTCCGAGCCCAACTTGCATTTTAGAGTGTCATGCCAAGACGATAGGCTCTCTGTAGTCACGCAGGATCACGAGAGCCTTTCTTGGCTCCTGTAAATATAGGGCTGGCCAGTGCAAAACCCTCAACCAAATGGTTTAAGGTGAGCTTCAGACTGTTAGAAATTTTTTCTATCACATGATCTGCCTCTACCTTGGATGTAGGTGCCCCAAGTGAGCGGCATGACTGGAAATCTTGTAAGGATCCTGATTAGTGTAAAGGAGGTGAATAGGCCTATAAAAACAAACGCTCAAGATGTCGGTTAGCAATAGGTGCGACAGTGCCCGCTTAGCGCTCGGTACTGCTGCGAAGTGGCACTGCCACGTGCACGACCTTTCAAGGTCACAATTCAAAATCTACCTAGTGAAAAACAGATCGAACTTGCAATGATGTTATCATTGATGAGTGGTTACAACCAGTTGCGACTACATTTAGTGCGACCAATAATGGCAATTAGTTACGTATGACTGTGGTGATTGATGTGATGATTGGTTGCAACTAGTTGTGACGGTTGTCATGTCATATATTTATATTTGAGACAATGCATGTTTTTCTCTGTGAATAGGTGACAGTTTTGAGCTAATTTCATGTTGTGACGAAATTAGTGCTTCTGACGTTACTAGCAATCTGTCGTACTGAGAGACATATATAAGGAAGGAAAATGGTGTTCCCTAGTATGGTCATGGACACACCGTGAATTCACTATGCGTACACGTGAAACCATGACGTGCTAAGACGAACCCGTCATTGATTAATGATGTTTTAGGACGGTGGATGAGTGGCCACGTGTTTCGGTTTGCTTCGGGCTCCCGCGCGACAAACGTGAAGGGAAGTCGGCATCCAACACTTGAAAATTCCAAGAGATGACATGGCAGTCATGTCGTGTTCATGAATGAAACCATATATATGGAAAGATGCTCAAACGCAGATGCCATGGCAGGGCATCAAGCGAGCGTTTGGCCGTTTTCTATACTCCTATTTAATTTCTTTGCGCGCAGATGTGTCGCTCTGTGTTCTTGTTATACATATATTAAAGACATAGATAGTAAGTCGATTGATCACGTCCATTCGGGCGGCTAAGGAGATCGCGTCCGTAGCTGTTATTATATATACACGCATGCTGGATCGCTGTTTCCCAAGCAACAAACACAAAATCGTGACCAGCAGGAGGAGCACACTCGCTAGCTACAGCCCTTTCTCTTCCTCCTCCTCCTCCTCCTCCTCTTGCTCTGGGTTTCCGGCGGAATGGGTGATAACATGTCGTCAGTACCGGGCTTGTGGGCAGCGGTAGCCACCGCCGTGGCCATCGTGGTCATCGACGCTCTCGTGCGTCGGGCGCACCGGTGGGCTTGGGAGGCCTCGCTGGGTGGCAGCAGGCGGGCACAGCTGCCTCCGGGGGACATGGGGTGGCCCGTCGTCGGCGCCATGTGGGCATTCCTCTGGGCCTTCAAGTCTGGCCGCCCGGACTCTTTCATGGGCTCCTTCGTCCGACGGTTAGCTGCCGCCTTCTCCCGTTTACATTTTCCTTTAATTACCTTGCCATTGCCAGCTTGCCTCTAGGTGATATCGTGCCACAACTCATAAAGCACCCATGATAACGTCTCAATAAGGAGCATTATTCATCTATTTAGTAAGGAGCGTTATTGTTGTCTATGTACTCTCGAAATATTATTTTTGGATTACTATTGGTTTCATGTCTTAAACGGGTCTAAATTTGAACCTAGGCTCCCGCTCTAATGCCTGTAGCACGAATGGCTTCGACTCTACAGTGGACCATCCTGGACGTTTTTCTATATATAAATATGGAAGAGAAATTTCCACCTCTGCGTGTCGGCGCACAAAGTTTATGTTATATTATATATAGTTTTCACCAACGTTTTTAATAATTAGAGAAATAAGAAAATATTAAAACTACATATGACATAGAGTCTATTTTCTATTTATATCTATGTCTATACTATGTAATTCGTAAAAAAATAAAATAAAGCAAACGGCTTCAACGCATCTGTATCTAACTTTTGCTCGCTAATAAGATAAGACTCATTTATTTTATCATCATAGCGCACCAACGTCCAAAACCACAGCTAGTATGTTTCTATAAATATAATCCACATAAAAGATGTATATTTACAATTTTTTAAAAAGTAGATCATTATGGCATCTTGACTTGAACCAAGATATCACACATGAAGTAAATCATTGGCCTTTTTTTTCAAAAGTGTGCGCCGGGGGGTGGGGGGGGGGGGGGGGCGCCATACAAACCGACAACGATAAGAAAAAATCGACCTGCGGAGGGTACGACAGCCCCCGGACATTATGTTAAGAAAAAAACCTTCTCACAAAGGTTGAGAAAACGCCTGAACCCCTGCCCCACCCACACACACAGTGGTACCGTAGCCCAGATGAGACAACCACGATCGGGGTGAGGCCTTACACCTATACTTTGGCAATGGGACAAACGATGGGATTTTTTTAACTCCAGCCTGAAATTCGTTATCATGGGGAGTCGAACTCAGAACCTGAAGAGTGCCCCTGGGTTCCCCTAACCAATTGAACTAGAGACCCTTTGGCCAAACAGACAACAACCATATACAAAGTCAAATAGAACAAAATTTAATTAGACTAGGTCTCTAGCCTCTCGTTGATATTAGAGGTCAACAGGAAGGAGAGCAAACAAGTGAAACTCTAATTTAATTCATTCGCTCGTAGGACTATAAAGGCTTACCAGAACATTGGATAATAAGTAACAAAAATTATACCGAAATAAAAGGATAAAGAAATAATAGAACACTAATCCTAAATTATATAGTTGTTATTAGAGAAATACAAAACGAGAACAAGCTACTAAATAACTATTTAGCATCATTGACTACCTAATTTAAGAGTAGCTAAAAGATTAACTAGCTAATTTAAAGAAATATATTATAGGGACACGACAAGGTTGGGGGTGTCACGCCCCTCCCCCCCCCCCTCCTTCCACCACTGGCTGCACGTTCTTCGTTAAGGAAAAGTGGAAATACAATATGCTCTTACATCGTGATGGATGAGGTACCACATGCTACGTGAAGAACCAAACAACACAAAACAACGGCACGATCGAACAGAGCTTTAGTGTTTACTAATTACCACCTAGTTTAAAAATCACTGCCCCTACGATCTAACTAACTGAGAGATAATAAATTGATTCTTTTTCGAGAGCGATTTATCTTTTCTGAACGCAGCATACGAGTTCCTGTTGTACTACTGCCCTCTTCGAGTGTGTTTCCCCCCTCATCTTGTGTCTCTTACCGTAGCAAGTTCTTGAAAAATGATTTCGATCAGTAGGAAAGAGAAGGGGTCAAAAGACTCTCCACATTAAAACAACCAGAGCCATATCCATCTAGGCACAAGTGGGAACCATATCAAACTGACCTTTAAAGGCAGTCTTAATAAGAAATTTATGAAAGTTTCTACCTGTATTTAATGAGTGTCACATAAACAAAATAGTGATATGGCAACCTAATCAATGAAGAAAGAAAGACAAAATAGAAGAAAAAATTTCTTCAGGAGAAAACGACGTCTTTCGTACTGAGGCACGAAGAAACCGCGTAGTTTCTCGGCTAGGAAGAAACCAGCGGTTTCCATAGGTGGGACCCAACAAGCACGCTCACTTGCGCTCGCTCCTTGCCCACGTGCTCAGCAGCCGCGAGCTCCCACGTGCCGCCGTGTGCTGGCTGCTGGCCGCGAGCTCGCCTGCGCTCGGTCCATTCCCACGTGTCGCCGTGTGCTTGCCAGCCACGCGCTCTCATGTGCTCACCGGTCGTGTGTTCCCACTTGATCGCCGGCCACGAGCTCCCACGGGCCGCAGTGCGCTCACCGGCTGCGCGCTCGCCTACGCCTTCCTGCTGGCTGCCGACCGCGAGCTCCCACATGCCGCCATGAGCTTGCCGGCCACAAGCTCGCATGTGCCTTCCTGTTGGGCACGACCTCCCACGCACAGCCGCTTTTAAGGGGTGCGAGAGGGTGGAAGGGATAAGGAAGGGAGAGAAAAAAGCCGTACTTACATTGTGTGTGATAGTTTCTATAATTATTATTTTTCTTTAAAAATGTGCGTGGTTTTTTTCCATTGGGACTGCCTAAGTGCTCATGAGATTGTTTTGATCTGGACAAATAGAAAATCATCACTTGGTGTTGAGGCATGCAGGTTTGGGCGTACTGGCATGTACAGGACCTTCATGTTCAACAAGCCGACGATCATGGTGGTCACCCCGGACGCGTGCAAACGTGTACTGATGGACGACGACAACTTCGTGTCAGCGTGGCCCAAGGCCACCGTGGCGCTCATAGGCCCCAAGTCCTTCCTCACCTTAACCTATGAGGAGCATCGGCGACTGAGGAAGCTCACGGCCGCGCCCATCAACGGATTCGACGCGCTCACAACGTACCTGGGCTACATCGACCGCACTGTCGTGTCCACGCTGCGCGGATGGTCTGAGGCCGGCGGCGAGATCGAGTTCCTGACGGAGCTGCGGCGGATGACGTTCAAGATCATCGTGAAGATATTCTTGACCGCCGCCGATGACGCCACGATGCTGGCGCTGGAGAGGTGCTACACCGACCTCAACTACGGGATGAGAGCCATGGCCATTAACCTACCTGGATTTGCCTTCCACAGGGCTTTCAAGGTCAAGCATGCTTGCATATATGCCCGATCGATCTTGCAAGATAATTAAAATCAATCAATGGACATTAATTAATTCATTAATAACTAACTAAAGAAGTGGGCGGGTAATTATTATTTCAGGCTCGCAAGAAGCTGGTGTCAGTGTTGCAAGGTGTTTTGAACAAGAGGAGGGCGGCGAAACGGCTCCCCAGGTCGAGCATGGACATGATGGACCGCCTGATTGAGGCGGAGGACGAGCACGGGAGACGGCTGGATGACGAGGAGATCATTGACACCCTCGTAATGTACCTGAACGCGGGTCATGAGTCGTCCGGCCACATCTCCATGTGGGCTACGGTGTTTCTGCAGGAAAACCCAGAGATATTTGCAAAGGCAAAGGTATACTCATGTTTACTGTATATGCACACACGGTTAACTAATATATTGTTACTACACAAAGAGCTTGTTACGTTTCCTTTTCTGCTAATTGCATAATCACTCTTTTCTATCAAAAAATGATATGATGGCACGGTATAAAATTTTAAATATCCAAGATCATGTCAGTTTTGCAATGGCACGGTATAAACTATTTGAATATAACTGTCCAGTAGTATTGCTACATTTCATCAGGCTGAGCAAGAGGAGATCATGCGAAGCATTCCTTCGTCCCAGAAGGGGCGGCTAAGCCTGAGGGATTTTAGGAAGATGGAGTACCTCTCACAGGCACAAACTTGTCAATGGCTCAAAAGATTTAAACACGTAATATTTAATACATTGCATCAATTAAACACCCTTTTTTCTTTCTGTAAAGATCATTGATGAGACGCTGCGCCTGGTGAACATCTCCTTCGTCTCGTTCCGTGAAGCGACTAAAGATGTCTTTGTGAATGGTTTGCTTAATTGATACAGAAATCAATCTCCCTCTTTCTCCAGTGACAACTTCTTCCTTGGATTGCATAAAACTCCTCAGCATCTGAACAAAAGCCACTCGTGTAGGTTACCTGATACCGAAGGGTTGGAACGTTCAGTTGTGGTACAGAAGTGTACATATGGACCCTGAAGTTTATCCTGACTCCAAAAAGTTCAACCCATCGAGATGGGAGGTATGTAGAAATGATTTTTAATTTACATCAAATATGGCATGCTAAAGACACGGTTTCCACTCAACTATTTTCAGGGTCATTCACCGAGAGCCGGCACATTCCTTGCTTTCGGACTTGGTACTAGACTCTGCCCTGGGAACGATCTTGCAAAGCTGGAGATCTCCGTCTTCCTCCACCATTTCCTCCTTAGTTACAAGTACGCTCTTTAGACTCAAACCACAGTCAGAATTCTCCTTTTTTTTCTTGTTTCTCCAAGTACAATTCGAGACTTAAGTTCAAATTTATGAGGTGACAAAGGATGTGGGATTTTATGTTTGAAAATATACCAAGAATTTGTATGATTACTTTTCGGGAAATTTTGTATCTCTATATAGTTAATTTAATATTAGCTTCTCTTACCCTATGCAATGTAGTCTGATAAAATCTAATCTATTTTCTAACATAGTATATAACAAAACCTGTTAATTTGTACACGAAGGAGAAAAGGCAAATCTTACTATGAATAGCTTGGACCAGCAAAAAAAAATTGGGATAGTAAATGGAACCCAGATTTTGTTCAGAGGATAATAAAACTTTTTTCCTATTAATTGATGTTAATGAAACATCAGTATTTTTTAAAAATATATATCCAGATGATTAAATGAATTAGTTTCTTTTGGTGTCCACAGGCTCACGAGGAAAAATCCAAACTGCCGGATACGATACCTTCCTCACCCTAGGCCGGTGGATAATTGCTTGGCGAAGATCACCAGGGTTTGCGACGAACAATAAGCCGGCCTCAATCAAACTATTTCTCCTGGAACAATAAAAAACACTTTGTTGATGTTTATCAATGAAACACTTTTTGTATTGGCATGCTTTGCTATCGTGTGAGCGTGAGCCTCATCATGTGAGGCCGTGATAAGGTTATAGATGTGTTTGGTTTGTAAAATAAAATGGTCCGTTGTTACTTTGTTATAAATGTACATATATTCAGTCTATGACATGTACTATATTACTTTGTTACTCAACAGAGTAGATGTTTAACCATTTTGTTTGATATCTCAGCGCTGCATGAGCGGGCTGGCAGAGTTCCGCAAGATTTGTCTGATCTGTGTGTTGCGAATCTAGCACAGCTCCCCGCACTAGAGCTAAGGCGACCCTAGGGGACTTGAGAGAGGCAGCGGCTAGAGGAAGGACCTGAGAGAGGAACGAGCGAATAAGGAGAGCTAGGGTTAGTAGGGGGGTCAGGCACAAAATGACCCGCGGGGTTGTTTCTGTGAAATAAACGGCGATATCTATTTTTCTCTTCTTTGTGTTAAATTAAATTTTAGTTTACGGGGTTATTTGCAATACATGTACCCATACCATGGGGCGGCCGGATAAGACTATGGATTAATTATATATATAAAAATGGAGGTCTTTTCTAAAAAAAACAGCCAAAGCCATGCGTCTCCACGGCAGACCTCCATGAGGGCTCTGAGCCAGCGCTGAATTGGCACTGGGTTTTAAGGAACCTGATGTGCGACAATGCATTTTTTTCTCCATGAATAGGTGATGGTTTTAAGCTAATTTCATGTTGTGACGAAATTAGTGCTTCTGATGTTACTAGCAAGTTGTCATTTCCGTTGGTACCGGTGGACATATATAAGCATGGACGAAGTTAGCAATAGGGCTAGGGGGCTCTAGCCCCCCTACCATCTGTCAACATGTGGAACCTCTTTGAAATTACTATGAAGTTTGCATTATTTTGGAAGGATGTGAGGAGCTGAAAATGTAATTCAGAGATTAAAAAAACTTAAACTCAAATTTGATTTAGTCTAACTTTGTGTTTCGTCCAGCCTCCAAAATATTTTTCTGGCTTCGGAAGAAAAACATTGGTCCCTGGTATATAGCCATGGACACACCTACCGTGAATTCACTATGGGTGCACGTGAAACCATCACGTGCTAAGACGAACCCAGTCGTTGATTAATGACGTTTTAGGACGGTGGAGTCATGTCGTGTTCATGAATATAATTAAACCATATATGGCAAGATGCTCAAACGCAGATGCCATGGCAGGGCATCAAGCGGTCGTTTGGCCGTTTTCTGTAATCCTATATTTCTTACGCGCAGATGTGTCGCTCAGCGTCGTCCTTGTTAATTGTTATATACAAACTCGCTAGCCACTGCCCTATCCCTTCCTCCTCTTGCTCTGGGTTTCCGGCAGAATGGGTGATAGCGTACCTGGCTTGTGGGCAGCGGTAGCCGCCGCCATGGCCATCGTGGTCATCGACGCTCTCGTGCGTCGGGCGCACCGGTGGGCTTGGGAGGCTTCGCTCGGTGGCAGCAGGCTGGCACAGCTACCTCCGGGGGACATGGGGTGGCCCGTCGTCGTCGCCATGTGGGCATTCCTCTGGGCCTTCAAGTCCGGCCACCCGGACTCCTTCATCGGCTCCTTCATCCGACGGTTAGCTGCCGGCCTCTTCTCCCGTTTACATTTTCCTTTAAAGCAGCCATCTGGGCACATGTGGGAACCATGTCAAGCTGACCTTTAAGTGCTCATGAGATTGTTTTGATGTGGCCATCATCGATCGATCAGTATGTTGCGGCATGCAGGTTCGGGCGCACTGGCATGTACAGGACCTTCATGTTCAGCAAACCGACGATCCTGGTGGTCGTCCCGGACGCGTGCAAACGTGTGCTGATGGACGACGACAACTTCGTGTTAGCATGGCCCAAGGCCACCGTGGCGCTCATAGGCCCCAAGTCCTTCCTCACCTCAACCTACGAGGAGCACCGGCGACTGAGGAAGCTCACGGCCGCGCCCATCAACGGCTTTGACGCGCTCACCACGTACCTGGGCAACATCGACCGCACTGTCGTGTCCGCGCTGCGCGGATGGTCCGAGGCCGGCGGCGAGATCGAGTTCCTGACGGAGCTGCGGCCGGCGGATGACGTTCATGATCATCGCGCAGATATTATTGACTGCCGCCGATGACGCCACGACGCTGGCGCTGGAGAGGAGCTACACCGACCTCAAGTACGGGATAAGAGCCATGGCCATTAACCTTCCCGGCTTTGCCTTCCACGGGCTTTCAAGGTCACGCATGCCCGATCGATCTTGCAAGCAAATTAAAATCCAATCAATGGACAATTGTTAACTAAAAGAAGTGGACGGGTAATTATTATTTCAGGCTCGCAAGAATTTGGTGTCAGTGTTGCAAGGTCTTTTGAACAAGAGGAGGGCGGCAAAACGCCCCCCAGGGTGGAGCATTGACATGATGGACCGCCTGATTGAGGCGGAGGATGGATGAGCACGGGAGGCAGCTGGATGACCAGGAAATCATCGACACCATTGTAATGTACCTGTACGCGGGTCATGAGTCGACCAGCCACATCTCCATGTGGGCTACGGTGTTTCTGCAGGAAAACCCAGAGATATTTGACAAGGCAAAGGTATACTACCTTACAGCACGCAAGGTTAACTAATCAATTGTTACTACAGGAAGAGCTTGTTATAGTTTCCCTTTTCGGCTAATTGGGTAATTGCTCTTTTTCTGTTGAAAAATGATGGCACAGTATAAACTTTTGAATATTCAAGATCATGTCTGTTTTGCAATGAGGATTTTAATATAAACGTTCAGTAGTATTGCTACATTTCATCAGGCCGAGCAAGAAGAGATCATGC
Source organism: Eremochloa ophiuroides (assembly GCA_038502445.1). Lineage (NCBI taxonomy): Eukaryota > Viridiplantae > Streptophyta > Magnoliopsida > Poales > Poaceae > Eremochloa > Eremochloa ophiuroides. The sequence goes on from JAHLJS010000002.1 coordinate 97,821,422, forward strand.
GAAGCATTCCTTCGTCCCAGAAGGGGCTAAGCCTGAGGGATTATAGGAAGATGGAGTACCTCACACAGGCACGAACTTGTCAAAGGCTCAAAAGATTTAAACACGTAATATTTAGTACACTGCAACAATTAAACACCCCTTCTCTTTCTGTAAAGATCATTGACGAGACGCTGCGCTTGGTGAACATATCGTTTGCCTCGTTCCGTGAAGCGACTAAAGACGTCTTTGCGAATGGTTTGCTTAATTGATCTAGAAATCAATCTCCCTCTTTCTCCGGTGACAACTTCTTCCTGAATTGCATAAAACTCGATCAGCATCTGAACAAAAGCCACTCATGGCATAGGTTACCTGATACCGAAGGGTTGGAACGTTCAGTTGTGGTCCCGAAGTGTACACATGGACCCTGAAGTTTATACTGACTCCAAAAAGTTCAACCCATCGAGATGGAAGGTATGTAAAATGATGTTTTTTGAAGGGTATGTAAAATGATTTTAATTTACTGAGGTTTTGCCACCCATGATAATCCTAGAAGCATCAAATACGGTATGCTAATGGCACAGTTTGCACTAAACTATTTTCAGGGTCATTCACCAAGAGCCGGCACATTCTTTCCTTTTGGACTTGGTACCAGACTCTGCCCTGGGAACGATCTTGCAAAGCTGAAGATCTCCATCTTCCTCCACCATTTCCTCCTTCGTTACAAGCATGCTGTTTAGACTCAAACTACATTTAGAATTCTCCCTTTTTTTCTTGTTTCTACAAGTACAATTCGAGACTTAAGTTCAAATTTATGAGGTGACAAAGGATGTGGGATTTTATGTTTGAAAATATACCAAGAATTTGTATGATTACTTTTCGGGAAATTTTGTATCTCTTATTAATTTAATATTAGCTTCTCTTACCATATGCAATGTAGTCCGATAAAATCTAATATATTTTCTAACATGGGAAATCATATAACCAAATGTGTTAATTTGTACACGAAGGAGAAAAAGCAAATCTTACTATGAATAGCTTGGACCAGCAAAAAAACGATTGGGATAGAAATGGAACCCATATTCTGTTCAGAGGATAGTAAAACCTTTTTCCTATTAAATGATGTTAATGAAACATCAGTATTTTTTAAATATATCGAGATGATTAAATGATTTATTTCGAGTAAAGTGCACCAGCGGTCCGTAAACTTGTGCTGTTGTGTCATCCCTGTCTCTAACTCTCAAATCGACCGTTTAGGTCCTCAAACTTGTTCGGTTGTGTCATCCTGGTCCTTAAACTTATAAATTACCTATTTAGATCCTCAAACTTGTTCAGTTATGTCATTCCAGTCTCTAACTTGTTCGGCTGTGTCATCTGAGTCCAAACATGGCGATCTAAAAAGTTGATATAAAAAAATAATTTATAACTTTTTCATATGAATTCGAATGAAGACAAACTTTATATAAAAATTGTAGCCCTCAACGCGATCTACAACTTTATAGTTGAAAGTTTTTTTATTTGAAGCCGTTTAATATTCCAAAATATTATTATAAGTTCACAGGTTTTAAAATTTAAAATTTTAAATTAAATTTTGGGATACTAAACGACTTCAAATAAAAATATTTTCAGCTATAAGGTTGTAGATCATATTGAGAACTATAACTTTTATATAGGCCATATCAATATCCAAGTTTGTTGATAATTTTAAATTTCAAATTTCAAAATATATAAATATATAAAAATATTTTGGGACTCTAAACAGTTTTAATTCAAAAACTTTTCAACTACAAAGTTGTAGATCGCATCGAGGACTACAATTTTGATATAAAGTTTGTCTTCATTTGAATTCATATGAAAAAGTTATGAATTATTTTTTTATATCAAGTTTTTAAATCGTCCTGTTTAGACCCAAATGATACAGCCTAATAAGTTTAGGGAATGAAATGACACAACTAAACAAGTTTGAGGACTTAAACGGATGATTTGCAAGTTTATGGACCGGAATGACATAACAGAAGAAGTTTAGGGAGCGAGATGACACAGATAAACAAGTTTAAGGACCTAAACGGTCGATTTGAGAGTTTAGGAAACGGAATGACACAGCAGCGCAAGTTTAGGGACCGCTGATGTATTTTACTCATTTATTTTCTTTTGGTGTCCACAGGCTCACGAGGACAAATCCAGACTGCCGGATACGATACCTTCCTCACCCTAGGCCGGTGGATAATTGCTTGGTGAAGATCACCAGAGTTTGCGACGAACAATAAGCCGGCCTCAATCAAACTATTTCTCATGGAACCCTATAAAAAACACTTTGTTGATGTTTATCAACCAAACACTTTTTTGTATTGGCATGCTTTACTATCGTGAGTGTGAGCGGTGAGCCTCATCAAGTGAGGCCGTGATAAGGTTAATAGAAGTGTTTGGTTTGTAAAACAAAATGGTCCATCATCATCTCACTCTCTAGCTTTTTATTTGGTTTGTGGAATAGAATGAATCGATGACCACACTATTCCCCATAAGTTAATAACTTATAACTAGTACTAGTACGTAGAATGATGTCATTCCACTAAATATGAGAAATGGACTCACGATGCATCACCTCATCTAGAATAAGTTAATTTCCCAAACCAAAGACTCCAATGTTAGTTCTTCATCATAACGGATAAGCTTAAGTGGTCTCCAACTTGTGAGTGATGTAACATAAGAAGTTAAGAAGCCAACGAAATGGCATTTTCTCATCTTGCTTAGGTTTGTTGCAGGGCATAGGACAACCTCAAATATGTTTTCTTTCCAAGAACATGTTTTTCATTAAGAGAAGCTATAACATGTTTACTGTTGGTATTTTTTAACGTCATCACTATTTAACAACATTAAAAACAGATGGTACTTAAATTAACTTGTCATTAGTAACTAGCCACTTATCTCTCACCAACATTCCTAAGCATTGAACTAGGTTATCATCCCTAATTATATTAGCTAGGAATAAAGTATTAAATGAATTTATTATTTCGTGTGACTAGGCAGAAATAAATATAAGAATATGAACTAAAGAACAATTCTGCAAGCGGACAGATAATTATACCATTGTAGCATTTTATCTAGAGTATTATCAGGTTGTCGATTTATATTTATACCACTGGGAAGGTCTAGTAGGACTTATACCTACAACTTATACCGTTAATGTAAAAGATAAACCATAACTATAATCCTACTCATAGCAGGGATAAGTCACATGATAAAGATATATAGGATAAATATGATCAATCATCATCATAAATAGGTAAACATCAGAGCTCATCTAGTCATAACAATAGCTAGCCAATGGATAGATAAAGGAATTAATACCTAAAGTAATTCTATAACTACGTCAATGAATACTATGATTAGTGCAATTATATCTAGCGATCATTGTTTAGCTCTACCTACATCATGATTAAATGTAAAGGAGCATCATCTAATGAGGATATTAAGACACAATGGTCACCTCCTTCGCGACCGCGCTCTGCTAGACCTACATACGGGGGGTGGACTACAGAGGAATCAACGTAGCTGTGACCTACGCGAACTACCACAGAACCCGGCACATCAGGGTGCACTCGCAGATAAGCAAGATATCTAAACACCATGTCTACATACTGCCAATCATTCATCCACGATATCTCTGGACGAACGGTATACGAGCAATTACATAAATTCAATAGGATCAACTAACTATGCTAGACATATAATCAAAGTGAACAATAACTGTTGCAATTAAGAACATATATAAGATTAAGAACAATGTTTTTCAAATCATAATGTTGAATACAATAAAAGAAAAGAACTAGAACTACACCGAACTCCGCGCTCCAGACAGACGCCAGGGGCTCCAGATCCCGCTGAAACTAGAACTCCTCTGCTTCTAATCTAACTAGGCTAAAGTAATGAACTAGAGAGGCTCTGATGAACTAGAGAGGCTTTGGATGGCTTGATCTGCAAATGACTTGACGCCTCCAGGGAGGGGTCTGCCCCTTTATTTATAGCCCAGTGGGATGAACGTGCACCACAGGATCAAACCGACTTAACCAAGAGCCGAGATGACTCCTCATAGGCGGTGGAGGAAGACTCCGGAAGGCGGGGGCCAAAACCTAGAGGCCCCCCTTGGGGCCGCCCAGCCCCACCTGGTAGGGTTCGGGGCCCCGGTTGCTCGGGTGTCTTCTAGATGCTTCTAGGGTTCTGATGACGATATTTGCCTTCGCGGTTAAGTTTCGTGTCTTTTACGCACTTTAATCCCTCTTTTATGCCTTTCTGGAATAATCCCTGGAAAATACAGAATATGCAAAACTCGTGAAAATTGTCAGTTAAAACCCTATACTAGTGTGTATTCATGTGTCCTTTTATGTCTAAAGTTCTAATAAAAGTTGACGTTATCCACCGTCAACAACTCCCCAAGCTTACCTTTTGTCAGTCCCTTGGCAAACAAGGTAAGCCTAATTACTGATATATTTGGATCAGGAGTTGCTACAATGCTTTCATGCCTTCCAAGTACACATACTTTCAAATAGAAATTCTCCTCCGGATTAGACAAAACTGCTCTAACTCTCGAACTTACCCATTTCACTTTTAACTATGGAGCTTTATAGTTTTTGCATTAGTCTTGAGCAATCGAAAGATAGAACAATCAAGTCAAGCACTATGTCTCAAATTCTTCACAGTACTCTTATTCCAAAGTTTTGCAAATTTTCAAAATAAAATTCAGAGCTTAATTGTATGACACCCTCAAGTCCCTCAGTTTCTGTAGTATTCATGGATCTCACCGAGGCATTAATGATGTTATGCCTTCCTACAACTAAGGAGTGTAGTGGAGCTTACAGGAGTGACAATAACAAGGATGAGCATACTTGCAGTTCATATATTGTAAAGTCAAACAATGGATCCACAGATAGTCAAGGCATACAATCAAACCAAGATGTGTATGTGTATAGAATATGGTATTTAGTGGCTAATCCTAATTCTACTTTTGCTCCTTGAAAATAACTCCCTCTTTTAAAACTTAGAACTTTTCGCGGGAAAACATGGGCTATCTTTGTTCTTTATTCTTTCTTTTTTCTACAGGGAGGCGGGCATCTAAGTACCTATTGTTTTAATTGTTGGGACACTTGTCCATCTTTTACTTCACTTTTCTTTTTCAATACTTTTACATAGCCACATGCATCCTTTGAATATAAATAATTAGAGAGATAATGATAAGAACTTAGAGCAATTAAAGAGGGGCTGTCCTATGGGGTATATATTGTAACGACCCGGGTTTTTGGGAATCCAAAAATACGAACTTTTAAAATTTTTCCCGTGAATGTGTGAAGCATGTAGTTACTAGGCTAAACGGTAATTAACCCACTAACAAATCGTTGCATTCATATTGTATTGCTTGTAGATATGAGTTCGCGTCGTGAGTCGGTTCTCGTTTTGAGTTTTCTTTTCCGTCGGAGAGCACAAGCTCATAACAACATCTCTTGATCCTTCTCGAATATCCTTCTGACTCCTTGATTCGGAATCCACCATTTGCTAACGAATAAAATCCTTGTCTTCCCTTTTCACCTCGGGAAACCCTCGTTAACCTCTCCACCTATTAATTCCATCGCAAATCTCATTTGAATTCCTCCTTCAAATTCCAGTGGATCTATATCAATTTCCATTCCCAATTTTTCCCCAAACACGACCAAATCCTTTTCCGAAACTTTTTGAATCAAATTTGAAAGGAAATGATAAAAGAAAGGAGAAAGACCCTCTCAGAACCAGCCCCCTCCCTACTCCTTGGCCCAGCAGCGCGCGGCCCACATCCTCTCTCCCTCCTCTCCTCTTTGAGCCCAGCATGGCCCAAACTAACACCGCCCTAGGCCACGCGAGCGCAAAGCCGCACGGGCCTGCACGAGCGCGGCCCACTCGGCCTGCTTGGCCCAGCTCGTGGCCCAGCAGCGCGCACCCCTGTGAACCCTAGCTTGGGCGCTCGCCCATGCGCCAGGAGCCGCCGCCGCCGCCGCTCGCTCTCGCAGGAACACGACGCGGGCACACGCCCCAATGCCACCTGCTCGGCCTTCCAGATGGATGCCGCATGCCCCTCCCGTGGCACGGACGACGAGGATCGACGGCCCCAACTGGAGCCCTAGCCGCGCGAGTATAAAGCGAGGCCGAAGCCGCCGCCATCCTTCTCTCCACGGTCGCCACCGCCTCCTGCTTGCAGACGCCGCCACTGCTCCACGGCCGCCGTGCCCATGTGCAGCTAACCACGTCGAGCTCCACGACCTCAAGACCTGCAGCCAGCCGTCGGGTCCGCTCTGCACCTCGTCCCGTCCCGGCCTGCCCTGCTCTCTCCAGCGCGTCGCGGCCATGGCCGCGCTCATCTCGCCAAGGCCACGACCGCGGCCTCGCTGCGCCACCAACCTCGTCGCGTCACGTCCTCACCAGCGCCCATCACGTCGTCCCCGAGCCCGATTGCGCCTCGGCCACGACGGCGGCGTGCCGTCCTCACGCACGCCACTGCCGCGACGACCCCGCCACGCCGAGCTAGGAGCACGCCGTCACCCTCCCCGTCAAACCGCGGCCTCGCCTTCGTCCTCGCCGTGCGCATGACCTCGACACCTGCCGGCTTCGGGCACGTCAACCGCAGCCGGTCACCGGCCAAGCTTCGCCCCCACACTCTGCCACCGTCGCCGACCATCTGCGGTTGACGTGGCCACGACCGTGCCAACGGGCCAACAGCCGCGGCGCCTCCCAAGCCGCTCTCCTCGCTGTGGCCACTGGGCACGTCACAGCCTGAGTGCCAGCTGCCGAGCCCCTGAAGCTCCTTCCGCCTCTTCGCTGTGCACGTGCCGCAGCTACGACACCAACCGTAAACCACAGCCCTCCCCCTTCTGATGGTGAGCCCTGTGCCAAGCCCCCCTGATTTTCCCCTTTGCACATCGTTGTCCTGCTGAACCCGGCCATCGGGCCGTGAATCATATTCTTGCAGGAAGGCCGGCCGCACTCAAGCCAAACCACGACCTTGCCGAGCTGCAGAACCGTGAGCCCGGACATGCCACAACCCCGTTCGTGACACGACGGGCAGTACCCCACTGCTCGTCTATGGCTCGCGCGGACAACGAGACAACCTTCCCCGGCACCGCGTGCTGCCGGCAACGAGCCCTACCCGCGTCAAGCGATCTGCCGTCCACAAGCCCTCGGTGAGCCATGACATTCTCCCCTATGGTGGGCACCACCACCGTGACCGGACCCGCCATATGAGTCATGGAGTCCCACACAAGGGGACGCGTAGGCTGAGCCCCTCCCGGCTCAGGACACTCGCACACACAACACGAGACTTTTTTAGCCAAATCGAACCACCGGCGTTCCAAGAACGTCGGCGTGGCCGAGGACTACCCAAACCACCACCATGATCACTGGTTTTACCTTGTGCCTTTGGACTCCGAGACCACCACCACTCTACTCGTGTCACCGAAGGACACGAAGGACGTCGATCAACAAAGGAGAAGATCTCTGGAAGTCTTGCCTGATCGCCCCGACGCGCACCGACGCCCCGTCCAAGCTTCAACTTAGCTACCGCGCACACCATTGGAACCCGACCATGCTCTGTCACCTCCCCGCCACTTGTTGCCACCTCCAGCCAGTCTCCGGCCAGCCACAGCCCCGTCCGGCCAGCCGCGACCAGCCCGCAGGAGGCCACGACTAGCCACGACCAGCTGAAGCAAGCCATGGCAGGCCAGAAGGTACCAACAGCTGGCCCAGTGGAGCCGAGATGTGTAGAAGCAAGCCTCGCTACTTTTCCTTTGACACTGGCCCTGTCCGACCTTGTGCCATAGCCCCGTTGCCACATCTTGAGGCCCCATAGATAATGTTGGACGGTTGGAAAGCCAAAGACGCTGGACTATTGGACCCCTGCTCTTACTCCTTGTACATCTATCCATCATACTGTATCCTATCCTTATGATATGTCTAAATCTGTTGTACCCTATCCTTATATTCTATCTGTTGTACCCTGTCCTCATGATCTGTCTGTATCTAAATCTGTAATACAGGATCCATCTATCATAATGCTATGAAATTGTGCTACTCCGCAATCTTATAATGAGTCTTTTGAGTCATGTCATCGGTTCTTATTGCTGATTGTTGTGTTATTTGTCTGTGTGCTGTGCCTTCGAGCCGGTGGTGGGATCGTACCTCGTTCAGACGTTGCGATCGCGGGATTCGTTCCGCCATGACTGTAACACCGAGTGTAACCTGACCTCACATTGTCTCTCTCTGACTTTTTGTGCACCGACCCCCGTATGCTCGTACCCTACGCGACCGTCGCATTGCTCTAATTCTTGCGGTGACAACCGCACCGCTATGGATCCGAGTAATGACTTAGTGCCAGTGCACCTAGGTCGTGGTACCCTATGAGTGGTTTGCGCACTTGTATTCTTCTGTGTGTCGCTCTCTTCTGACGCCCCGTCTATCACCGTGGCATGTGCGTTGGAAGTAATAGACCACCGCTTTATGTTGTTTCTCGCTCTTCATTTCCATTTGGTCCGTTCTATTCGATCCTGTCTTGCTCATGGCGCTTGGGTCAAAGACCGAACTGACTCCTTTTGTTAGCGAAGCTATGGTCTATATTAAGATCTCGGACCTATGCGGGTCGACTCGGTCGACCGCTTAAAACCATCTTCACCGAAGATGTGACTGAGAATATAATATGGATGTGCCTAGCTAACTTCTCTCTCTCTTTTGATTCTTGGTGTTTAAACACTTGTATGATTGTACCCATTTGAATCACAACCTTGGTACCCTACAGGTGGACTAAACACTCGCTCTATCTCATGCAACATTTCTTGTCAATAAATCCCTCGTTCCTCTCTTTGCTTGGCTCGTCCTCCGACCCCCGTCTCCTCCATAGCGTTCGGGTCGGAAGATCGTGTGCCGTGGTGTTTGCTATGGATAGGTTTTGGCCTAAACCATTTATGATAAAGCCATACTGGCTTGTCTATGACTTATGTGCTTAGCAAACCACCATCCTTATTTCTTTAGCCCGATGAAATCGGACATACGCCGAGAGGGCCAAGTCAGGTATCTTTTATTATTTCTCCTGTGTCAATGGATCTTTCTATATCCCGTCGTCTTTCGGTGTATTGGGTGCTTTCTATCTTGTGTCGCTTCGCGGAGTAGCCTTTCCGGATTAGCGACGATTAGATCAAGAACCGTGGAAGGAGGAGAACATGGACGACGACAGAAGCTTTGAGGTGAAGTCACTCTGGAGGAGGTGACCCAGCAGAACGACTACACTAACTGAGGAGTGCTCATACCACTACTTCCTCGACAATGCAGGTGTCATGGCAGCACCTTCTTTTAGAGAATCCTATTAGACATTGCAAATTTAGAATTGCTAGCGCTTTATAATTACTCCTTTGCTAGCATATGATGCATATTACTACCTAAGCCGTTACTACCCTGCTTGCAACCACTCTACTATACTACCCAGCTTCGCGCTCACGCTCTTTTATACATATTCCTACCTACTTGCTTGCTTGCATGTTACATCACTATATTTATTTATTAACTCCACTCGCATTGTATCTATGATGTGATGCTGGTGGTGAACCCCTGGGAATGGTTTGGCTTGGGATGCCGGACTGGTGGTATGTGAGCGTGCTGCGTGTGTCTTGGGTGTGTGGTGAGGGTCGAGTCGACCAAGTGGGATACACGACGAGCTGTGTAAGCAAGTCTTGCCGGGAGTTGCATCTGGGCATTCCCACGAGAGATACCTGTGGCGGGTAATGGTGTATGAGGTGGTTTCGGGATGGATACCCTGCGTGGATTGAAATCCCATGAACGGGGGTGCCGTGGAGGCACGGGGAGAGTATCCCCTAAGAGAAGATGCCTGCTTGGTCAACCTAGGATCTACTGGTACTCAGGTTCATAGGAATCCTTTACTGCTCACTCACTTCTGATGGGCGGGAGACGGCTGGACTACTTGGTAGTGCGGTGCCACTACTGCTAGGTTGTGAGGTGATTAGGGTGGGCGGTGACGGATGTGGGATTCCCGAACCGTCCTAGATGCGTAGTACCACTGATTGGGCCCGGTACTGCGTCTCCCAGTCTCAGCGTTTCGGCGTAAGGGCCGAAGTTACCCAGGGCTGAGGGTAGGGTGGCATCGACCTAGGCAAGCAAGCACCCGGAATTCTGCCTAGATGTATGTACAACATCGAAGATGGCTAATCTTGTGAGTAGTAAAACCTCTGCAGAGTGTTACGGTTGATCGATCGATACATATGCCGACTCGTCGGCTATGGACCTTTCCTGTGGTCTTCTACTGGTGTAGTGAGTGTATTCTTTTCTCCCCCTGGATGATGATTGTCTGGCAGTGTGCCGTTGTGGCAGTGTGCCGTTGAGACAGGACCCGAGAGGGAGTTGGGCCTGTCGACTGAGCGCGAGGTGTGTGTGTGAGGTGGTGTATGGGTGGGATGATGGATTTGGGATGGATCGATGGATGGTGTTGAGATGGGTTAAAACTTGACAAACTATTATAATATTTGTTACTGGATACTACTTGCATGTGCCTAGGATGCAAACCACAGCCAAATTTTAGGATCGCTAGATCCTTTGTTTTCTCTTTTCCACTAAAGCTCATCGGTGCTGACCATGGCCTGCACATATCTGGTGGTGTGCAGATTACCTGACTAACAGAGATAGTGATACGAAGGATTAGACGATCTCGTGCCTACGCTCAGGTTTGGTTCAGGAGATGAGGACTATGCTGCGCCAAGAATAACTCTGATGGTACCCGTGAAGGAGGAGCCTTCACTCGACGACATATTCCGCCAACTCTGATGATGACTAGATATGCTTCCGCTAGATTAACCCTGTAATAGGTGTCCACTCAGTTGATGTAATATTTTGTAAGTATTCTCGATGTATGACTTTAATATCAACTGATATATGATAATGCGATAAGATCAATCTTTGGTTTTATCACATTATATCTCATTCTGTGGATTTTCCCATCGTGGAAAATCGAGGATGTTTCATATATTTTTGGGTGTTTACTCCCAGTGTAGGAGAAAACATTTTAAAGGTGAATCTGGATGAAAATGAAAAATGGTTGCGCTTACTCCCAGAATAGGAATAATGCATATGTAGGTAGAGTGTGTATGTGATCTTGATTTTAAAAGCATGACAAGACTCTCATAAGGTATACAACAAAGGTTGACTGAACTCAATGCAAAGCAAGCAGCATAAATGTGCAAGGGTTCCCTATCTCTAAATATATCAACTTTGGCTTTGGTAGGAACTCACACTTTGTCATACAAGAGCTCATCATGTAGGATTTTTAAATTTTCAAAATAAATCTTCAGAACTTAGTATTGTTAGGAATAAGATAAATAGTAGCTCAGACCTTCATGCATCATATCAATCAATCACCTAGACTTAGCTCAGGCATATGCCTCCACTAGTTTCAGGTTCAGAATAAATTCTTAAGTCAAAACAGCAATATCTAAAACTCAAGAGAATTCATAGTTTGAAAACTAGGCACTTAAAAAGTATTACGGCAGAGCAACTATTCATCATCTCTAAGACAAAATTTTCATGTTCATCAGTTTTAATTAACTCTAGTCTAGACTGACTCTAAACATACTCTAATATATAGATAAATATTTATTTGGTTTTAATTGTTATTCATCTTTTTATTTGTTTTTTAAACTATTGGACTCACAAAAGACTCTATGACTTGTGGACCTTCATGCGCCCACATGTTTTTGGTATTTTTAGATTTTCTTAAGGTGCTATGGTGAACCTTCATGTTGTCGGGTACCAAGGTATGGGGTACCCAACTTCAACGCAAAAACATACTTCCCAAATGAAGCCCGGTACAAGAAGGCGCCAACCAAGGCCCATGCGGGAACAGCTTACGCAGCCTAAGATAGAGCCACGTGGAAACACACTGCCTCCCCCAGGCGCATGGACCCCTCGGGAGAAATCCTCCGATTCGCCCGAGCCTCCACGACAGGGCTCGGGAAAGCAGGACCCTCGGACGATACCATCCGATTCGCCCGAGCCTGCCATCAAATACTGCAGCCTCGGGCGACCAACTTCCGATTCGCCCGAGCCTCCCTGCTATATGCAATCTTCCTCGGGCGCACCTCTCTGGTTCGCCCGAGCCCTACCGACATCAGCAGAGCAATCTTGTCACCCAAGGACATCCTTGACCACTTTACAAGCACGGTTCCATCGAGTGGGCCCCTTGACGCGAGTGCGCCTCGCATGCGCACGTCCACCGTACCAACTACCATATCTCCTCTGATGACCTATGTGATGGTCCCACTCCTTCCGCACGGCCACAGGGACAGTCAATCGCACGACGCCCCGCGCTGACGGAGAGATTCTCCAACTACGACAGCGACAGCTCTGGCCCCTGGCACACGAACCGCATGGGGGCAGGAGAGGCGTGCACTTTTCGGCCAACCTGGGAGAATGGGCAAAGCTTATGACCGGGCCCGCCTACCCCTCGGAAAGTACCGCACATGGGGGGACGCGCTCGAGGGAGGACACTCCTATCGCTTCGTCCTGTCTCGCCCCCGACGGCATCAGGGACTGCCGAGCCTCGAGAGTCAATACTCAAAGGTCAACTCGTCTTCTCATTGCACTGTGCAGGGTCGGATGCGACGCCATGACCTAGCGCCACGCAACAGACCACGCCCCGCGCTGTGCGCCACCTTGGAACTCACCAATCGAACAGTGAAAGATCAACCGAATGACCTAGGCCATACCTTCGAGGCGCCTAGACGAAGTCGTGGCTGACGACAGGCACCGGTCACCGCGGTCGCCACCATGCCGAGTATTGTAACCACAACAAAACACATGTAACTGTTAACACCAAATTTTGGGCTGGGAGCCGATAGTCGATACCAGAGGAAGATAGCCGATATCGGAGGAAGATAGCCGATTTTGAAAGCAGATTCCGTCCAGCGGAAGGAAGGAAATAGCCGATTGCACGGTGAATCAGTTATCGGGCCAAGGTGACAGGAGGCGCGCAGCGTCGGTATTGATGACGTCATCCAGAGTCCACGCCGCCAGGATGCGATCAAGATCGGAGTCCGTTATGGAAAGGGAAGGTGGGACTCCAAGTTACCTTAGATATAGGATAGTTTGTTAGTATCCTTATCTATTGACGAATTGTAATTCGACTAGGACTCTATGTATGCTCAGGGTATAAATATAAGCCCCCAGCCATTGAAAAACAACAACAACATCAATACAACACAACTTTCGGCTCTGGCCAACAAACCCTAGAGTCAGTCGAGTCCGGCGAGTTACTTCATCCAGGCTGGGTGTCATCCGGTGGACGCAGGCTTGCTTGTAAGTATCGTCAACCCCTGTTAAACTATGTCTTTTTAGCGTCATCCGGTGGACGTGGAAGCATGGCGGATCAGGGTCCTTGCTAAGCTCTGTTTCTTTAGTGTCATCCAGTGGACGTGGGAAGCACAGTGAGTCAAGGATGATTCACGCTGGTTTACCCGATCAATCTGTGTTAATCGTCATCCGGTGGACGAGATGCAGATTAGGACGGTTTTCACGCGCGGATTAGTTATCGATTCGTGTTTGTTTGCTTGATTAATCTATTAGTTAATGTCATCTGGTAGACAGGCTATAGATTGAGATAGTTTGCACGCATGGATTAGTTATCGGCTCTAGCTATATATGGCAATTTAGTTAGATTCATTAAGTTATCAAGATGTTATTTGTTGTTTATTGTTTATTTATCAATATAACATCTCTCTGCCCGATCAAGATTGATAGATTTGGCCTTAGATTCACTTGAATCTGATCGTCGTTTATGCTTTCTTATGCTTATTTTACCATGATGATCGGTTCCATGCTTACATCGGCTAATTCCCTATCAATCTTGTTCGTTACATGTTGTGTGTTCGGTGCTAGTTGAGACATAAGTAGTTCTGAGGTTATCGTAAGTCTTATTTTTGTGTCCTTGTTTAAGTTAAACTGAGTGTCATCCGGTGGAACAGGTTTAACCTAACAAGTGTCGCTAGATTAGACTTGCTTTAATTTGAGGTCTGTTTATGACTGCGCTAGCATTCGTTCATGCTTCATGGACCCTGCATCGGCTAAAGAGCCGATTCAGCTATGCTTTCACGAATAGATCGTGTATATAGACTTATTTGGATATCAAACTGTGACAGAACCTCCTAAGCTATATGGCCCACATGCACCTGTCGTCGTCCCAAAGACCTCCGACAGCCGTGCAGGTGACCCGTATAACCTAAAAGGGTCTGCCGGGTTTACGAGTAAACCCGTTTCCTTCGAACAGGATCTTAATTTCGAAGAAATTGCAGAGTACAACATTTCATATAAATTTTACAACTCGGAGTACAAGAGCGGAAGACTTAAAATATTACATAGGATTACAAACCCGTGTTCTTAATTATACATTAAGTGCGATTATTACAAACCAAAATATGAGTAGTGGCAGTAGGTAAGTAGCTTATACAACACTTATATTACATAACATCCCTGCCCAGGGATCAAATACTCACTCACTATCACTATCTTCTTGGACCATTTCCTCGAACACTGTCATACAGCAAGGTCCAACACAGACCTTGGGTTGCTGATTGCCTGCAACATGGGGTTAACAAACCCTGAGTACGAGGGGTACTCCGCAAGACTTACCCGACTAAAAATTGGGAAGAAGACTCAGGAATGCAGGCTAAGGGGAATCAAGGAGAGGCTTTAGCAAGAATCAAAGAGTTTTGCAGAAAAGCTCTCTAAATCAGCTTAACATTTAATCTCAAGCTAGATTGTTTCATTCAGTTACCTCGTCATCAATACCCTTTCCCATATTTACATAGTTCCGAACCACTCTTCGCTGTAAGTCAGTGGATCAAGTCTCCATTGACCGAGGAGCAACGATGATTCGAATCGATTAAGTACCCAGCTGGGGATTCCTATCCACACTGCATATGTAGCACTTAAGCTTGCATATACCAACCCCGCCTACCACGGCTTTTCCAAAACTTGAACCGGTCCTGCGCCACCCGAGAGCACAGTACTCCTCTCCTCTCCAGGCACGCCGGCCACGAGGGTACACGCTACTCTCGCCATCTCTCCACTCCCAGTGCGTGGTTGTCGGTTCAGGTAAAGGAGCAACCGGAGTCAGAGGCTTTCCGTAGTATGTGGGTAGTTGCAAAGTCTCGATCCATCAGGCCGACAACGAATGGTCCCTAATGGATTCCATTTCGTTTTCTTAATAGACAGTCAGAGACACTACATTGAGACTCCTTTCTCAATGCAAGTCTACTGCCCTGTCAAACAATTATAATAGTTCATAGTAGTATACCCAAAGCATACAAAATATCTTTTTTATAAAAAGCTTAACTATTAAGCATGGCTAAGCATTTTATAAACATTTGCCTTTAAATCAGGTTTCACGGATAATATATCAAGGCAGGTAAATGCAGCAAGTAGGTGACAATAAACTCCTATCAACCTAATGCAGTAATTTAACTCAAAGTGATAAAGATTTGTAAAACACAAGGAGGGGTTAATGCACCGGGGCTTGCCTTGTTGTTCGGCGAGGGACGGGTCAGGATCAGAACCGCAAATGTCAAAACCACCGATAACTCCGGAAGGTTCGTCAGCGGCGACTTGCTCGATTTTTACTTCCTCGCCTTCGGTCACTATACGTGATAATGATGCATGCTTAATGATAGTGTAAATATCATGATTAACAATAAACAAGCATTAAATTAATAACCTTGAGTACAACTTTCCTTCACGGTAAAGTTGTAATCAAAATCTCACCTACCGTGTTATTGTTGCATAATTAATTCATTAATTATTTTTAACAGTCATAGAAAGCCGCAACTAACACGACCTTCAACACTAAGAAAGGTGCTTAGGATCAATTAGGGTTTCTGATCCTAAGTCTTCACCCAATGCCAAAATAACACAAAAACCCTAGAGTGATTAACACTAATCATCATTTTAATTTAATTGATTAATTAAGAATAAATCATAAATAATAAAACTTTATCCAACTGAGCCAAGGATTTTTGTGGAGGTAGCTCATTGGTCAAAATAGCTACCCAATGAATTTCATAATTTTTGGATTTATATTTTGAGCTACAAAAATCATAGAGGTGACATTTATTAATTAAAATATGCATTTTTACAGTCTACATAAAGTGCTCAAAATACAAGTTTCATATTTTTCATAAATTCTTCATATCACAGAGAGGCTCCACAATTTATTTCAGAATTTTTGGAGCTATAAATTAATTCCTTCAAAATTAGCAAAATTGGTAACTATTCATTCCCTTTTAAAATTGAAAAGACCAATTACAGGGGTACTGGGCCGGCCCGATTGGGCCCAGCATGGCCCGTCTTCAACCTCCGGCTTCCTTTCTGGTGCCCACCGCGGACGCGCGCGGCACAGAGCACGACGGCACCTCGCCGGCCCGGACTCGCCGCCGGTGACCTCTCCGGCGAGGGGAAAAAACACCACCGAGCTCCCACAGATACCCATGTACCTATCGAGCTAGTTGGTTGGACAAGTCGGAGCTCAGGGCTCGCCTGGCCGAGACCATGGCGGCTCGACCGCGGCGGCAACGTGCGCGCCGACCAAGGCGGACTATAAGAGACTAAACCAACTACACCTAGCACCTCATGGAGCTCACCTAGGAGCACTGCTCGCGCTGGTTGGAGTGGATAACGGCCGGAGATGCTTCGTCGACGTTGATGGCGGCTCCAGTAGTGAGCTCCGGCGGCACGAACCCTGTTCCGAAGTGTTCCGAGCACCAAACGGAAAACCGTCGGTTTCATGAGTCTCAGGATAACAAGAAGGACTTGGAACATGAACTAATGCGGTCAAGAACTCACCCAAATGACCTAGTCACGTTGAGATAGGAGCGGCGGCGCTCCGACCGGCTCTAGAGAAGACGACCGGCACACGACGACTTCGGTGACGAGGGGACGCGGGTAAAGGCTCTACGGGTGCGCAACAACACTACGGAGCTGGTGGCAAAACGAAAAGGGTGAAGAGGGATTGATGACCGCGAATTCGGCCGGCGACCGAGCTCGACGGCGGCGAACACGAACGGGAAAAGGAAAACGGCGAGCTCGGCTTCGGGCTTATAAGGACGATAAGGATGCTCAGGACGTTTGCCACGACACACGCTCGTGCCACGTCCTAGGGCGACGTGCCCACGCACGTTGCGTCGCCGAGGGCGGCGGCGGCTCGTCGGCAAGCAGCTGCGTGGCAGCGAGCCGAAAGCCCTGTTCGAATCTTGATGCACATTTTGCATTTTACCCCCTCCCGAGACTATTCCCTAAATTACTTTCGTTTTTATATAACAATCCGAAAATATCCCAAAATAAGATATGTGAGAAATTAAATTCTGAACAACTTTCGTATTTTAAGTATTTTCAGATTTCAAATATTTTTGAAATTATAGAAAAGGGGGTAAATGGCCCTTTTTCAATTCAGTTTAAATTTCAAATTTTTATTGAATAAGTTCAAAATCTAAGAACATCAAAATGGTTCAACTCAGAGATCTTTACAACTTTTGTTTAAAGACCATCTTCAGATTCCATATAATTTTTGAATTAAAGTTTTGAATTCAAATTTAAATATAGTAATTCAAGTTTAATTTGAATTTCCCAATGAAAACTTGAAAAACTTTGAATACCAAAGTTTCTCTATTTAAAAAGAGCTAAAACTTTGCTTTTGGGACCAATGTCCAATTCTACTTAGTTTTGAAACTAGATTTTTAGTCCGATTTAGGGCTTTAAGAATTAAATTGCTAGTAAAAGCCACTCTATTGCCCTAAGCACAAGCCATAAGAGAAAAGTAAACTCATTCTCAGTTGATGCAGGTCAAGTTTGATAAAAATTCATACATATTGTACAATGCTCATGATGACATGCTCAATTTTAAATGTTCCGTAACACAGGAGTGTTACACAAACGATCTAGCTTTGTTTGCTGGGTTTGTTGAAGCCCGCTGGCTGTTAGACCAGGTGAACGCAGACTTGGTGAACTTAGCGAAGAGGATTTACTAAAGCCACCGGCCTTCTAGACCGGCTTTAGTCGATCTCTACTTGTTTGATGTACAGATCAGATCTGTACACATGATCTATTTTCTTTTATACATATTAACTGAATTAGATTGGCTAGCACGTTATTATCTTCATATGAGTATCCTGATAGCCGTTTTACTTCATTATTATACTATCGGTTCATAACATGACGGAATCGGCTTTCTAGTCGATCTCCGATTATGCTGGCTCTTTGAGCCGTACAGTTGGAACTATCTGGACTCACCAGTTAGTTCCGCCTTGGGTTACTGATTATATCTGTTTCCTTGTCAATTGCAGGTCAAATTGACTGGCACGCTTGGGTGTTACCGACACTCTCAGACCGGGTTCGAAGCTAGCTGGATCTGCGAGAGCTCTACTGCCTTCAAGGGTTGTTTCCGGCTTCGCTGGTGTGTTGGGCTTAGGGAACCACTTTTTGCGCCAACAGTAACTTTAGCCTCTCCCTTATAACTATAAAAGGGAAGGCAGAGGCCAATATCAGGCAGACTTCAAGTCACCCACAACACTCAACTACCACATGAACACACACATACACGTACGCATAAGAGACTTGGGAGCTCCTCCCTCTCTCGCCTAGGTTGTAATCCCTACTACAAGCACCCCTGTGCAAGGCAACATGACTCGACTCGCACTGGACGTAGGGCACTTTTAGCCCGAACCAGTATAACCCCTGTGTTCCCCCTTGCACACCACCCGCGGCCTCAGCTGCAAATCACAAATTCACTCACCGATGTTAGCACCCGCTAATCCTAGCACCGACAGTTGGCACGCCAGGTAGAGGCCTTTTCTGTGTTGATTCAGGTCACGAATGAGAGCTAGCTAACCTGCGCTTCTTGCTGGCGCGGTGCTCCGGTTCAGAAGCCTTGAGTTCGTGGCCATTGGCCGCGGTCTCGAGATGAACCTCCGCCCGACCGAGCCCCGTGTCATCGTCATCCTGACCCCGGCCCAACAGGTGGCTGGGGAAGGGACCCCGGTTACACCTCCACCCGTTCCGGGGGACGGAGGGAACGCCACGCGTCGCTCCCGTCGATCTAAAAGGGGGAGGAGCAACCGCGCCAACCCGCCCCTGGCTGCAGGAAACGCGACCAACCCGGTGCCCCGCGCGCGGGACACCGCCTCTACACTCGCCGCCAGCCTGACGCCACGGGCAGTGGTAGCTTCGCGCCCCCCACTGCTCCACGGAGAGAGGTCAAAGGAACCACGGCATCGCCTGCCATTTCCCTTCGACCTCATTGGGGAAGGCCGGCGACGCCGTCACCATTCCCTTTCGGGCTTCGCAACACTGCGGACGCCCACGTCCGTGCCGTTCGCGCCTACCAGCGCGACCAGTCGATGGCATCAATCCATCACCTGGAGAGCCTGGATGACTTCATGGACTCTCCATCATCCTCTCCTTGGAGCACTCCCAGGGCATGCAGCAGCAGGGGGACCGACTCCAGTACCAGCTGCGCCCTTCTGGAGTACCCAGAAGGATGAGACCGTTACGGCCGCGTCTCACCGTCGCGGTGGGATCTCGGCAGCGACGACGAAGACGATTTCTAGGAGAACGTGGACTTCACCAGTGTCCACGACCCCCAGGCTTTCCTCCCCCTCATCGACGCGTGGGATAACACCCTTAGCGTCTACGACTCCGACGAGAGCTTCATCGACCCTTCCCGGGAGTGCTACCACCTAGTGCACCCGGAGAAACCCTTGTTGGAGGACGTCCACTCAGAGGAGGAGGAAGACGCTCTGGCGGAGCAGCAACAGCTGCATATGCCACTTCCACCGGCTCCTGGCCCCACGCCTTCGAAGGACCTGGGGGCTGGGACGTCCTGTCCCCTCCATCGTTCTCCGGAGCTAGAGCAACTTCGGGAGCTCGAAGCCCGGATGGACGAGGACCGCTTGCGCCTCGCCCAGCTTCGAACCGCGCTGGAACACGAGGATGAGCGGGGAGACGGCGAAGTGGCGCGACGCCGAGCCCGTGACGTCCAGGCCCGCATCATCGCCGATGACGGGGCTGGAGTACCGGTGACAGAACCCGGGCTAGCCGGAAGCTCACGGAGGCTGCAATGCTCTTTCGGAGCATGCCTGAACCCTCCAACGCGGAGGCCCAGCAGCTCAGGAACCAACTCAAGGATCTCCTGGAGAACGCCGCTGTCCTTCAGGCAGAAAGCTCGGCGTCACGACACCATGGAGCCGAGGAACGTCAGCGTGGCGCCCCAACGCACCATGCACGGGAGGAACCTCCCTAGGCTGCCATAATGAGGTTGGCAAGCTCTAGGGCGACACCTAGCCAGCTAGGAGCAAAGCTCCAAGGTGTAGACCTCAAGAACGCCGGCCAAACGTGAACCAAGTGCTCTCAAACTTTGAGAATGAGTAGATCTGCTCTCAACTCGCAAGTTGCTGCCCTTTTTCTCAAGTTTCTATGGTGGAAAGTGGAGATCCAACTTTGAGCTCAAGGTCAACAATGGAGGAGAGAGGGGAGCTGTTTTTTCTGTCTGTAACGGGCAGAAAGTCGGGAGCTGGAAGAAGAGACCGTTGAGAGGAGGAAAAATAGTATTTATATGCTATCGTCCAACGGTCGGTTAAAGTGCGGCACTGCCGCACTGGCAAATCTCAGCAGAAATATGCAAGTTAGGTATTGCTGAAATTGTCTAGGTGTGAGGATGTTGTTTCTGGGATATGAGCACTTGATTCAACAGATTGACTGGCATCCCTTAGGAACTCCTTAATAGTACGGCATCCCTAAACTCAGACTCAAAAGTAAAACGAAATTAAACCTCCGTTTGAGTTGGTCACCGCCGCTGCAAGTTAGCATTGAGTTCTTTGAAACACATATCATCATCTCACATTGATTCCCTGCTCATCATCTTGATATAAATCATTAGTTCTCTAATTCGGTGGTCATCAATACCAAAACCCACATTAGGGAGTGATTGCACTTTCAATCTCCCCCTTTTTGGTAATTGATGACAACCCAATTAGAGCTTACAAAAGATAATCATGGATACTGTAAAAAACAAGCTTTGGATGTAAAGAATTTCTCAAGAGGTGTGGAAACGAAAATTGAATTTCCAAATTGGCATAAAAGGCCAACCATCCACACAAGAGTGAAAATAGGAGAATTTCTTTACATTCAAAGGTTCTGTGGGGTGCTGCACACTGTGTCAAACAATTAAACGTGATGCATATGACTGTTCAAAACACACAAGATTTGGCTGAGGAAGCATAGGGCGGCACCGCCGCACCCTGAGGGCGGCACTGCCGCACGCTCATGCCATAAAAAACGAGGAACGTTGAACCTCTCACTTGTGTGAAAGCGAACAAGCACGTTCTGAGCAAAACCATTAATATCAGAAGCTGCTCCATCCTTTGGATTTATGGTGTTTTTGATCAAATTGTTCATCACATAGTACACAGAGATTAGGCCCTTAGCCTTGCCATCAGCCACCCTGGGATCCCTGTAGAGAGCCCTCATCTGCTCAACCTCAAGGCGAGACTCATCATGAATCTCAGTAAACTTCCTGTGCACATCACCAAAACCAAGAATGCGACTGAAGGTGATAAAATCAACTCTATAGTGTCGACCCTCATTCATCTAGTGAATCTCATCAGTAACAGCATTGTGATGGTAAGTGGCATGGAACTGTGCAAGAACCTTTGTGTTCCATCCATACCTGAAACTCATCAAATCAGTCAAATCAAACCTATCACATATTCTGATGGCAGCATTGAACTCCGGCTCATTTCGGTCTTTCGTATCCTGGAAGTCCACATACTGCATATGCACAATCTTGGATTTCCTGGCACCAAGAATAGCTGTCCTATAGAAGTTGGAATGAAAAACAGTCCAAAATCTACAATCAATCCCCATAAGACCAAGAGATGTATATGGGTTGACAGCTCTAGCCTGCTGAGTCTCTGACCAGGACTTGGAATAATCAACCATAGGGTGAGGCATAGTATCATCAGGAGCATGCATCTTGGGATTGTCATTTGAATCTCTCATATAGCTGTCATCATACTCATTCAGATGATTAGGAGTGAAAGGACAACCTCTATATGAAATAGTGAATGCCTCCAGCTGGCGTCTCTCCTCATCCTGAATATACTGCTCATGAGCGGCACGATCATCAGTGGCATAAGGAGCGACACCGCTGGTGGTACTCTTGCATCCCCTCTTGGACGGTTTCTTCGATAGCTGCTTCTTCAAAATCCGAGGGCTGCCGCTTCCACCTCCTTGCTCCATCTATGCAATTCAAATAAGACTTTGATAAGAAAGTGTATAATCTGGAAATATAGAACTTGCTGCACCAGAATTTTAACCACTGAACCAGCATGTACATAGTCCAGAAAACAGAGCACCTGGTGAGCAACCCAGGCAGGGCAGCACTGCCGCACCACGAGTGCGGCACTGCCGCACCCAGCTTCTCCATCCGAACTCTGCACATTTTGAGTCAGTGGCTAACTTTTCGATCCAACAACTTCTATACTCCATCACAATCTCAGAAATCGAAGTACAACAATAGATCGGGCCATGAAATCCATCTATGAATGAGACAGGGAGCAATATTTTGGATCTGAGAGGTGAACTTTTGAAAATAAAATCCTGGAGGAAAACCAAATCGATCCACGGGAACCTGACACGGAGAACTTGCTCCTGCAGGGTGCGGCACTGCCACCCTGGCTAGGGTTCCCCGAATCGAATCGGGCTTCTTCCATGATTTCACCACAAATGCTCCCCCTAAATCCAAGATACTACCCCTGGAAACTCAAATCCACAACTGGAAATCACGCATTACATAGATCGAGATGGTTTAGGGTTTCACCTTGATTCAAACCAAAGATTGAGGAGAAAAGATGAGCAATGTCCACGCCTCCACACCTTGACCAGCATGAGAAGGAGCAGGAGATGGTGGCCCTAGGTGCACCAATGCCGGGGAAACTCCGGCAAGATGGCGGCGAGGAACACCGGCACCCTCAACTTCACGTGAGAGAGGAAGAGTTGGGGGCGGTGCGGTTTGGGAACAAAATAGAGGGAGAGAGACCGTGGGGTGGCTAGAAGTAGATGAGAGAGTCAGGCCCCACGTCTCTGAGAAATTTGGGCCGAAACCGCTCAGGTTTCAGAGTGCGGCACTGCCGCACCCTATGGGCGGCACTGCCGCCCTGCCCAAACTGGGAGATTTAAAACCTATTTTCTCGACCCTGATTCTATCACATGATGTTATGACTAGAAACAATCAACAATAAAAAACTATGGTCATATACCTTGAAAATCTCTTTGAATTAGTTTTGAAAGACTATGAAATTTTTCAAAAACTTTTCCTAAGTCGCTAGGTTGTCAAACAAGTGTGTGCTACATGTCAAGCCAGGTTCCTTGAATCAAGTATATTTAGTTTATTTCTCAAAGCACAAAATCTTGACTCATCGAAGGCTTAGTGAAGATATCGGCTAGTTGTTTTTCGGTGCTCACATGGCGAATTTCGATATCTCCTTTGGTTTCGTGGTCTCTCAAAAAGTGATGACGAATGTCTATGTGTTTTGTTCTTGAGTGACTTACCGGATTGTTTGCAAGTTTTATGGCACTTTCATTGTCACACAAAAGTGGGATTTTGGTGAAGTGACATCCAAAATCTTTTAAGGTTTGCCTCATCCAAAGTAGTTGAGCACAACAAGCGCTGGCTGCAACATACTCTGCTTCGGCGGTGGAAAGAGCTACACAATTTTGCTTTTTAGAGCTCCAAGACACTAGGGACCGTCTAAGGAATTGACACGTCCCCGAAGTGCTTTTTCTATCTACTTTGCAACCGGCGTAATCGGAATCCGAATACCCAAGTAGATTGAACTTAGAGCCCTTAGGATACCACAAGCCAAGATTAGGAGTATGAACTAAATATCTCAAGATTCTTTTAACGGTGGTTAAGTGACATTCCTTAGGATTGGCTTGAAATCTAGCACACACGCACACGCTAAGCATTATGTCCGGCCTAGATGCACACAAGTAAAGTAGAGAGCCGATCATAGAACGATATACCTTTGTATCAACGGCTTTTCCTTCTTCATTGAGATCAAGATGTCCATTGATTGGCATGGGAGTTTTGATAGGCTTTGCATTCACCATGTCAAACTTCTTGAGCATATCATGGGTGTACTTTGTTTGACAAATAAATGTCCCTTCCTTCAATTGCTTGATTTGAAAACCAAGAAAGAACTTCAATTCACCCATCATGGACATCTCAAATCTCTTAGTCATGATCCTACTAAACTCCTCACAAAAAGATTGGTTAGTACTACCAAATATTATGTCATCAACATATATTTGGCACACAAAAATATCTTTAGCAAACTTGTGAGTAAAGAGAGTAGGATCGACTTTGCCTATTTCAAAGCCTTGCTTGAGTAAGAAGTCCTTAAGGCATTCATACCATGCTCTTGGTGCTTGCTTAAGCCCATAGAGCGCCTTTTGGAGTTGGTAGACATGGTTGGGGAACTTGGGATCTTCAAAACCTGGTGGTTGCTCAACATAGACAAGCACTTGGATTGGACCATTGAGGAATGCACTTTTGACATTCATTTGATATAACTTGAAGTCATGATGGGCAGCATAGGCAAGAAGCATCCGAATTGCTTCAAGCCTAGCCACCGGTGCATATGTTTCCTCAAAGTCCAAACCCTCTACTTGGGTGAAGCCTTGAGCAACCAATCTTGTCTTGTTCCTTGTCACCACGCCGTTCTCATCTTGCTTGTTGCGGAAGACCCATTTGGTGCCAATCACATTTGTATTGGGTCTTTTCACCAAGGTCCACACTTGGTTTCTTGTGAAGTTATTGAGCTCTTCTTGCATCGCCAATACCCAATCCGTGTCTCCAACTGCATCTTCAACCTTAAGAGGCTCCAAAGAGGAAACAAACGTGTAATGTTCACAAAAATTTGCTAAATGTGAACGAGTCATTACCCCCTTTTGAAGACTCCCATGGATATTGTCATCGGGGTGATCCCGTTGAATCGTTTGACGTAGCCTTAGATGCTCAACACCTTCTTGCTGTTCTTCTGGCTCATCAAAATCTTTCAGATCAAAGATTGGAGCAAGATCTAGATCATGGTCCAGACATGACTCAGTTCTGGCTGCTGAGAAGGGGGCGGCACTGCCGCCCTGCTTTTCTGTAGCAGGGCTGCCCTGCTCTTCTCTGGTGAGTGCATCAGCGGAGTCTTGTACAGTAGCATCTTGAGGCTCCCCCTGTTTGGCTGCAGGAATTTCTTGTGGTCTTATATCACCAATGGTCAATTGCTTGATAGCCTCACAAGGTGGATCCTCTTATCTATAACACTAGAGTCAAGTTGCTCTACTTGTGAGCCATTAGATTCATCAAATGTCACATCTACCGCTACTTCAACTCGACCGTAGTTTTTGTTGAAGACACGGTAGGCATGCTCATTTGATCCATAACCAAGTAGAAAACCTTCATCAACTTTAGGTGCAAATTTAGAGGTTTTGGGTTTCTTGTTAAGTATGAAACACTTACACCCAAACACTCTAAAGTATGACACCTTGGGTTTGTTACTGGTGAGGAGCTCATAGGAGGTCTTCTTCAACTTCTTGTGTGGGTAGAGATGGTTGATGGCAAGACAAGCGGTGTTGACGGCATCACTCCAAAAGATGTCCAGCGTCTTGTATTCTTTAAGCATTGTCCTTGCCATATCAATGAGTGTTCTATTCTTTCTCTCTACTGCACCATTTTGTTGAGGGGTGTACGGAGTTGAAAACTCATGCTTGATGCCCTCTTCATCAAGAAATTCCTCCACTAGGGTATTCTTGAACTCGGTCCCATTATCACTTCTCACTTTCTTGATGGGGAGATCGAATTCCTTTTGTGCCCTCCTAACAAAGGTCTTCACCTTCTCTTGTACCTGGCACTTATCATAGACAAAGAACACTCAAGTGAAACGAGAATAGTCATCAACAATAACTAAGCCATGTTTGTTACCACCAATGCTAAGATAGGCAACCGGCCCAAAGAGATCCATATGAATCAACTCCAATGGTTTAGTGGTGGTCATGATGCTCTTTGGTGGATGTGGTACACCTACTTGCTTTCCGGCTTGGCAAGCGCTGCAAATCCTGTCTTTCTCAAAGTGAACATTGGTTAGTCCAAGGATGTGGTTGTCTTTTAGAATTTTGGCCAAGTTCCTCATCCCAACATGTGCTAGGTGGTGATACCACAGCTAGCCCATGATAGATTTTGCCACTAAGCAAGTCTCAAGGTTGGCTTTCCCTTTGTTGAAATCAACTAGGTAAAGCTTTCCCTTTAGTTGACCCGTAAAAGCAATAGAGGAATCCTCCCTTCTAGTGACTTCCACACCCTTATCCGTAAAGAGACAATTGTAGCCCATTTCACACAATTGTGACATGGACAACAAGTTGTAACTTAACGAATCAACATGAAAAACATTAGTAATTGAATGTTCATGAGTGATTGCAACTTTACCAAGACCTAGCACACCTCCCTTGGAATTGTCTCCAAAGACAATGTTTTCATTTGAGTCTTCCTTGGGGGTGTAGGATGAGAACATACCCTTCTCTCCGGTCATGTGATTTGTACATCCACTATCAAGCACCTAACTTGATCTACCGGAGGAGTATGCCTAAAAAACAAGTTTAGTTCCTTGACTTAGGTCCCCAAATGTTCTTGGGGCCTTGCATGTTAGTTACAAGAAACTTAGGAACCCAAATAGAAGTGTTATGATAAACGTTCTTTTCTTTGCCAATGTACTTGGCAACCACTTCACCCTTACTGTTGTTCTTCAACACAAAGTAAGAACTCATGCTTTATCTAGGTGCAACGGTCTTCGGTTGATAGGAATACTTGTTTGATTGCCCCTAGATTGATTTCTTTCCTTTGTGTGGAACCTGCCTTGGCTGGGAGACCTTCTTTCTGTGCTGATCATTTCCAAATGTAGTGAAAGTGACCTTCCCTTTCTTTGGGGGAGCGGCACTGCCGTCCTTCACTGTGGCACTGCCGCCCTAGATAGGTTGCAGTGCTGCTCGGGGGGCTGGTTGTGCTGCTCTCTGTGCAGGTCCCTCTGTACTTCCACTGCTGCTAGAAGTGAAATGCACACATTCATAACCATTTATTACCTTTCTCCCATTTGTTTTGCCTCCATGTCGGTGTCCAAGTCCGGTCTTGATGTGTGGATATCTTCCATCCTTGAATTGTGGCTTCTTTGGTTGAATTACTTGGCCACCAACATGTTTGTTCTCAGATTTTCTCTCTTTAGCAACTATTTCACTGAGCCTAGCTATTTCCACCTTCATAGCCTCCATGTTTGCAAGGTTAGTAGCATAGATATCCAAATCAAGATCATGACATTTTTCACATCCTTTACTAGTGGGGGCAATAGAGGTGTTATTTGTTTTAGAAAGATTTGAGGTGCTCTCCCAAAGAAGGTTATATTGCAACTCAAGTTCTTTGTGCTTTTCACATAAGACACAATACTTTTCATCAAGTGCAATTTGAGCCTTTTTAGTGAGTGCATGGTCCTCTTACTCTTTGGCCAAAGCCTTGCGCAAGGATTCCACCTCACTTCTTTCCAAAACAAGTGCTTCATTGCTAGCAATATAGAGATTTTCTTGTTTGATAAGAAGTTCCTCTCTAGATTCTAGCTCAGCTTGAACACTTTCTAAATTTTCCATTAGTTTAGAGATGAAGAATTTAGTTTTAGGGTCCAAGTTCTTGGTTATGTTATCTAGCTCCTCATCACTTGAAACTTCATCACTAGAGCTTTCACTAAGTTCGCTACTAGAGATATCACTAGGAGGAAGTGAAGGTTTGGATTTAGCTTTTACCTTCTCACCCTTTGCCATGAGACAAATGTGAGGGGAGTAGTAGTCATCATCATCGGTCAAGTTGTTGAAGAGCTTGGGTGGTGAAGATGTCTTTTGGATGGCTACAGTTGCAATCTTCTCATCTTCATCACTTGAGCTATCATATGTTGAGTCCCATTCATGACCAATGTGAGCTTCTCCCATTGTCTTCTTGCTTCCCCTCTTGTACCTTTGCTTGTTTTCTCTCTTGTCCTTGTTGTTCTTGCCATCTTCTTCAACATGAGGACATTCGACAATGAAGTGCTCGGTGCTACCGCACTTAAAACAAGTTCTCTTCTTCTTGTTGGGAAATCTCTTCTTCACAAGCTTGTAACCTTGCTTCTTCAACCCTTTGCCATACTTGTCAATGAAGAGAGCCACATCTTCTATTTTCTTGAACTTGGTGTTGTCATCTTCACTTTCACTTGAGTATGATGTAGACTCAACCTTTGCTTGACTTTGCTTGATTTCTTTGCCTTTGCTTGTAGTTGCTTGCTTGCTGCCCTTGTGCTTGTAACTTTGACTTGGCTTGCTTGCTTTGAGTGCTATGTCCTTCGCCTTCAAGCCCTCTAACTTAGCTTGCAACTCTCCAAGCTTCCTTCTCTCATTTGCTTCTTCTCTTTGCATATCAAATGTCAGAAGTCTACCAATCACGTCATTGGGGGTGAATTGCTCAAACTTCTTCTTATCTCTAATTAGAGTGACTACGGTCTCATTTCTAGGTGAGTAAGCCTCCAACATGACTTTCACCACCTTGTGATCGTCTAAGTCATCACACCCATAGCCTCTAATCTTGCCAACAAGTGTCATCAATCTATCAAACATAGCCTGTGGCCCTTCATCATCCAAGATAACAAACCTACTGAGCTTGGCCATCAATATTTCAATCTTTGCCTTTCTAACTTTGTCAACACCTTCATGAGCAAGATGCAAAGTGTCCCAAATATGTTTTGCCACAACAACTCCCATCACCCGGTTGTACTCATTTCCATTCAAAGCACTAAGTAGCACACTAGTGGCTTGCCCATTCAAATGGACAGCCAATAGCTCCTCATGTGTGGGCTGCTCGGGGTCGACGGGAGGCTCAAATCCATTGCACACAATCTCTCAAATGCCAGGATGAAGACCTATAAGATAAGCCCTCATCAAGTGCTTCCACTTGGCAATGTTAGTCCCATCGAAATGAGATAACTTTCCCGCGGGCACATTGATGAAAGACTTGCGATCACGGTTAGTCATAAGAGCATAGTTAAAGGATACGACCGCATATTTCTTCTTGGTGGTGGTGCTGCCCTTGTCCTTCTTGGATGTGTGGTTGGAGACGTCATCATCGCCATCATCGGAGCTACTAGATAGCTCACTAGATGACGTGTGCATCGCCTTGGCCTTCTCTTCCTTCTTCTTCCTAGCTTCTCTTCTCTTCTTTCTTTCTTCACGCTTGAGTCTTCTTTCTTCTTTTCTTTTCTTTTTTTCAGCTAGCCTCTTCTTCTCTCTTTCTTGTTCACGTGCTTCTCTTCTTTGCTTCTTTTCGGCCTTTCTTCTTCTTCTCTCTTCCTCATCTTGTTGCCTTTTGTCGGGGTCGGAGGCAACAAGAGGAAGGTCCTCCCTTGCTGTGGAGGCTGAGAGCTCACTGCTTTCGCTATCGGTATCGTGGAGATCCACGTCCTTCGGGTCAACTCGAGCGGATCGAGTTGAGCTCGCTCCGGGCTCCATACTTCACGCGGTGAAGTGTATACGAAGCAACCTCGCTCCGATACCACTTGTAGGATAACTGGAAGCCTAGAGGGGGTGAATAGGCCTGCAAAAACTCAACTTGAATAGATATCAAAATCCAGAGCGGCACTGCCGCACTGTGAAAACTGAACCAAACTGCGCAAGTGATATATGGATAGAAAGAGTATACTCTCTACAGCTTGTTTCCTGAATTTCACTAAAGTTCACAGCTCGAAGACTGAATACCACAGAAATCCTCTAAATCACCAAATCGAAGCAAACCCTAGAACAAATCAACAACACAAGAATAATGTGGAGACAACAGCACACGGTGATTCATCCTGTGGTTCAGCTTGCCACTTAGGCTTGCCTACGTCCACGTTGTTGAGGCTTGCCACAAAAGGCTAGGGTTACCACAAAGGTTTTCCTATTCCTCGTTCTCAAATCAAGAGAGTGAACTCTTGAAGAGAGAGGTGATTTCTTAGCTGCACACGAGATTACAAACCTCCCTAGGCTGCCACAATGAGGTTGGCAAGCTCTAGGGCGACGCCTAGCTGGCTAGGAGCAAAGCTCCAAGGAGTAGACCTCAAGAACGCGGCCAAACGTGAACCAAGTGCTCTCAAACTTTAGGAATCAGTAGATCTACTCTCAACTCGCAAGTTGCTGCCCTTTTTCTCAAGTTTTTATGGTGGAAAGTGGAGATCCAACTTTGAGCTCAAGGTCAACAATGGAGGAGAGAGGGGAGCTTCTTTTTCTGTCTGTAACGGGCAGAAAGTCGGGAGCTGGAAGAAGAGACCATTGAGAGAAGGAAAAGTAGTATTTATATGCTGTCGTCCAATGGTCGGTTAAAGTGCGGCACTGCCGCACAGGCAAATCTCAGCAGAAATATGCAAGTTAGGTATTGCTGGAATTGTCTAGGTGTGAGGATGTTGTTTCTGGGATATGAGCATTTGATTCAACAGATTGACTGGCATCCCTTAGTAACTCCTTAATAGTACGACATCCCTAAACTCAGACTCAAAAGTAAAATGAAATTAAACCTCCGTTTGAGTTGGTCACCGCCGCTGCAAGTTAGCATTGAGTTCATTGAAACACATATCATCATCTCACATTGATTCCCTGCTCATCATCTTGATAGAAATCATTAGTTCTCTAATTCGGTGGTCATCAATACCAAAACCCACATTAGGGAGTGATTGTACTTCCAGAGTGATCTGGTCAAGATTTTTGTAGGGAACTTCCAGGGCACTTACGTGTGCCCTGGCAACTCCTGGGACCTCCAGAGGTGCAAGCAGAAGCCGGGCGAGTCCCTCAGGTACTACATCTGGCGATTCTCCAAGCAGTACAACGAGCTGCCCCAGGTCACCGACTCTGACGTCATTGGAGCCTTTGCTGCAGGCCCGACCTGCAAGGAGCTTGTGCACAAGCTGGGGCACCAAACCCCCACAAGCATCGCCGAGCTCATGAAGATAGCCATCAACTTTGCCTCGGGAGACGAGGCGGTGGGAGCCCTCTTCTCTGACCCCAAGGGTAAGCGGAACGAGGAAGCCCCCGAGGGCTCCTCCTCCCGAGCCCCCAATAGCAAGAAGAAGAAGGGGAAGGCGAAGGCCCCCCTCAGCAACAACCCCCTGGTCGTGGCTGCTGAGCCCAGGGTAAACCAGCCGCCCCGAGGCCGCTTCGATGAGATGCTCACCAAGCCGTGCCCTTACCACAAGGGTCCGGTAAATCACACACTCGGGGAGTGTGTGATGTTCAAGAAGCACTACGGACGGCAGGCGTTCAAGGGCGACGCCGACAAGAAGCCCGCAGAGGACAAGGAGGACCAGGGAGGGAAGGACGATGAGTTTCCCCCGTTGACAAGTGCCTCATGATCTTCGGCGGGCCCGGAACCGCTCCCACGCCGCGTCAGCGAAAGCGCGAGGGTCGGGACGTTTACTCCGTCGGACCAGCGACCCCACGCTTCCTTGACTGGTCCCTCGACGCCATCACCTTCAACTGGGACGATCACCCGAACCAGTATAACCCCTGTGTTTCCCCTTACACACCACCCGTGGCCTCAATCGCAAATTATAAATTCACTCGCCGGTGTTATCACCCGCTAATCCTAGCACCGACACATGTATTCACATATTTTTGGTATTTTATGACTTTATAAAACAGACTCGATAATCGTATAGGTATAGTTACCTGATAACTAGGGGATGCTGTAACAGAACCGCCTTAATAATGTGGCCCACAGGCTCCTATCAAAGTCACTAATGACTTCTGACAGTTGGACCCATGTTCCAAATGATTAAAGCAGCTCTGCCGGGCTACATCAGTACCCGTATTCCGACAGGATCTCCATTGCGATGCCATTACAGAGTTACAACATTTCATAATAAAATACATCAGAGTAAATGCGGAAGATTTAATAGAACTTGGATTACAAAACGAGTTCAAATAGTAATTAAGTGCAGTTATTACAGACCATCTTGAAATAGTAGCAGTAGCATGGAACAACGGTACAACATAAATAGATAAATAGATACACGAACCCAGCCCACGGGTTCTGTCTTTACTCCTCACCACTCTCCTCCTGGATCACGGTGGCACAACAGGGGCCAAGGCAGACTTCGGGCTGCGACCCTCCTGCAACGGGGTTAACAAACCCTGAGTACGGGGTACTCCGCAAGACTTACCCGACAAAGTAAAAATATTTGACTCTTGGAATGCAAGGTTATAGGTAAGGCTAGCAGAGATAGGGATTTAGCAGAAAAGCATTACTAATCTATCATAATATTTTATTTCACTTAAATTCAATATTATCATAATTCATTCTTTATCCTCTCTCTAAACATTGATCCTTTATTCTCAAACATCCTACTCTTAGAACCACTTTTCGGTGTAGGGGTGAGGATCATGTCTCCATAACCGAGGAGCACGTCGATTCGAATCAAGTAAAGTAGACCCAGCTGGGGTTCCTATCCACACTGTATATGCAGCACGCCGGCATACATATACCAACCCGTCATCTCAGCTTTTCTATCCCGGAACCGGTCCTGCGCCACCCGAGAAAACGGTACACCTCCAATCCGGGACTCTAACCCACGAGGGTACTCACTATTCTCGCCATCTCTCCACTCCCAGTGCGTGGTTGTCGGTTCCAGCAATAGAGCGACCGGACTCTAGGCTTTCCGTAATGGTATGTGGCTAGTCTGTTCATCATGATCACAACAGGCCGACAACGAACGGTCCCTACTGCTTTCCGCCGGAAACCATGCATTGGGACTCTAACCCAAATACCCTGGAGTCCGCTCGGTTTTCAAATCCCTTTTCCGTTGGTGACGAAAGTTGGGACTCTAACCCAAACAATTGGCCAACCACCCGGAAAACCCATCCATAATGATGATCGTGAACCGGCCAAAGTACCCCAATCATCATACATGGACATATATACCCTTCACTTGATATTTCTTCATAATGATTCTCAAGTTAAAATAATATTTTGCAATTCTATTATTTAAGCATGACTAAGCATTTTGCAATTCATTTAAAAATCATTAGGTTATCTTGGTAATAGTAGTCAAGGGTGATAAATGCATCAATTGTTTTCATCACACAACTCCTATCAACTTAATGCAATAGTTTAACTCAAGTGATAAAGCATTTGTAAATAGAGGGTTAAATGCACCGGGGCTTGCCTTGCAGAGCAAACAGAACTGGGGCAGGAGTGGCACAGGCTTCAGGCTCAGGAGCTCCTTCCACTACCTCCTCTTCAGACACCTCGAGCTTCACCTCCTCAGACACGGGAACTACACGGGTGCAATATTGCATGTATGAATGCGATGCAAAAAGTAAACATGTGCGGAAAAGGAAGCTAACCCTAGCACAACACATCATGACTACACAATGGTGTCCTAGGTCTTAAATGGGTTGACCTAGAACCACATTTAATCCAAAATCACTTAACACTCCTAAATTCAAATTCTAATTGAATTTTTATTATTTAATAAACCAACATAATTCAATTACAGAAGCAAACTAATTCATTTTGGGACCAAACTTTGCCAACAGTTAGATCTTTACTAGTAACAGTACCAATTAAATTTTTGTGATTTTTGGAATTACCTAGAATTAATTAAAAATGTGTAAAGGCCCACTTTCCATTTTATTTAGTGATTTTTAACCACTACAGAATGTACCCAAACATGACAAACAATATTTTTATAAAATTCTACACTACATATATAGCATGTGTAAATTATTTCACAATTTTTGGTTGCACAGAATTAATCATGCAAAAATAATAAAACAGGCTACTATTCAAACCAAATTAAAATAGAAAAGCATTCAAAATTCACCGGAAAAAGACAAACCCTTATTCGGCCCACTCGGCCCACAGACCGGCAGGCCGGCCCAGCAACACCCGGGCTTCCCTTCTCTTCTTCCCCGGACGCTGACAGGCGGGGCCGGCCTGTCAGGTCCTTCTTCCTCCTCCGGCCGAGCGCGCCGCGCGCGAGGCGCACGCGGGCCGACACGACCCTCGCCGCCGGCGAGCCGACGGCGACGCGGACACGACCTACGGCTACCCTACGACCTAGCGGTCACCCTAGCTCACCTATCCCCGAACCTAGCCGCCTCCGACGGGGTCTATCCCGTCCATGGCGGACGCCAAAGCTCGGCGAGCATGCGCCGGCCACCCGAGACCGGTAAAAGACGAAAGGAGGGCATGGGGAGGATCGGTAGCTCACCCCGGGGCTATTGACGTCTATGGTTGGAGCTGAAACGGGCTAAAGAGGTGAGGTTGACGGCGGCGGCGGACGAAGTGGCTCGGCTCCGGCGGTGACGGCTTGTTCCGACGAACCTAGACCACCACAAGGCCAACCGACGCGCACATGAGAACTAGAACATCACCAAGAAGCTGTAACACGAGGATTTAGGGGCTAAAGCTCACCCGAGAAGCTTGGCCCGCGATCGACCTAGCGGCGGCGCTCCGGCGAACGCACGCGCGCGGCGATGACCACCCTGGAACACACGAAGCGTTAGAGAGAGTCCTGAGAGCACCAAAGGATGCGCAAGGAGCTACTCTACTAACCGGCGAGATGGAGAGGATGGAGGCCAACGGAGGGCGGCGAATTTCTTCGCGAACCGCGGCGAACTCGACGGCGATCGGCGGAGAGAATTGAGCTGTGAGAGGGAGCTCGGGGGGGTTAAATAGCGGGGAGACGGTGGGGAAGGACGTGGGAGGTACTCAGCTCCATGCTGCGCGTACCACGGACGGAGCTCCGGCGTCAGAGGACGCGCGGCGCTGACGCGCACGCCGGCGACGTGCACGCCGCGGCCGGACGCGCGCGTGACGCGTGAACAGTGCCACCGGTACAGTACTTGTTCAGGGAAAAACGCTTAAATTGACTGGCCAAACGACCGAATCCGAGGCCACGCCCAAAAGCAAAGTTGTAGATATTTTTGTGCTGGACAACTTTTGTTTTGGTACCAATTCAAAATTCGGTCAGGATTTGAAAATATTCAAAAGGGGGTAAAAGGTGGTTTGAAATTTCAAACTGTAATTTCAAAATTACTTTTGATTTTTCTGAAGAACTTGAAAATTGGTCAAAATAGAAGTTGTACATCTCATTGAGACCAACAACTTTTATTTAGGAAGTTTTGTCATATTCTCAATAATTTTTGAAATATAGTTTTAAATTCAAATTTTGAACACTGTTTTGAGCTTAATTCAATTATTTTCAACATAACTTCAAAATCACCCAAAATAGAAGTTGTTCTACATTAAAAACTCTACAACTTTTATTAAGGGACCTACCTCAGATTTGATCAAATTTTAAAAGTACACTTAAGGGCCTTTAATTAGGGTTTTTGGAAAAATTTAAAATCAACAAGAAATAACAACTCAATTAGGGTTCCTTCAAGCACACACAAGAGTTAAACAAGCTAATCACACTATTAGCCCTAATGACAAGCAAATACTCATGATGATATGATGACATGTCATTTTAGTTAACAGTAATACCAGGGTATTACAGCCTTCCCCCCTAAAAGAAATCTCGTCCCGAGATTAGGTAGACAACATTGTTTTTACACAAAGTAGAGGGAAAGAAAATGTAACAGTACATTCAATACACACCCAGAGACACAAACAAAACACTAGGCGGGGAGAAATTGCATTTACAGGGTAGCATAGAACTCAGGGAACTTTTCTGCCAGAAAATCCTCTGACTCCCAGGTGGCTTCATCCTCAGATTGCTGACTCCACTGTACTTTGTACCACCTGGTTGAGGTTCTGCGGGTAACACGATCTTTGATGTCAAGAATTCGGACTGGGTACTCAGAGGTTGTCATATCTGGCTCTAACTGAACCCCTTCCACTTCAACTACTTGATCTGGTACTCGCAGACACTGTTTCAACTGTGACACATGGAACACGTTGTGCACTTCTGACATATGCTCTGGCAGCTGTAACCTGTAGGCTACTTTCCCCACACGTTCGATGATCTCAAAGGGTCCAACGAAACGTGGGGCTAGCTTGCCTTTAACTCCAAAACGGCTCACTCCTTTCATTGGTGACACTTTAAGGTACACAAAATCTCCCACTTTAAACTCTAGCGGTCGTCGTCGCTTATCAGCGTAACTTTTCTGCCTAGACTGTGCTATCTTTAAGTTCTCTTGTATCACTCGAACCTTGTCTTCAGCCTCTTTTACCAGATCTACTCCATAGTACCATCTTTCTCCTGGTTCGGACCAATTCAAAGGTGTGCGACATCTTCTACCATACACGGCCTCGAATGGAGCCATTTGGATGCTTTCTTGATAGCTGTTGTTATATGAGAATTCGGCCAAGGCCAAACACTCGTCCCACTTGTCCGGGTAATTCAACGCGCAAGCTCTCAACATATCTTCCAATACTTGATTGACTCTCTCAGTCTGCCCATCGGTTTGCGGATGATACGCAGTACTATGCAACAGTTTGGTACCCATTGACTTATGAAAGGCCTGCCAGAAATTTGATAGGAACTGGGTTCCTCTATCGGAAACAATGGTCTTTGGTACACCATGCAACTTCATAAAATTCTCAATGTAGAGCTTTGCATACATAGATGCCCTGTACTTTTTCTTGACAGACAGAAAATGAGCTTGTTTTGTCAGACGATCCACAATGACCCAGATGGAATCAAAGCCTCGAGCTGTATTGGGCAATCCCACAATGAAATCCATACTGATATCTTCCCACTTCCATGCTGGTACTGGCAGTGGTTGGAGTTCTCCACCAGGTCTCATGTGAATGACTTTAACTTTCTGACATGTGTCGCACCTTGCCACATACTGAGCAATTTCAATCTTCATTTTGGTCCACCAGAATTTTTGCCTCAAGTCCTGATACATCTTATTGCTTCCTGGATGAATAGAGAATTTTGTGGAGTGGGCTTCATCGAGGATCGCTTGACGTAAATCAGGAATCTTGGGGACAACCAATCGATCCTTGAACCATACCACACCATCGTCATCAACCCTGAAACAGTCGGCCTTGCCGGCTTGGATCTTTTCTTTGATATGCCTGATCCCTTTACTTTTCTTCTGAGCGGCAATGATCTGTTCTCGGATTGAAGTTTCAATTCTAATGTTGGCTATGCTGCCCTGTGGCACCATCTCAATACCCAATTCTTCCAACTCATGACATAAGGTCAGCGCATATGACTTTACATTTAAACAATTGCAGTGAACCTTGCGACTGAGCGCATCGGCGACTACATTCGCCTTACCAGGGTGGTAGTGTACCTCAATGTCATAGTCTTTGATCAACTCGAGCCATCTTCTTTGCCTCATATTTAATTCTTCTTGAGTGAAAATATATTTCAGACTCTTGTGATCAGTGTAAATGTTGCAGGTACTTCCCAACAAATAATGACGCCATATCTTCAGTGCATGAACAACGGCTGCCAACTCTAGGTCATGGGTGGGGTAATTTTCTTCATGACGCTTGAGCTGCCGCGAAGCATAGGCGATGACACGGCCCTCTTGCATCAGCACACAGCCAAGACCAGTTCCCGAAGCATCACAATACACATCAAACGGCTTCTCTATATCTGGCTGAGCTAACACCGGTGCAGTAGTCAACAACTCTTTCAACTTTTGGAAAGCTTCTTCACATTCTGGCGACCAGACAAACTTCACTTGATTCTTTAGCAAGTTGGTTATCGGCTTAGATATCCGGGAGAAATCCGGGATAAAGCGACGATAGTAACCTGCCATGCCCATGAAACTACGGACCTGATGTACCGTAGTGGGTGGCTTCCAGTTCAGAATTTCTTCAACTTTGCTTGGATCCACGGACACTCCCTCAGCAGACAGAATGTGACCAAGGAATGGAACTCGGTCCAACCAAAACTCACACTTGCTAAACTTGGCATAAAGTTGGTGCTCTCTTAGGCGGGTTAGGACAATACGGAGGTGGTTAGCATGTTCCTCGGGGGTTTTGGAGTAGACAAGGATATCGTCAATGAAAACGACTACAAATTTGTCAAGCTCAGGCATGAACACGGAGTTCATTAGGTACATGAAGTAGGCAGGTGCATTGGTTAGGCCAAAAGACATTACTAGGTATTCGTATAGGCCATATCTGGTGGTGAAAGCTGTTTTAGGAATATCTTGCGGACGGATTTTTATTTGGTGGTATCCCGATCGAAGATCAATCTTTGAAAAGACCTTAGCCCCAGATAACTGGTCAAATAGAAGGTCGATGCGGGGTAATGGGTATTTATTTTTGATGGTGACCTCGTTAAGAGGACGATAATCAATGCACAGCCGGAGAGACTTATCCTTCTTTTTCACGAAAATAGCAGGACAACCCCAAGGTGATGAGCTAGGTCTGATAAAACCCTTGTCCAACAATTCTTGCAACTGAACTTTCAACTCTGCCAGTTCCTTTGGTGGCATCCGGTACGCCCTACGAGATATAGGGGCCGTACCAGGCTTAAGCTCTATGGCAAACTCAACATCACGGTCCGGAGGTAACCCAGGTAACTCCTCTGGAAAGACATCCGGAAACTCACAAACCACTGGAATGTTATGGATTTCCAGGACTGAGGTGGCATTAACTTGCTTCACATTTCTCAAAGGTAAGGGAAGTTGGATGAGAAGTTTGGACTGACTATCAGGTATGTTAACTTTGATTGTCCTATTCAGCACATCAATCACAGCCTTGTGCTGATACATCCAATTCATCCCCAAAATGGCATCTATGTCCTGATTCTCTAGCACTATCATAGTGGTCGGGAACTTATGCCCTCCCAATTCTATGGGTACCCGAAATACCACTTCCTTAGTACTGATACGCCCCCCGGGCGATTGTATGATAAAATTTTCATTAACCTCCTCTATTTGAATGTCATGCTTGACGACAAAATTACGGTTGATGAATGAATGTGATGCACCAGAATCAAAGAGTGTAATTGCAGGGTTATCAGCGATAGGGAACCTACCGAGCATGACGGGCTCTCCTTCCGGGATATCAGCGATCTGGGTGTAGTACACCTGGCCAGCCTTCTTGACCACCTTGCCCTTCTGGGCCTGCTGCTGCTGTCCACGGTGCTGTCCCTGCTGCTGCTGCTGCTGCTGTCCACCAGCGCCCTTCTGTGCATTCTGATTGGACTGTTTGGGGAAAGGGCAATTGCGGGACCAGTGTCCCATCTGACCACAGTTGTAGCATGGTTGATTGTGGGCGAACTGCGGTGAGGTGACACGAACGCCAGGGGCATTCGGCTGAGTGGTGTTTTGCTGGTTTGAGGTGTGGGAGGTAGCGGCGGTACGCACAACTACCTGCTGCTGTGGGTACTGTGGGCGGTTGTGGTGGGTGGGATGGTAGATGATTTTCTGGCGCTTTTGGCTGCCAGAGAAAACAGCCTTCTTCTTCTTCTTCTCTCCCTGAAGTTGGCGGTCACTTTCTTCAAAAGCGAGCGCGCTGTCAACAGCTTCATGATAGGTACAGTGGCGGTGGTTGGATAAGCTGCGCTGGATCTTGTAGTTCAAGCCTCTGACAAAGCAGCTCCTCTTCTTACCATCAGTATTCACGTACTCTGGGGCATACAGAGATAATTGGTTGAACTTGGTCACGTACTCCATCACAGTGGAGTCCCCCTGCCGCAATGCCAGAAACTGGTCGAGCTTCATTCTCATTATCCCTTCAGGGATGTAGTGGGCACGGAATGCAGTGCGAAACTCTGCCCAGGTAAGCTGGTGTCCTGCGGGCTGTGCTGCCAGGAGATTAGCATACCAGGCACTTGCGGGTCCACGCAGCTGCTGTGCTGCGAACTGTGGCTTCTGGATTTCGGTGCAATGGATCAAACCGAACTTCTGCTCCATGGTACGGAGCCAGTCATCCGCCTCAAGCGGCTCATCCGCCTTGGTGAACACCGGTGGACGGGTGTCGGTGAAGTCCACATAGGTAGTTTCCTGGTTCCCGTTATTGCGCCCACGGCGCTCTCCACGCTGACCCTGATTCTGAGCGAAAGCATTCGCCGCATTAGCAAGTGCGATAATGGCATCAGCGAGGCTTGGTGGCACGGGTGGTGCCTCAGGAAGACCGTCCTCTCCCTGGTTGCTGGACTGACCACGGGTCTGAACCATCTGTGATTTGCACACTTAACTCAGAACTTGGGCTTGACATTACTAAATAGAAACGGGGTAACAGCACAAACTAAAAATTACAACAACACAAGAAACATAGTCTTAGCGACATACAGCACATAGACCCCCAACCACAACTAAAGTTCTAAGGTTCATAAACTACGACACAGAGATACAAGCAACTGCCAACACTGCAGCACGGGCAACTAGTCGTCGATGACCACGATCTCCTCCTCGACGTCGTCCTCCACCATCTGGTCCTCAGGCTCTGCTGGGTCCTCGGCGAGTGGTACGGGCTCGAAGTAGCCCAACTCCTCGGACTCGCTCTCCTCGTCCTCAGGCCCGACAACCACGCCACCCTCCGGGTCCTCCTCACGGGGAACCAAGATAGGG
The DNA here is from genome assembly GCA_038502445.1 of Eremochloa ophiuroides. Classification (NCBI taxonomy): domain Eukaryota; kingdom Viridiplantae; phylum Streptophyta; class Magnoliopsida; order Poales; family Poaceae; genus Eremochloa; species Eremochloa ophiuroides. Next base: position 97,862,090 of record JAHLJS010000002.1, read on the forward strand.
TTAAGCAGGTTGTTAAGCCTGTGCACCTCTTCATGCAGGGTGTTGATGTACGCCTGCATGTTGCCATTGTGGGCTTCCACCCACTCCACACGCCCAAGGGCGGCCTGCTCGCGCCCCAAAGCCTCGTCTCTCTGCTGGACTGCTACCTGCTCACGCTCCAGCGCTGCCGCCTCCCGCTCCATGGCCGCCTGCGCCTCGGCCTCGACCTGGTGAATCTCTCGGTGCAGATCGCGGTTGGTGCGCACATCCCTGTAGTGGTTACGCACAGCTCGGTCAAAGTCCTCCTCCATCAGTCTCGCCTCGGCCTTGAGTGCCCTGATCTCCTCTTTGAGTTCCCTGCGGCTGCGACGACGGCTGCCAGAGCCCTCGCCCTCCTCATGGCTAGGAGCGAGCTGGTGACGAGGAATGCCACGCGGTCCCACCATCTTGCGTGCGGTCAGCTTCGTGCGAGCCAGCTGGACAAATAGAGGGTAAGACAAGATAGAACAGGCTAGCATGAACAGGTTGGTAAATCCTATCCCAAAACCCAAAATTAGGGAGGAAGTTATTAACATGTGAATCAACATGATGCATGATTCGTTCTTACGCAAATTTTAAATCAATGCAGGTAAATAAATATTAATAACATACTTCAGACATAGGGCTTAACAATAATAATAGTAATAACATTGTTCCACATGCCACCCTACTCCTAGTACAGAGTAAGACAAGAAAAGCAGTTTTGGACTCAAAATAGTTATCTTAAATTTTTGATCCAAAATATTTTGAAGTTTTCGAAAACAACTCCGTAATGATTTAGCAATAGATCGCTCTGATACCACTTGTAACAGAACCGCCTTAATAATGTGGCCCACAGGCTCCTATCAAAGTCACTAATGACTTCTGACAGTTGGACCCATGTTCCAAATGATTAAAGCAGCTCTGCCGGGCTACATCAGTACCCGTATTCCGACAGGATCTCCATTGCGATGCCATTACAGAGTTACAACATTTCATAATAAAATACATCAGAGTAAATGCGGAAGATTTAATAGAACTTAGATTACAAAACGAGTTCAAATAGTAATTAAGTGCAGTTATTACAGACCATCTTGAAATAGTAGCAGTAGCATGGAACAACGGTACAACATAAATAGATAAATAGATACACGAACCCAGCCCACGGGTTCTGTCTTTACTCCTCACCACTCTCCTCCTGGATCACGGTGGCACAACAGGGGCCAAGGCAGACTTCGGGCTGCGACCCTCCTGCAACGGGGTTAACAAACCCTGAGTACGGGGTACTCCGCAAGACTTACCCGACAAAGTAAAAATATTTGACTCTTGGAATGCAAGGTTATAGGTAAGGCTAGCAGAGATAGGGATTTAGCAGAAAAGCATTACTAATCTATCATAATATTTTATTTCACTTAAATTCAATATTATCATAATTCATTCTTTATCCTCTCTCTAAACATTGATCCTTTATTCTCAAACATCCTACTCTTAGAACCACTTTTCGGTGTAGGGGTGAGGATCATGTCTCCATAACCGAGGAGCACGTCGATTCGAATCAAGTAAAGTAGACCCAGCTGGGGTTCCTATCCACACTGTATATGCAGCACGCCGGCATACATATACCAACCCGTCATCTCAGCTTTTCTATCCCGGAACCGGTCCTGCGCCACCCGAGAAAACGGTACACCTCCAATCCGGGACTCTAACCCACGAGGGTACTCACTATTCTCGCCATCTCTCCACTCCCAGTGCGTGGTTGTCGGTTCCAGCAATAGAGCGACCGGACTCTAGGCTTTCCGTAATGGTATGTGGCTAGTCTGTTCATCATGATCACAACAGGCCGACAACGAACGGTCCCTACTGCTTTCCGCCGGAAACCATGCATTGGGACTCTAACCCAAATACCCTGGAGTCCGCTCGGTTTTCAAATCCCTTTTCCGTTGGTGACGAAAGTTGGGACTCTAACCCAAACAATTGGCCAACCACCCGGAAAACCCATCCATAATGATGATCGTGAACCGGCCAAAGTACCCCAATCATCATACATGGACATATATACCCTTCACTTGATATTTCTTCATAATGATTCTCAAGTTAAAATAATATTTTGCAATTCTATTATTTAAGCATGACTAAGCATTTTGCAATTCATTTAAAAATCATTAGGTTATCTTGGTAATAGTAGTCAAGGGTGATAAATGCATCAATTGTTTTCATCACACAACTCCTATCAACTTAATGCAATAGTTTAACTCAAGTGATAAAGCATTTGTAAATAGAGGGTTAAATGCACCGGGGCTTGCCTTGCAGAGCAAACAGAACTGGGGCAGGAGTGGCACAGGCTTCAGGCTCAGGAGCTCCTTCCACTACCTCCTCTTCAGACACCTCGAGCTTCACCTCCTCAGACACGGGAACTACACGGGTGCAATATTGCATGTATGAATGCGATGCAAAAAGTAAACATGTGCGGAAAAGGAAGCTAACCCTAGCACAACACATCATGACTACACAATGGTGTCCTAGGTCTTAAATGGGTTGACCTAGAACCACATTTAATCCAAAATCACTTAACACTCCTAAATTCAAATTCTAATTGAATTTTTATTATTTAATAAACCAACATAATTCAATTACAGAAGCAAACTAATTCATTTTGGGACCAAACTTTGCCAACAGTTAGATCTTTACTAGTAACAGTACCAATTAAATTTTTGTGATTTTTGGAATTACCTAGAATTAATTAAAAATGTGTAAAGGCCCACTTTCCATTTTATTTAGTGATTTTTAACCACTACAGAATGTACCCAAACATGACAAACAATATTTTTATAAAATTCTACACTACATATATAGCATGTGTAAATTATTTCACAATTTTTGGTTGCACAGAATTAATCATGCAAAAATAATAAAACAGGCTACTATTCAAACCAAATTAAAATAGAAAAGCATTCAAAATTCACCGGAAAAAGACAAACCCTTATTCGGCCCACTCGGCCCACAGACCGGCAGGCCGGCCCAGCAACACCCGGGCTTCCCTTCTCTTCTTCCCCGGACGCTGACAGGCGGGGCCGGCCTGTCAGGTCCTTCTTCCTCCTCCGGCCGAGCGCGCCGCGCGCGAGGCGCACGCGGGCCGACACGACCCTCGCCGCCGGCGAGCCGACGGCGACGCGGACACGACCTACGGCTACCCTACGACCTAGCGGTCACCCTAGCTCACCTATCCCCGAACCTAGCCGCCTCCGACGGGGTCTATCCCGTCCATGGCGGACGCCAAAGCTCGGCGAGCATGCGCCGGCCACCCGAGACCGGTAAAAGACGAAAGGAGGGCATGGGGAGGATCGGTAGCTCACCCCGGGGCTATTGACGTCTATGGTTGGAGCTGAAACGGGCTAAAGAGGTGAGGTTGACGGCGGCGGCGGACGAAGTGGCTCGGCTCCGGCGGTGACGGCTTGTTCCGACGAACCTAGACCACCACAAGGCCAACCGACGCGCACATGAGAACTAGAACATCACCAAGAAGCTGTAACACGAGGATTTAGGGGCTAAAGCTCACCCGAGAAGCTTGGCCCGCGATCGACCTAGCGGCGGCGCTCCGGCGAACGCACGCGCGCGGCGATGACCACCCTGGAACACACGAAGCGTTAGAGAGAGTCCTGAGAGCACCAAAGGATGCGCAAGGAGCTACTCTACTAACCGGCGAGATGGAGAGGATGGAGGCCAACGGAGGGCGGCGAATTTCTTCGCGAACCGCGGCGAACTCGACGGCGATCGGCGGAGAGAATTGAGCTGTGAGAGGGAGCTCGGGGGGGTTAAATAGCGGGGAGACGGTGGGGAAGGACGTGGGAGGTACTCAGCTCCATGCTGCGCGTACCACGGACGGAGCTCCGGCGTCAGAGGACGCGCGGCGCTGACGCGCACGCCGGCGACGTGCACGCCGCGGCCGGACGCGCGCGTGACGCGTGAACAGTGCCACCGGTACAGTACTTGTTCAGGGAAAAACGCTTAAATTGACTGGCCAAACGACCGAATCCGAGGCCACGCCCAAAAGCAAAGTTGTAGATATTTTTGTGCTGGACAACTTTTGTTTTGGTACCAATTCAAAATTCGGTCAGGATTTGAAAATATTCAAAAGGGGGTAAAAGGTGGTTTGAAATTTCAAACTGTAATTTCAAAATTACTTTTGATTTTTCTGAAGAACTTGAAAATTGGTCAAAATAGAAGTTGTACATCTCATTGAGACCAACAACTTTTATTTAGGAAGTTTTGTCATATTCTCAATAATTTTTGAAATATAGTTTTAAATTCAAATTTTGAACACTGTTTTGAGCTTAATTCAATTATTTTCAACATAACTTCAAAATCACCCAAAATAGAAGTTGTTCTACATTAAAAACTCTACAACTTTTATTAAGGGACCTACCTCAGATTTGATCAAATTTTAAAAGTACACTTAAGGGCCTTTAATTAGGGTTTTTGGAAAAATTTAAAATCAACAAGAAATAACAACTCAATTAGGGTTCCTTCAAGCACACACAAGAGTTAAACAAGCTAATCACACTATTAGCCCTAATGACAAGCAAATACTCATGATGATATGATGACATGTCATTTTAGTTAACAGTAATACCAGGGTATTACAGATGCTCCTTCCTCAAGTTAGATGTTTGCAATACTTGGTGTTGATGATCTTCAGGGCGAGCTGTAAGTGCAATCAAGCCCTAAAGTGGGTTTTGTTGAGAATGACCACGTGATTAGAAGACTAATGAGATTTATCGAGATGATGGACGGGCAAAAGCATTAGGAGGATGTAATCTTATGCAGGTGGACCCCTAATATTTAAAGGATGTGGCATCCGGCTCAAAGGAGGTTTAAATTCGTTTTATTTTGAAATTGAGTATAGGAAAGCCGTACTATTAAGGGAGATGCAAAAGACAGGTTTGAAAGTGTGACCAAGTGCAAATCTTTACACCAAACATCCTCACTCCCATTGCCAAAGCCAGCCACAAAATTCCAGATCATTCTGTCCTGGTTTGGTAGCGCGGCACTGCCGGCCGAGCGGCACTGCCGCTCCAAGCCCGGCACTGCCGCGGCTTGTTTCGACTGTTAGAATTGAGGGGGCTTCTTAGCCTCCCTCCTGTCACCCCCAACGGTCATCTCTGCTATTTGCTCAGTTTCCAGACCAGAGAAGTCTCTTTCTTGCTCTCTCTCACTCCCAACATGCTCTCCACTCTCAAGTTTGAATCTAAGTTTGAATCTAAAAGAGTGTGAGCTGAATTTTAGCAAGAACAAGCTTCTCTCCACTGATCTTCAACTTCCTCAAGCACTTGGTTCGCGTTCAAGCCGGTGGTTTGCATTTGTTACTCTTGGAGCTTGCTCCTAGCCGGCTAGAGCGTCGTTCGGTGAGCTTGCCAATCTTGTGGCAGCCCCGGCAGGTTTGTAATCACCCTCACAAGCTAGTAGAATCACCCCCTCTTTTCCAGAGTTAACTCTCTTGACTTGAGAACGAGAATTGGGCCTTATGAACCCAAGTTTCCTTTGTGGAACCTCAACAACGTGGAGTAGGCAAGCTTTTGTGGCGAGCTGAACCACGGGTTAAATCTTGCGTCACTTGTGTTGCTTGTTTTATTCTCAATTTGTTGAGTTTCTTGACTTCTAGGGTTTGGTCCCAATCTACGAATTGGTGGTGTTCTACCTACAAGGAAAGGGTGTGCTAGGGTCTACACATACCAGGAAACATCAGTAATTTGTTTGATCTAAATTTCCCCAAACAGTTTTTGAATTGTGTAGAATTTGCTCTGCGAGGTTCAGCACTGCCGCTCTGGGAGCAGCAGTGCCGGGCAGCCCGGCAGTGCCGCTCTACAGGCCGGCACTGCCGCGCTTGTTACTAACCTCTGTTCGCGAAGATTTTGCATAGGCCTATTCAACCCCCCTTTTAGGCTGGTCCGTGATCCTACAAGTGGTATCAGAGCAAGGTTACCTCAGGTTTACGCTTAACCGCGTGAGGTATAGCCAAGAACGGTGAAGCGGAGGCGAGTACAGCTCGTGAGGTTCGTGTTGGTAGTGGTGGTGATGATCTCCACACCACCGATAGCAGCAGTGACAGCGTGTCGACGGCCAGCCAATCCACGCTGCCACCAGCTGATATCTCCGAAGGAGAAAGAGCTAGAAGAAGAGAAGAAAGAAGATTGAAAAGAGAAGCAAAAGAAGCTAGAAGAGAAGAAAGAAGAAAAGAGATGGACAAGCTGAAAAGAAAAGAAGAAAAGCTAAAAAGAAGAGAAGAAAGAAGGCTGAGAAGAGTAGAAAAGAAGAGAAGAGAAGAAGAGAAAAAGGAAAGAGAAGAAAAGCGCAAAAAGAAGGCCTCAAGTGATGATGACTCAAGTAGCACCGAAGATGGAGATGATGATAGCACTTATCAATCTACCAAGAGCAGTAAGAACAAGAAAGGCAGCGGCTACACCGACTATGGAGCCGTATCCTTTGATTATTCATCTTTATCTAACCTTGACACTAGACGTGTCATCAATGTGCCCGTGGGAAAGTTGCTTCATTTCGATGGGACAAAATTTGCCAAGTGGAAACACTTGATGAAAACTTATCTTGTAGGTCTTCATCCCGGGATTTGGGAGATTGTGCATCATGGCTTGGAGGTACCGGTAGATCCAAAGAAGCCCACACAAGCTGAGTTTCGCAACATCCATCTGAATGCCCAAGCTACTAGTATTTTGCTTAGTGCTTTGGATGGAGATGAGTACAACAAGGTGATGGGTTTGGAGGTGGCCAAGGAAATTTGGGATACCTTGCACATGGCACATGAGGATGTTGACAAGGTGAGAAGGTCCAAGATTGAAATATTGATGGCCAAGCTCAACCGGTTTGCAATCCATGAAGGTGAAGGGCCACAAGAGATGTTTGATAGGTTGATGGTCATTGTTGGCAAGATTAGAGGTCTTGGTGGCACCGAGGTGAATGATCATAAGGTTGTGAGGGTCATGTTGGAAGCTTTCACATCAAGAAATGAGACCCTTGTGACTTTGATTAGAGAGAAGAAGAGATTTGAGCAATTCACTCCTAGTGATGTTCTTGGGAGGTTTTTGACACATGACATGCATAGAGAGGAAGCACTTGGGAGGCAAAGGCTTGGGGAGCTGCAAACCAAGCTTGAAGACATGAAGATCAAGGATGTAGCATTCAAGGCAAGCAAGAGAAGCTTGCGGCCCGTAGCAAGCAAGCAATCCACATCAAGCAAGCAAAAGGGCAGCAAGCAAGGTGCTTCGTTCAAGTCAAGGGCAGCCAAGAAAGTCAAGGAAGAAGTGCCAATAACTTCATCATCTAGTGAAGAAGAAAGCGATAGTGAGCAGCAACAAGAACATATTGATGACTTTGCCTTGTTCATGAGAAGATTTCGCAAAGGAATCAAGAGCAATGGCTACAAGTTGGTGAAAAGAACCTTCCCCAACAAGAAAAAAAGAACATGTATAATTGTGGTAGCACGGAGAATTTCATAGCCGATTGTCCCCATGAGAAGAAGGACAAGAGGCAAGACAAGAAGTACCACATAGAGGGCAGCAAGAGAAAGTACAAGAAAGATGTGGGAGAGGCTCACATTGGACATGAATGGGACTCAACCGTGGACAGCTCAAGTGAAGAGGATAGAAAGATTGCAACCGTTGCCATTCAAGCTTCATCCTCAACACCAAAGCTATTCAACAACTTGTCCGATGATGATGATGATTGCTTCCCTCACACTTGTCTTATGGCAAAGGGTGAGAAGGTAAAAACCAAATTCAAGTCCAAAACTCCCTCTCCTAGTGACATCTCTAGTAGTGATTTTAGTGATTGCTCTAGTGATGATGAATCTGGTGATGAAGAAATTGATAAGCTAACTAAAAACTTGGATAACAAAACTAAAATGTTCATTGCTAGACTAATGGAAGAACTAGAGAGCACACAAGTTGAGCTAGCATCTAGAGAGAAAACTCTTATTAAACAAGAAGATCTCTATATTGCTAGCAAGGAGGCTCTTGTTTTGAAGAATGGTGAGGTGGACTCTTTGCAAGTGGCTTTAGCCAAAGAGCAAAAAGCCCACACTATCACCAAGAAGGTTAATGTTGACCTCAACTAAAGATACAATAGCTTGTTAAAAAAGCATAATGAACTTGAGAATCAACATAAGCTTCTTGTTGATAATAACTCACTCCTCCTCAAAAGTAAAGGTGCATCTAAGTTTTCCACTAGTTAAGTATGTGAACAATGCACCAAACTTGATTTAAATGCTTATGCTACTAACCTTGCCAACCTAGAGACAATGAAGAAAGAAGTGGCAAGGCTCAATGCCTTAGCTGCTGGTAAGGGCAAGAACTTGCAGGTGCAAAACAGCAAGAACAAGATTAGAGAGCAACCAAAGGTGCAATACAAGGATGGAAGGCATCCACACATCAAAAGTGGCTTAGGCCATGTTGCTGGGGGTAAGACCAATGGAAGATACATGAAAAATGGAGTAGAATGTGTCAGGTTTGAGAGGAAGGCACAAATTGGTACAGAGAGGCCTGCACAGACTGCGGCAGTGCCGCGCCCTAGGGCGGCAGTGCCGGACCACGACAGTGCCGGGCCTAGAGCGGCAGTGCCGCGCCCCAAGATAGGGAAGGCCACCAATCTGAAGCCTCATCATTCCAAAGCACATGTACAAAGGGTGCCCCAGCAGAAGCAGGTTTTCCAGAAGCCACAGGAATCAATATGGGTGACCAAAAACAAGTTTGTGCACCAACCAAAGCCAAATATCCCCTGTGAAAGTTTGGAATCTTGCTATGTGTTGAAGTGTGACAACCGTGGTAAAGTTGTTGCTAAGATTGTTGGTCAAGAGGCTAGCAAGCATGTAGGAAGAGCAATTTGGATTCCTAAGATACTTGTGATTAACATGAAAGGCCCCAATGTTACTTGGGGACCTAAATCAAGGAACCAAATTGTTTTGCAGGCATACTCCTCCGGTGGATCAAGTTGGATACTTGATAGCGGATGCACAATTCACATGACCAGAGAGAAGAGTATGTTCAGCTCATACTCCCCTATCGAGAATCCAAGTGAAAACATAGTCTTTGGAGACAACTCGAAAGGGGAAGTAATCGGTCTTGGTAAAATTGCTATAACTCATGAACATTCAATTACTAATATTTTACATATTGATTCGTTGAGTTACAATTTGTTATCCGTATCACAATTGTGTGAGATGGGCTACAATTGTTTCTTTACGGATAAGGATGTGGAAGTCACTAGAAGGGAGGATTCTTCTATTGCTTTTACGGGTCGCTTGAAAAGGAAGCTTTACCTAGTTGACTTCAACAAAAGTAAAGTTAACCTTGAGACTTGTTTAGTGGCAAAATCTAGCATGGACAGATTGTGGCATCACCGGTTAGCTCATGTTGGGATGAGGAACTTGGCCAAACTTCTAAAGGACAACCACATTCTTGGACTAACGAATGTTCATTTTGAGAAAGATAGGATATGCAGCGCATGCCAAGCTGGAAAGCAAGTAGGAGCACCACACCCACCAAAGAGCATCATGACAACCACCAAGCCATTGGAGCTAATTCATATGGATCTCTTTGGACCGGTGGCCTACTTAAGCATTGGGGGTAACAAATATGGACTTGCCATGCAATCAACCGTCTCTACCTACACAAGAAGCTGAAGAAAACCTCATATGAGCTGCTCACCGGTAACAAACCAAAGGTGTCTTACTTTAGAGTGTTTGGGTGCAAGTGTTTCATACTTAACAAAAGGCCCAAAACCTCTAAGTTTGCACCTAAAGTTGATGAGGGTTTCTTACTTGGTTATGGATCAAATGAGCATGCCGATCGTGTCTTCAATAAGACCATCGGTCGAGTTGAGGTCACGGTGGACGTGACATTTGATGAATCTAATGGCTCTCAAGTAGAGCAAATTGATTTAAGTGTTGTAGGAAAGGAGGATCCACCATGTGAAGCAATAAAGCAAGTAGCAATTGGTGATATAAGACCACAAGAAGACAAGGCTACAGAGGTAGAAGGACCTCAAGAGAAGGCCACTGCAGAAGCTGCTGCTGCAGGGGGCCCGGCAGTGCTGGCCTCAAGCCCGGCAGTGCCGCTCCCCCAGACAGCAGAGCCATCAACTCCTACAACTGCTGAGAGAACACCGCTTCTGAGGGATGATCTTGCACCTGTTCTTGAAGTAGATGAAAATGATTGGCAAGAAGAAGAAGAACAAGAATCCATTGATCATCCAAGGCTACGCCAAACTATTCAACGGGATCATCCCGTTGACAATATCCTTGGGAGTCTTCGAAGGGGGGTTACTACTCGTTCACATTTGGCAAATTTTTGTCAATTTTACTCTTTTGTCTCCTCTTTGGAACCTCTCAAGGTAGAAGAAGCACTTGGTGATCCGGATTGGGTGTTAGCCATGCAAGAAGAGTTGAACAACTTCGAGAGAAACCAAGTATGGACTCTAGTTGAAAGTCCCAACACCAACATCATCGGCACCAAACGGGTCTTCAGAAACAAGCAAGATGAAGATGGAATGGTGACAAGGAACAAGGCAAGATTGGTGGCTCAAGGATTCACTCAAGTAGAGGGTTTGGACTTTGAAGAAACATATGCACCGGTAGCAAGACTAGAGGCAATCCAAATGCTTCTAGCCTACGCTGCCCATCACAACTTCAAGCTATATCAAATGGATGTGAAGAGTGCATTTCTTAATGGCCCAATACAAGAGTTGGTATATGTGGAGCAGCCACCGGGTTTCGAAGATCCCAAGTTCCCAAACCATGTCTACAAACTCTATAAGGCGCTCTATAGGATTAAGCAAGCACTAAGAGCATGGTATGAATGCCTTAAGGAATTCTTGCTCAAACAAAGCTTTGAAATAGGCAAAGCTGATCCTACTCTTTTCACTCACAAAGTTGGTAAAGATTTATTTGTGTGCCAAATATATGTCGATGACATAATATTTGGTAGTACTAACAATGTCTTTTGTAAGGAATTTAGTAGGACCATGACTAAGAGATTTTAGATGTCCATGATGGGTGAGCTCAAGTTCTTCCTCGGGTTTCAAGTCAACCAATTAAAGGGAGGAACTTTCATAAGTCAAACCATGTACACCCATGACATGCTCAAGAAGTTTGACATGGCGAATGCAAAGGCTATCAAAACTTTCAACGGACATCTTGATCTTAATGAGGAAGGGAAAGCCGTGGACATCAAGGTATATCACTCCATGATTGGCTCTCTACTCTATTTGTGTGCATCTAGGCCCGATATTATGCTTAGTGTGTGCATGTGTGCTAGATTTCAAGCTAACCCGAAAGAGTGTCATTTGATGGCCGTTAAAAGAATCTTGAGATATCTAGTGCACAATCCAAACATTGGCTTGTGGTATCCTAAGAGCTCTAAGTTTGATTTGCTTGAGTATTCGGATTCCGATTACGCCAGTTGCAAAGTAGATCGAAAAAGCACTTCGGGGACATGTCAATTCCTTGGATGGTCCCTAGTGTCTTGGAGTTCTAAGAAACAAAATTGTGTAGCCCTTTCCACCGCCGAGGCCGAGTATGTTGCAGCCGGTGCATGTTGTGTGCAACTACTTTGGATGAGGCAAACCCTTCGTGATTTCGAATGTCACTTTACCAAAATCCCATTATTGTGTAACAATGAAAGTGCCATAAAGCTTACAAACAATCCCGTAAGCCACTCAAGAACTAAGCACATTGACATCTGACATCACTTCTTGAGAGACCATGAAACCAAAGGAGATATCGAAATACGCCATGTGAGCACCGAAAAGCAACTAGCCGATATCTTCACTAAACCTCTCGACGAGTCAAGGTTTTGCGCTTTGCGTAGTGAACTGAATATCCTTGATTCTCGAAATGTGGTTTTAAACTTAGCACACAATTGTTTGCTTAAGCTAGATTGTTTGAAAAGGATTTGAAAAGTTCAATTATGTCTTTCAAAATTATATTGAATGTGTGCTTGTGCAATCCTGGGCACTGCTCTTAATTCTTAGTCTTTCTCACCAAGTGTCACACCCAATTTTAAGGATAAAATTGAATGCATAACCTTATGTGCGCCCCAGGATCAGTCACACACATAAGCCGACAAATACAAGGTAATATCAAAAGACAATGCTCAAATACATAACGTAGTAATAATTAGAATATAACCTTAAGAAGCAAACAGCAGAAAGACACTTCGATCTTCGCGTGTAGACACCAACTCCACAGGGACATAACTGACTGGTTGACCACAAGCCTAAACTTCTCCTGAGGTGTGGGGGGAAATAGCAAGAGTGAGTCCATGTCGAACTCAGCAAATATAACATGGGGTTTATGAGGCTCAAACAGGATAGACACGGGTTTACAGCGGTTTGCTTTTAATTAAGCATCTTTTATGCAATTGGATAGCAACAAGTTGAATAAGCCCATAATTCATGATCATAAGTAAACATAATTAATGAATTACAACAATCAATTAGCAACAAGTCAACATCACCCCAAAGATAACTATTCCGTGAGTTTTTCGGGCCACTCGTGACCGTGAGCGCGGCTAGTATACCAGTTTTACACTCTGCAGAGGTTGTGCACTTTCACTATGAGCCGTGATTCCCATTTGCTCGGGGTAGCTAGCCCCATAACACTACCAAGGTGAGCGAGCAGGGTTTCACTATGAAGTCTTTCAAAGTACTCCGTCTAACAAGTTAGGGCCGCTAGAAACCCGGCAAGCAGATGTAGAGCCCCCTTCGTCGTGGCACAAGGTCACGCAGGTTATACACACTCGGACAGGAGCCACACTATACCCGAGTCGTCAGGCCCCATCACGCCTTTCGGTAACCTCTAACAAGCTAGAAAAAGGACCTATACTTGACTAAAACCAGAGCCATGTAGCCCTCATAGTTGCACTGTAAGTCCCAGCTTTTGCTGACAGATCATTACCAAGGGGGGAAGGATATGGAGCATCACAAAACTATGCTCGAATCCCCTAGTTCCATGTTGCTAAAAAGACATCTTTCAATGTTATTGCATATTCAATTAATCAAGTTTACATGATCATGATTCCAATAGCGCGCTAGCATCAACTACCCAATGCGTAATCCCATAGGTGATCAAGGAACAAGATAACAATACTAGGTAGAAACTATGGTTAACAAGGTAGACACATGCACATGAAATTAATTATTGCGGTGAATAGGATAACAAGGAAGATCCTATGCTATACTTGCCTTAGACTTGAGATCATTTTCTCTGATTCAAACCCCTGAAGACTGCTTCTTGAATTCACCACGTAATTCTCACCGACTATACTCGATCGATCACCACATCAACACACACACATCCAGTGCAATCATGCAAAGCAAACAAAGCTATTGATTAGAATAGTATACCAACAGAGATAAAACAAAATAAAAAGTTTATAAAACTAATCTATACATTGCTACGATCACATCGATATAAAGTTTGCGCAAATCGGATTTAAAACGAGGAAGATATGAATTTTACAAGATTTATAATAGAATAATAATAGATTAAATATAATCTCAAATTTTAAAAGTTGAAAATATATGAAACAGTGGTACCATCAGATAGATTATGAAATTACAAATCTAACGCAATTTGAATCGTTCAAATCGGATCTAAAACGAGTAAATTATAGCTAAAACAAATCTAGTGGCAAATCTGCAATTTCAGAAAACATCTTTTCATTAAACCGAGACAAACTACGTTTTCTAAATCGGAAAGCGTAAACGGAGGAATGCGCCAAGGGACTACGGGTTAAGCATTAAAAACTGCAGGAGGTTATTCGCAAAAGCGCCGGCCGAAAGGGTATCGGCGAATAGGAGCCGTCCGATTCGAATTGGACGTCTCGGATTAGATGGGAGGGGGTGTGGGCGGCGCTCCGGCCATGTACAGAGACCGTGCGGCGGCGCCATCGCCGGAGGGTGGCCGGAGATGGCGTTTTCGGGGCTTGGAAGCTCGGTTCACCTCGGGATCTGGTCGGGGAGCAAGAGAAGCTCAAGCTAAACCTATCTATGGTTTCGGTTGCCACAGAGGTAGCTCGGAGAGGATGCGGCGAGCTCGGTGGCGGAACTATGGCGGCGGTGAAGCTCGGCATCATGGCTACAGTGCACAAAACCGAGGGAAAAGGGGTCGGGAAGATCCCTGACCTTGCTGCGAAGCTTGGAGGGCAACCAATTTTGACGGAGAGACTTCTCGTTGGCGAAATCGACGGGGACGGCGGAGCTCGGGGCGGCGGCGGTTCTGTGGCTGCGGCAAGGGCACGATTGGAGGCGGCGGCTTGCTCGGGAACTTGTGGGGAGGGACGGCAGAGCTCGGCCGACCTATATAGGGGCGCGAGGGAGGCGTAGGAGATCCGGACTCGGGAGAGAGAGGGCGAGTGTGCGAGCTCACCTAGGGCGGTTTGGAGGGCCGAAATCGACTCGGGGGTGGCTCTCCACGTGCTCCGGCGGGCGGTGATCTCCTACAACGTCGGCGAGGGTGCATTAGTGCACAATTCAAGCGGAAAAAGGGTCGGGCTACCTCGGGAGATCACGCAAATGCTCAGTAAGGGGCTTACGGCGAGGATTAAAACCCGAGGACGACGAATTGGTTGCGGCGGCGGAAAGCTTCAAGCGGCGGCGGCTCTGTTCGCGCGAGGGCAGGAAGAGGCAATGCTGCTAGGGCTGGATGGCGGCAAATAGGGGCCCGCCTGGACTTATATAGTCCCGAGGCGATGGGGATAGGGGAGTTGAGTTCGCCTCGGATATAGGAGATCGAATCGAGGGCGGCGAGCGACGAACTCGCTCTGTTCGTTCTCGCGTCGGTCTCCCTTGGGCAGCAGGAGGGGATGGAGGTGAGGCGCTGACGCGTGGGTCCCACGAGACAGCGAGACCCGGCGCTGGGGTCGAGCCATCAGCTGCAGAGAGAAGCCCCCGTGCGCGTGCGTTCGGCCGCGGCGTTGCTCTCTGCTTTGGGCGCCCAGGGGAGAAGAAAGGAAGGAGGAGAAGAGGGACTGACACGTGGGCCCGGCTTGCAGCCGCAGAGAGGAGAGGGGCACTGCGCTGCTGCGGCTGGCCTGTTGGCTAGCTAGGCCTCGGCCCAAGAAAGAGAGGAAGCGGGCAGCAGGCCGAGGGGAAGAGGAGAACTGGGCCCTCGGGCCAAAATCAGAGAGGGAAGGTTTTCCTATTTCCCTTTTCTATTTTCTAAATACATTTTCAAATGGATTTTCAATTTGGGATTTTGAATAATTGTTTTTGAACATTTGAAGAATTCAAATAAACTCCAAACAGTACAAAGAAGAAATGCTCCAGCATGAATGCATCATACATGTGTATGACCTAGGTTTGATTTTATATTTGTGAAAAATTATTATTTCCCTATATTGGAATGATCAACTAATTGCATAATTAAATAAATTCCCACTATTTAAAGGAATGCAATTTTTCGGGTGTTACACCAAGTGATTGCATAAATAATATCCTGTGACCTTGTTCTTGGTGAAGACCAGAATAGGTCTAGGTTCTCTGCTGGAAGGCAGGACGGCAGTGCCGCTCCTAGCCGCGCAGTGCCGCGCCTTACCAGTTTGGCGGCCCATGGGCCACCTTAGTCAGAACGGTCGGGTTTTTCTCTCTCTATCCCGTGCCCGTGACCATTTCTCCCTCTCTCCCCTCATTCTCTCGGTCTCTCTCTCTTCCCTTCAAACCGAGAGAACAGGGCGACGGCGTCCCTGTCCGGCACCGGCGCCCCTTCCCTTGCTGGCGCCTCCTCCCTGCGCGGCCTGTGCTGAGCGTGGGGGATCTCTTCTCCTTCTTGCTGGTGGCAAGGACCCCCTAAAGGCGCTGCTCCATCTTCTCTCCTTCCCTCTCCAAGGTGAAGTTCAACCCTAAGTTGTTTCTTCCCCGATCTATGCAATGTGATGGTTATGGTTGAAGTAAAGTGTTGTTATGGGTAGTTTGATGAGTTTAGAGTCAAATCCATGTGATGAAATTAGCCGATCCGATGTTTCACCCGCTGAGAAAGATTGAGGGCAGAGGGACCTCACTGCGCAGGCGCGGTAGTGCCGGGCCTTGTGCAATGAGTCCCTGCCACCAAATCTTTGCCTCAACAGTTGACACCTCAGATTTTCTACCTTCATCACACAGATTTGTTCAACACTCATTTCTTCTCATTATTTACACTTATTTACCACATTTGCGTAGATGGCGGATGAAGAAAGGCGTGAAGCAAGGACGAAGGGTGGTTTCGATGCTGGGGTTGGGTCCAGCAACCCACGTCCCCCGCGTACGAAGCAGCCAGCCCATCGAGGTGGACGAAATCCGGAGGGCAGGACGGATAGGCAGGCTCTCCGTGATGCTGAGTTGCTGGAGCAGGCAGGCAGGACCATTCCAGTTGGTGCCTGCCCGGAGACCCCAGATGATCTTTCCATGTTTGATGGGGCGTACCTGCAGTGGGATGAGCATGATCACCATTTGCATGCTCCAGTTGAGAGGAGGCAAAGAAACAAGATCAGCTACTACAACCAGTTCAGGGCCGTGCAGGAGCAGAGGCAGGTCAACCCTTATGCTAGGCGTAAGGATGTTGAGCTTGATTACAGGTTTTGGTCTGCCTTTCAGTCGGACTTCTATGAGTCCGTCCTCTTTGCTTCCAAGAAGCCCAAGATTGTTCCGATTAGGTATATTGATTGGGAGCACTTGGCAAGCAAGAATGACAGAGTGTGCAACCAGGTCATTGCCTTCTGCAAGAACAGAGGCATCTATGATTTGATGGGTTTCAGGTATGACTGGAACACAGAGATTCTATATCAGTTCCTAGCCACCTGTTACTTTGACAGAGAGGATGATGAGTTGCACTGGATGACTGATGTTCACCACTACCGAGTGGACTTCACTACTTTTGCTCGGGTCCTTGGTTTTGGTGAATGGGACAGGGATGCTTATGATCTGCATGATGAACGAGCACTCACTGATGGCGAGTTGGCTCACTTATATGATCATCCCAGTCAGGCAGATGGTTTGGTGAAGGGGCTGAAGAGTCGGCACTACATCCTGAACAACCTATTTCGCCAGACTTTTCATCCCAAGGTTGGTTCAGCTTCCAACCTATATGGGACAGCGAGGAACATGCTTGCCAGGACACAGCCAGGTAGTGGGTCTTTCTCAGTGTCTTGCTTCATTTGGCGCGAGTTGATTATCACTTCTGAGGATGCTAGGAAGGCCCTACCTTATGCTCCATACTTGATGTTTGTGATTGAGCGCGTGTCTGGCATTATATTCAAGAAGGATGTGTCCCATGAGCCGTTTCGGGTTGACAAGACTCACCACTCAGGCGTTGGTGAGAGCAGGGCAGCCACCCGGTCTTCCAGCAGGCGGGCTGCCCCGTCTTCAGATATTCCCAGTTCTTCCCGTTCTGACTCCCAGCGGCGTCCCAGGAAGAAGTGACGTCTCTCCCGCATGCTAAAGAGGATCATCACTCTTTCCTGTCGCCCCCAACAGTCATCTCTGCCATTTGCTCAGTTTTCAGACCAGAGAAGTCTCTTTCTTGCTCTCTCTCACTTCCAACAAGCTCTTCACTCTCAAGTTTGAATCCAAGTTTGAATCTAGAAGAGTGTGAGCTGAATCTTAGCAAGAACAAGCTTCTCCCCACTGATCTTCAACTTCCTCAAGCACTTGGTTCGCGTTCAAACCGGTGGTTTGCATTTGTTACTCTTGGAGCTTGCTCCTAGCCGGCTAGAGTGTCGCCCGATGAGCTTGCCAATCTTGTGGTAGCCCTGGCAGTTTTGTAATCACCCTCACAAGCTAGTGGAATCACCTCCTCTTTTTAAGAGTTAACTCTCTTGACTTGAGAACGAGGATTGGGCCTTGTGAACCCAAGTTTCCTTTGTGGAACCTTAACAACGTGGAGTAGGCAAGCCTTTGTGGCGAGCTGAACCACGGGTTAAATCTTGCGTCACTTGTGTTACTTATTTTATTCTCTATTTGTTGAGTTTCTTGACTTCTAGGGTTTGATCCCGATCTACGAATTGGTGGTGTTCTAGCTGCAAGGAAAGGGTGTGCTAGGGTCTACACATACCAGGGAGCATCAGTAATTTGTTCGATCTAAATTTTGCCAAGCAGTTTTTGAATTATGTAGAATTTGCTCTGCGAGGTCCAGCACTGCCGCTCTGGGAGCAGCAGTGCCGGGCAGCCCGGCAGTGCCACTTTACAGGCCGGCACTGCCGCGCTTGTTACTAACCTCTGTTTGAGAAAAATTTTCACAGGTCTATTCAACCCCTCTTCTAGGCCAGTCCGTGATCCTACACGAGCTTGCCAGCAGTAGTCCTAGTAGGCTCCACTAATGGACTCACTCCTTAGTCATAATGTCTTTCCTGCATAATTATGCTTCAAAAAGGAAACCAAAACTCGAGGCTCGAATTTAAGGGGTTAGCGGTCAGCCAGATGAGTAATTGATTATTCCAATGAGCTAATATTAATTGGCAGATTCTAACAGGATTATTCTTTTTAGATTTTCAATTTTGTGATGCAGTAAAATAAATATAGATTCTATTTTATTTTTATTTTGATGCCACCACAACAAATATTTCTACGGGGTTACCATAAGTCAACTTACATGGGCTTTAATATTTTTGATGAAATAATTTTTTTCAATGCACTAATTAAGCGGTAAAGATTTTTATTTTGTTTTAATATGCAGAAAGATAAATATGCATGCCATGTTTATATTTATTTTTAGGCCACTACGATGAGTACTCCTATAGGTTTTATACCCCGAGGGTTTCACATGGGGCTTCAAGTTTTAAAGATGCATGAATACAGCTTAATGCATGCCTATTCACCCTTGTCATTTTCTATGCAAAACTAATGCACAAGAGTAAACCTACTTAAAAGAAAATAATTCATGCAATGCAGAAAAGCAAAAATGGATAACTACCGATGTTACCTCACGGTGAGGGTTCGATATTTTGAGTCTTCTGAATAGGACTCCTCCTTGCAGTGATTCATTAGTCAAGTACTTTGGTTTGCTCTTGAGGTGGTGCCTCCACTAGTGGCTCCCAATGGTGGTGCCACCTTCTTCCTTTCTTTTGTTGGCATCTCGAAGCCAATCTTATGTGCATTATTATTACTTGTTGAGAACTTTCACTTATAAAATTTGGGGATTGTCTCCGCACACTTTGATTGAAGTGTGTTGTAATACCTCTCGTATTACAAAGCAATTAACCTACCATGTCATCATGTTTAAATTTCAGCATCTGCATATATTTGTGCTTAGGGTCACTAGAGTGCTTCGATTTTATGTGTTATGGATTGTGTAATTAAGCCTTTAATTAAAAGTCAAAATTAAAATTTAAATAGGAAATCAAATTAAGCCCTAAAGTTGACCTAAAACCCTAATTCAAAAACTATTAGGAATTAGGTGAAAGTACCTTAATGAAAGTTGTAGAAATTTTAAAATGGAACAACTTTTAGTTTTGGAGATTTTGAAGTTATATTATAGAAATTCAAATTAGACTCAAATTACTATGTAGAAATTCAAATTTGAAACTTCAATTTCAAAAATATGTTGAATCCTCCAAAACTCCCGTAATAGAAGTTGTCAAGCTCACTGAGTAGAACAACTTTCATGTTGACCATTTTTCAAGTTGTTGAGAAAAATTAAAAGTAATTTTAAAATTTTAATTTGAAATTAAAACCCTACTTTTACCCCCTTTGCTGTGGTTTGAAAATTTGACCGAATTTGAATTTCATGTCAAAAGCAAAAATGATCTACATAAAATTATCTGCAACTTTGGTATTCATCATTTCCTTTGATTCGGCTGGGATGGGGATCAAATCGAATCAAATAGCTGTTGACCTATTAGGCCTACTACCGTAGCTAGAGGGGGGTCCCCCTGTTCATCTTCTCCCCGTACGCGCGCGTGCCGCGTCCAGCGCCGAGCGCCGTCCGGCCGGCGTGGGCACGCCGCGGCTCTGTCGAGAGGCCGAGGAGGGGGCCTGGACACCCCCGACCTTATCCCACACCCTCTTGTCTTTAAAGGCGACGAGTTCTTCCTCCTTTTCCATTTTCCTCCGCGCGGTCGCCGGTGAGCACGCTTCGGTCGCCGGTGAAATTCACCGTCCATGTTCCACCTCCTCACTCTCCATCTCCCAGACAGGTAGCCGAGCTCGTTGCGCATCGATTGGTGCCCGTCGCGTGAGCCGTGGTACCCTGTGTGGCTCGCGGTAAGCGTCTTCGTCTTCGGGTTGCCACCGGAGCTCCGCCGCGGCCATCCTCTTCCCGTCTGGTCTGCTAGAGTGAGCGTCTTTCTTCTCGGGGTAGCGTTCTAGACTCCCGTGGTGGTGTAGTTTCTGATGCACATGAAGGTTCGTGGTGTGGTGCACCAGGTTCGTCGGAACGGGTCTTCGTCGCCGACGGCCAAGCCGTGTCCACCGCCGTCGTCGTCAAGCCATCCTCACCGCACCGCCTCTTCGTCAACTAACTCGTCCGCTAGCTTTGTGGTGAGCTTCTGATTCTCCCCGATGCTTTTCCCGTAACCTTACCGCGTCCCCTTGGCTGGAACGGCCTTGCCGTGCCGCCGAGATCCGCCATGGGCGAGCTCCCGCTCGTCAGAGGCGACTAGAGCTAGGTCTAGGTCCTTAGGGAGTCGGCTAGGGTCTTGGGGTAGGTGTTCGGCCGATTGCGCTCGCTGTTAGGGCCGCCGACGGTGAGGTCTGCGCCGAGCAACGCGCACGAGCGCGCGGGGGAGCGTCGGCCGGAGGTAGGAGACGAGCCTGACAGGGGTAGAGCGCCTGTCAGCGTCCGGGTGAGGGTTAGTGTCACACCCAATTTTAAGGATAAAATGGGATGCATAATCTTATGTGCGCCCAGAGATCAATCACACACATAAGCCAACAAATTGCATAAATTGTATCATAACCAATGTTTAATACATAGCGACTAATATCAAAGTCATTACACAGCGGAAAATAAAGATAACTCTCGCGGTAGCTCCATAGTACAGGGACGTCGACTGGTGAAGCACAAGTCTAGTAGTCCTCTGGGCAGTCCTCATCACTATCACCATCTGTTACCCATCCGGGATTTTTAACCAAGTAATGAAAAATAAACAAGCGTAAGTACATGTCGTACTCAACAAGACTAGCATGGGTTCATGAGGCTCAAAAGGTTGACACGGTATTAACAGCAGGTTGCTTTTAATTAATCTCCTTTTATGCAGTTGAATAGCAACAAGTGAATAAGCCCATTCTCATGATCATAGTAAACATAATTAATGAGTAGCAATAAATAGATTAGCAACAAGTAAGCATCACCCCAAAAGATAACTACTCCATAAGACGTCCAAGGCTGCTCGTGACCATGAGCTCGGCTAGTATACCAGTTTTACACTCTGCAGAGGTTGTGCACTTTCACTATGAGCCGTGATTCCCAGTTGCTCGGGTTAATTACTCCCATAACACTACCAAGGTGAGTGAGCAGGTTTTCACTATGAAGTCTTTCAAAGAACTTCGCCTAACAAGTTAGGGCCGCTAGGGACCCGGCAAGCAGATGTAGAGCCCTCCTTCTTCGTGGCACAAGGTCACACAGGTTATACACACTCGGATAGGAGCCGCACTATACTCGAGTCGGCAGGCCCCATCACGCCTTTCGGTAACCTCTAACAAGCTAGAAAAAGTACCCATACTTGACTAAAACCAGAGCGATGTAGCCCTCATAGTTGCACTGTCAATCTCGATGTTATACTTACAGATCATTACCAGAGGTGAAGGATTTTGAGCATCACAAAACTATGCTCGAATCCCCTAGTTTCATGTTGCTAAAAAGGCATCTTTTAATCCTTATTGCATATTCAATTAATCAGTTTACATGATCATGATATCAATAACGCACTAGCATCAATTACCATATGCATAATCCCATAGGTTGCAAGGAGCAGGATAACAAAACTAGGAAGTAACTATGGTTAACAAGGAAGACACATGCAAATGCAATTATTTATTTGGTGAATAGGACAACAAGGATGATCCATACTAATACTTGCCTTGATCAGCAAACTCCTGGTGATCCGGGTTGTCGAAGTACTGATCTTGATCACCCACGTAAAGCTCACCGTCTATACTCGATCACCAAATCAACATACACACATCCAGGGCAATTATGCAGAGCAAACAAAGCTATTGATTAGAACAGTACACCAACAGAGAGAAAATAAATTAAAAAGGTTATAAAACAAATCTACACGTCGCTAAGATCACATCGATATAAAGTTTGCGCAAATCGGATTAAAACGAGGAAGATATGAATTTTACAAGATTTATAATAGAATAATAATAGATTAAATATAATCTTGAATTTTAAAAGTTAATAACATATGAAACAGTGATACTAACTGATAGATTATAAAATTACGAATCTAACGCAATTTGAATCGTTCAAATTGGAATTAAAACGGAGAAATTATAAACGAATCAGTATTAATTTCAAAATCGAAAATCAGAAAACACATTTTCTATTAACCGAGGCAAAATACGTTTTCTAAATTGGAAAGCACAAATTGAGGAATGCGCCAAGGGACTGCGGGTCGGTACTTTAAAAACAGCAGGGGCTCTTTTGCAAGAATGCCGCCCGAAGGGGTAAGGATGGGTTTGGGTCGTCCGATTCAAAATCGAAGGCCAAGATTAGATCAGGAGGGGGGCCGACGGCGCCCCGGCCGGAAACAGAGGCCGTCGGCGGCGCCCTCGTCAGAGGTTCATCAGAGAACGGCGAAACGGGGCTACGGTGTGCTATTCGACGTGGGAAAAGGCCCAGAAGGAAGAGCGCGAGTGCGCGAGCTCACCTAGGGCGGTTTGGAGGGCCGAAATCGGGTCGGAGGTGGTTCGTGACGGCTTCCGGCGGACGGCGAGTTCCTGCACGGCGGCGAGGGCATGTCAGCGCTCGATTCAAGAGGGGAAAAAGGCTTGGCGACCTCACTGGTACCATACGAACCTTTGAGGATGGCTTACGGGGAGGGAAAGACTATGAATTCGCTGAATTGAGCCCGACGGCGGCGGGAGGAACTCGGCCGGCGGCTCTGTTCGTGCGTGGGCAGAGAGGCAGAAACTACTAGGGTTGCGTGGTGGTGGTAGCAGGGGTTCGCCAGAGCTTATATACACCCGAGGCGCGGGGAAATAGCGGATTGAAACGGAGTCCGATGCTCCGACGAAATCGGCTTCGTCCGTTTCTCCCAGCGGCGGACTCTGTGCGAGCATATCGGAGGGGAACAGGGGAGGGCGCTGACCTGTGGGTCTCACGAGTCGGTAGCACAGAGCACTGGGGTCGGGCTGGCAGTCAATGTAGGGGAATCCCCGCGCACACGCGCTCGGCTGCAGCGGCGCTCTGCTCTCGGCTCAGCCAGAGGAGGAAGGAGGAAGGAGGGAGGCGCTGACCTGCGGGTCCCGTTTGTCAGTGAGACTGGGGTGTGGGGCCGCGGTGTCGGCCACAGAGGGGGGAAGGAATGGAGGTGGCAGCTGCGCCCTTGGCTGGGCCGCGCCGGCTGCTTGCTTCGGCCTGGGCCTAGGTGTGGCCTCGGGCCCATCAGAAAGAGAGGGGGAGAAGGCAGGCCGAGCAGGCCAACTGGCCGCTCTCGGGCCAGATTGAGCAGAGGGGGAAAGGTCCTATCCTTTCTCTTTTCTACTATCAAATAGATTTTCCAATTTAGTTTTGAATGATAATTTTGAATAGTTTGAGAATTCAAATAGAAGCCAAACAATACAAGAAATAATGCTCCAGCATGAATGCATCAAACATGTGTATGGCCTAGGTTCATTTTATATCTCAATAAATATTATTTTCCCTATGTTTGAATAAGCCACAATTGCATAATTAAATTAATTCCCACTATTTAAAAATGATGCAATGTTTCGGTTGTTACAATTCTACCCCCCTTAAGATTAATCTCGTCCTCGAGATTCGGTTGGTGCTTACTCAAACAACTCCGGGTACTTTTCTCTGAGATCTTCCTCTCTTTCCCAAGTAGCTTCTTCCTCAGAGTACCGATGCCACTGCACCTTGCACATTTTTATTACTCGACTCCTTGTCACTCTTTCTGCGGTTTCCAAGATCTTCACCGGATGTTCCTCATATGTGAGACCCTCCTTGAAAACTATTTCCTCGACAGGAACCTGCTCTTCCGGTACTCTCAAACACTTTCTCAATTGAGACATGTGGAACACATCATGCACACCTGCTAAGCTTTCTGGTAGTTCAAGCTGATAGGCCACTTCACCACGTCTTTCCAAGATTTTGAAATTACCAATATACCTTGGTGCTAACTTTCCTTTCTTGTTGAACCTCTTCACACTTCTCATCGGTGACACTTTAAGATATACACAGTCTCCCACTTCAAAGGCTAATTCTCGTCTCCGTGTATCCGCATAGCTCTTCTGTCTAGATTGTGCTATTCTCAAATTCTCTCTTATTGTCTGGACTTGCTCCTCTGCGTCTCTCAACACATCTGGTCCAAACACTTGACTTTCTCCAGTTTGATTCCAAATCAAGGGTGTCCTGCACTTGCGTCCATACAATGCTTCGAAGGGTGCCATCTTGAGACTTTTCTGGTAACTATTATTATAAGAGAACTCCGCATACGGCAGACTCTTATTCCAACTCGTTCCATACTATAAAGCACAAGCTCTCAACATATCTTCCAAAATCTGATTAATCCGTTCAGTTTGACCGTCAGTCTGGGGATGATATGCAGAACTGAAATTCAGCTTAGTACCTAGAGACTCATGTATCTTTTGCCAGAAATGTGAGGTGAATTGAGTACCCCTATCAGACACAATTTTCTTTGGAACTCCATGCAGACACACTATTCTCTCCATATACAACTCTGCTAGTTTAGGACCTCCATAAGTGGTCTTGACTGGAAGGAAATGAGCTACTTTAGTCAGTCGATCCACAAATACCCAGATTGAATCATAACCTCTCTGAGTACGTGGCAATCCAACTATGAAGTCCATACCGACTTCTTCCCACTTCCACTCAGGTATCTTTAGTGGTTGTAGCAATCCTGCAGGCCTCTGGTGTTCAGCTTTAACCCTCTGACAGGTATCACAGATTGCTACATATTCTGCTACATCACGCTTCAGTCCGACCCACCAATACTTTTCTTTGAGATCCAAGTACATCTTGGTACTCCCTGGGTGTATAGAATATGCTGACTCATGAGCTTCACGCAGTATGGCATTACGGATAGACTTCACTTCAGGTACACAGAGTCTCTTTCCAAACCATAAGGTTCCATTCTCATCCAGCCTGAATCCGGGTGATTTTCCAATCACAATGTTCTCTGCTATCTCTTTCAGCTTCTCATCTTCCAACTGAGCCTTGCGTATCTCTTGCTCCAATGTGGGTTCAACCTCCATCTAAACAGCATTGATCACAATTCCCAAGTTGAGACGCTCCATCTCTGCACACAACTCTGCAGGTATAGTGGTTGCTCGAATCTCATTAGCATAACTCTTTCTACTAAGAGCATCGGCTACAACATTTGCTTTGCCAGGATGATAATGCACTTTCAAATCATAATCCTTTATCAATTTCAACCAACGACGTTGCCTCAAATTCAACTCTGACTGGGTGAAGATATACTTCAAGCTCTTATGATCAGTATAAATGTCGCACTTATGACCAATCAGATAATGCCTCCATAACTTCAGAGCGTGAACCACAGCTGCTACCTCCAAATCATGAGTAGGGTAATTCAACTCATGCTTGTCACACCCAATTTTAAGGATAAAATTGAATGCATAACCTTATGTGCGCCCCAGGATCAGTCACACACATAAGCCGACAAATACAAGGTAATATCAAAAGGCAATGATCAAATACATAACGTAGTAATAATTAAAATATAACCTTTAAGAAGCAAACAGCGGAAAGACACTCCGATCTTCGCGTGTAGACGCCAACTCCACAGGGACACAACTGACTGGTTGACCACAAGCCTAAACTTCTCCTGAGGTGTGGGGGGAAATAGCAAGAGTGAGTTCATGTCGAACTCAGCAAATATAACATGGGGTTTATGAGGCTCAAACAGGATAGACACGGGTTTACAGCGGTTTGCTTTTAATTAATCATCTTTTTATGCAGTTGGACAGCAACAAGTTAATATGCCCATTCTCATGATCACAGTAAACATAATTAATGAGTAGCAACAAATAGATAAGCAACAAGTCAACATCACCCAAAAAGATAACTACTCCGTGAGTTTTCCGGGCCACTCGTGACCGTGAGCGCGGCTAGTATACCAGTTTTACACTCTGCAGAGGTTGTGCACTTTCACTATGAGCCGTGATTCCCATTTGCTCGGGGTAGCTAGCCCCATAACACTACCAAGGTGAGCGAGCAGGGTTTCACTATGAAGCCTTTCAAAGGTTCGTCTAACATGTTAGGGCCGCGAGGTTTTCCTCGGCAAGCAGATGTAGAGCCCCCCTTCCATATGGCACAAGGTCACGCAGGTTACACACATATGGACAGAGGCCGCACTATACCCGAGTCGTCAAAGCCCCTCTTGCGCCTTTCGGTAACCTCTAACAAGCTAGAAAAGGTCCTCATACTGAGCTAAAACCAGAGCCATATAGCCCTCATAGTTGCACTGTAAGTCTCAGCTTTTGCTGACAGATCATTACCAAGGGGGAAGGATATGGAGCATCACAAAACTATGCTCGAATCCCCTAGTTCCATGTTGCTAAAAAGACATCTTTCAATGTTATTGCATATTCAATTAATCAAGTTTACATGATCATGATTCCAATAGCGCGCTACATCAACTACCCAATGCGTAATCCCATAGGTGATCAAGGAACAAGATAACAATACTAGATAGAAACTATGGTTAACAAGGTAGACACATGCACATGAAATTAATTATTGCGGTGAATAGGACAACAAGGAAGATCCCATGCTATACTTGCCTTGATCAAAGTACTCTGGAGAACTTGGATCCTCAACGTACTCTTGATCACCAACGTATTGCTCACCGTCTGAACTCGATCATAAAATCACCACACAATCATCGAGGCAATCATACACGAAGCAAACAAGATTTAGATTAGAAACAGTACACCAACAGTAGAAAAGCAGATTGAAAAGTTTATAAAAATAATCCACGCGTCGCTACGATTCCAACGATATAAAGTTTGCGCAAATCGGATTTAAAACGAGGAAGATATGAATTTTACAAGATTTATAATAGAATAATAATAGATTAAATATAATCTCGAATTTTAAAAGTTAATAACATATGAAACAGTGGTACTAACTTGAGTCATCTTTTTACCTTAGTGAACTTAGCCATAAAGCATGATGAATCAAATGATGAAGACTTCTTGCTGATAGCAATAGAAGCCATGGCCTTCTTCTTGGATGTCTTCCTCTCATCATCATCACTAGAGTCATCATCATCGGAGGAAGCATCACTATCCCATGTCACCACATAGGATCCACCCTTCTTTTTGGAGAAGTTGAACTTCTTTTTTTCCTTCTTTTCCACCTTGTCCTCCTTGTCCTTCTTGCCTTTTTTCTTGTAATCATCTTCATCATCACTAGCATTAGGACAATCCGCCACAAGATGATCCGTGCTCTTACAATTGTAACACTTCCTTACTACATTCTTGCCTTTGAAGTTATGTCTTCTCTTTCTAGCACCATAGCCCTTCTTCTTCATGAATCTTCCAAACTTGCGCACAAAGAGAGCTAGTGCCTCATCATCACTATCAAGGCTAAATGCATCATCATCACTAGATTGTACTTTTTTGCCCTTGCTCTTGTTCTTGGAAGAAGAGGTGGTGGACTTGAATGCCACGGTCTTCTTGCTCTTGTCATCCTCTTTCTTCACTTCTTTACTATCACTCTTCTCATTGTATTGATCCTCGGTCATTATATCACCAAGAACCTCATTTGGAGTGACACCCTTCAAGCCGCCTCGGAAGATGATAGTTCTCAAGGTCTTGAACCTCTTGGGCAAGCACATGAGGAACTTGTGAGAGAAGTCATCATCACTTGTTTTCTCACGCAAGGCCTTGAGATCATTGACAATCACTTGAAGCCTATAGAACATTTCCGGAATGCTCTCTCCATCATCCATCTTGAAGTTTGAGAGATTGTCCTTGAGCATGTATAACTTGGCACTCTTTACCGTTGAAGTGCCCTCATAGGTTTGCTCTAATCTTGTCCATACTTCATTTGCTCTATCCAAATCCTTGATTTGCTCAAACACTTTTGAGTCAATGCCATTGTAGATGGTGTTGAGAGCCATTGTGTTACATTGGTTGTTCTCTTGATCTCTAGGTGTGGGGCTTGCGGGATCAAGTACAATGTATTCCTTCTCGGTGACCTCCCACACCTTCTCATGAATTGAGCCAAGATACATCCTCATCTTTCTTTTCCAATAATCAAATGAGCTTGTGCCATCAAAGTGAGGTGGTTTGCCCCTAACATGATTAAACATGATATGAACCATTTCAATGCACCAAAAGATGTTAAGCCTTAAGTAAACGGTGACCACGGCTCCGATACCACTTGAAAAGTCCTAGTATGGCTAGAGGGGGGTGAATGGCCTAATAAAATTTCTATAAAGAACTTAGACCAAGAGGTTAGTAACAAATATGGCTAAATGTGCAATGCTAGTGCAACTACTAAGCTAGACAAGCCACCTACACAATTCTAGTTAATTCTTAGTTCTAAGCCACACAAGCAAACTAGCAAAAGCAAAAAGACTACACAACAACACAAGACAAGAAAACAAGCTACTTTGCACAAGAATAAGAAAGGAATGATCGTCGATTAGACCTTTGCCTTGTGAGGAAGCCAATCACCAGGACAATCAATAAGCCACTCACTCGAAGGTGAGAAAATCAATAGAGACACCAAGATTTATCCCCGAGGTTCACGTGCTTGCCGGCACGCTACGTCCTCATTGTGTCGACTTCAACCGGTGGTTCAGTGGCTAATCGGTATCACACACTGAGCCTACACTAGGCGCCACAAGTACCTACCACGGAGGAAGTAACTCAAAGACACGAGCAATCCACTAGAGTTACCTTTGAGCACTCCGCTCGGGGAAGGCACAAGAACCCCTCACAATTACCGGGTGTGGGCAAGCGCAATCACCAAGCTCCTCCACACCTTTTTCTCCAAGCCGTCTAGGGACACGGCAATGTCCCAAGAGAATAAAAACTGAACCAAAGCTTGCTCTCAAGTGCTCTAGAATGCAAATCACAAGTAATGATGCACTTGAGGTTCACTCAATCTCACTAAGGATGATCAAGATGATGAACTAGTGAGAGAGTGGGAGGCTAGAATGCAATAAAGTGTATGACAATGATCTAAGTGTGCAAGAGAGTCACCAAGTGACCAGGGAGGGAGTATAAATACCCCCCAAGTGCAAATCTAGCCGTTACCCACTTCAAAACAGCCGTTAACACTCTTTTTCTACCGTCGGACGCAACCGTCGGACTGAGTCCGTCGGACTAAACGCCAACGTCCGACGCTCGGATGCGCGCCACGTGTTAACATGTTTAAACGCCGTTCGTCCGATCTCAACGGTCGACTTCGCGCCAGTTTTTACACCGTCGGACTGAGGGCGTCGGACTAAACAACAGAGTCTGACGCCCTCTCACAGTTCACTGTGTCGGACCAAGCGAGTCAGTGCGTCAGACTAAAGATTTTCAGCGTCCAACGCTTTCAGAGAGGTTCAGAAACGCTAAAACACCGTCGGACGATTCACCAACGTCCGACGCTCTCAGAAAGTGCCACGCGTCACGCCTCGCTGCTCTCCACCGTCGGACTGAAGAAGGTAATGGTCCGACGCTCGATGAACGAGCGTTCGACGCTTGGCAACAGTCAGAGCTAGAGTTAGGCGTCGGACGCTACCCAATGGTCCGACGCTACGTTGGCAAACGCTCCGACGCTCCTTTTTCAGCGTTTTTCAAGTCTATTTCTCACCTCTTGCTTCTATGTGCTAACACTCAAGGTCTCCAACACTTGTGCACAGTGTGTTAGTATTTTGCAAATATTTTTCAAGGGTTTTCAAAGAGGTTCTCTAGGTTGGTTAGATCAATGCACATGAGATGCAACCTAAAGCACTTGAAAGTAATCCAATAGCTTAGTTCTCCCCTTGATAGTCGGCTATCTATCCTAAATGTGATCACTCCCACTTGGAGTCTTGATCACTAAAAGAAAATCCCTATTTGGATATACCTTAGCCTCTAGCTTTCCTTCTTTAAATCCTTTTCTGTCTCCTTGATCATTTCATCTTGATCTTCACTTGAGCTCATGTCATCTTCCTCCTTATCACTAATCTACTCTTGGCTACACATACTTAGCACTTAGATTAGTAACTAGGTTTCATCAATTACCAAAACTAAACTAGGGTCTTTCAACCATGCCTGACGGCGGCGCCATCGCCGGCGGCGGTCCGAACTTGCCAGAGAAAGGCAAACCGGTGTTTCGGGGCTCAACTGGCCCTACCAACTACACCTACATGGAGCGTGCAAGCTCGCAAACAAGATAGGGCTATCGGCAAGCGCAGGGGAACACGTCGAGACGACGGTCCGCGGCGGCGCCATGGGCGGCGGCCACTGGAGCTTGCGATTATGGCGGTACAGATCACGAGAAAGAAAACTAATGGCACGGGGAGGATGAGGGTTATACCGTAGGTCTGAGAGTGGTGTTCGCGGCGTCTGTGTGTGCTCCGAAGGTCCCCGGCGACGTGCGATGGCGAAACTGGAACAAGAACTCCGCCGGTGAGGATCAATTCAAGGCGATAAGTGGCCAAACAGAGGAATTGACGGGACCTACAGTTGCGGTGAAACTTGACGAATCTCCTGGACACCATCTTGACGGTGGTCGGTGCTCCGAGATGGGAAATCGACGACGACGGCGGTCTGGAGCAAGGAAACACCGCCGGTGAGCTTGGAGTCATGCAATTCGTGGCCAAAGTCTTATGGAGTAGGCACCTACGGTCGCGGCACTTACCCTTGAAGCACCAGAACACACATACTGCGACGATAGAGCTCTGGACGGCAAACTATGGTGTGGCAGTGTGTGTTTGTGAGCAGAGAGCGAAAGGGAGAGAGTGAGGGCTCCGCCTGGGGCTTTATAGGCGATTAGGAGCGGTAGAAACGGAAACGGCCGAGGTGGTTATTACCCGTCGTCACTGCGAGGCTTGATGAGGGGCGTTTGATGACTTTCATCACTCGGCAGAGTGATGGCGTGCGTGAAGGCGAGGCTTGATTGCCTCTGCATGCCGGCCCGAGGAAGGAGAAGGAGGTGACACTGACATGCGGGTCCCGCGTGCAGTGAAGGAGAAGGGAGCACGCGCGTGCGCTGCTTCTGCTGCTAGCAATCGGGCCCGTGCGCGCAGTGAGAGAGAGAGGAGTGTGCGGTGTGGGGGTGGGTTGCCCTCTCGGGCTGCAGAGCAGGCCGCCGAGCAGGCCGCGGCCCAGCCGGGCAGGCCGTGCGCCCAGGGGAAGGAAGGGGAAAAGGTGAGCCGGCTCGGGCTCGGGCTGTGAATTGGCCCAAGTCCAGAGAAGAAAGGAGGTGGGGCAGTGGGCTGTGCTGGGCTAGCTAGAGAGTGGAGAGGAAAGACAAAGGGTTTGCTCTTTTTATTTTCACAAGCTTCAAAACCAAATAAGTTTTAAATAGGATTTGAAAATGTTTCCACACAACCTTTCCTACACTCAAACAAAAGTGTGCACCAGCATGTATGCATCAAACAAGTTTCTACCCTCTAAGTTGGATTTTATTTGTTTTAAAATTTTAATATTTGGTCTATGTTTGATGCAAGTATAATTGAATATAGCTAAATTAAGTTCGTATTTGCAAGGATATTTTTAGGGTGTTACAATAGCAAAAACAACAGCCAGGAATTCTTTTTCAGTTGTTGCATAATTAAGTTGTGCTCCTGTCAGAGTTTTGCTAGCATAAGTAATGGCATGATGCTTCTTATCTTTAGTTTGTCCCAAAACCGCCCACATAGCATAATCACTAGGATCACACATAATTTCAACAGGTAAATACCAATTAGGGGGTTGAATGATTGGTGCAGAGATGAGTGCTTGCTTAAGGGTGTTGAAAGATTTCATACAAGCATCATCAAAATCAAAGAGAGCATCCTTGGCTAGCAAGTTTGTAAGAGGTCTAGCAATATGTGAAAAGTTTTGAATAAAGCGTCAATAAAAGCCAGCATGACCAAGGAAATTTCTAATCCCTTTAACATTAATAGGTGGAGGTAATTGTTCAATTACTTTAATTTTAGCTCTATCTACCTCTATCCCTCTTTTAGACACTAGGTGTCCTACCATTATTCCTTCTCTAACCATAAAATGATATTTTTCCCAATTAAGGACTAAGTGCTTTTCTTCACATCTTTGCAAAACCTTGTCTAAATTTTCAAGACAATCATCAAAAGTTTTTTCATAAACAGAAAAGTCATCCATGAAAACTTCTATGATTTCTTCAATCATATCAGAAAAGATATACATCATGCATCTTTGAAAAGAAGCTGGTGCATTACACATCCAAAGGACATCCTACGGTAGGCATAGGTTCCATAAGGACAGGTAAAGGTAGTTTTGCTCTGATTATCTGGGTAGATAGGAATTTGATGATATCTAGAATATCCATCAAGGAAGCAAAGGAAAGAGTAGTTTGCCAATCGCTCTAACATCTCATCGATGAAGGGCAAAGGGAAGTGATCTTTCCTTGTTGCCTTGTTGAGTTTTCTATAATCTATGCATACTGCCATCCAGTGACGGTTCTTTGGGGGATTAACTCATTCTTGTCATTCTTGATAACCGTCATGCCATCCTTTTTAGGCACAACTTGGCCTGGGCTTACTTAAAGCTCTAGTTTGGTTTTGATAATTAATGACATCCTAAGGACTAACCTAAGTTGTTAAGTGTTGGCAAAGTTTTAGGTAGTCCCATCTATGTAGTGAGAATGGTGATGATCAAGGAAGGCTCAACCATGGTAGAAGCAAGATGGATCAAATGGAGATGATAAAGTGAAAAGAAAAGACTTGAAGACAAAGGTATAACCCCAAGTAGGCTTTTCTTTTGGTGATCAAGACACCAAGTGGGTGTGATCACATTAGGATAGATAGCTGACTAATAAAGGGAGAACTAAGTGTTTGGATTACCTTCAAGTGCTCTAGGTTGTATTTCATTGCACTAAATCTAACTCAATCTAGAGATCAACTTAGAAACCCTTGAAAAATATTTGCAAAAAGCTAACATACCGTGCACAATCGTTAGATGTTTTGGTGTTAGCACTCGGAAACAAGGGTTGAAGTGGTAAAGAGGTGCTTTGGTGTTAGCATTCGGTGATTTCTGGAGAAGTCGCAATAGAAAAACAGTGAGTTTCGAGCGTCGGACGCTGGGGTTCCAGGGCGTTGGACTATGGAGCGGTAGCGTCCGACAGTCCGCTGACGTGTTCTCTGTGCAAAAGCGTCGGACGGATAGGCTTGGTCCGACGGTAAGTGTCGGACACCGTCTAACGGTGTTTTAGCGTTTCTGGACCTCTCTAGAAGTGTCAGACGGTGGAGCTCGTTAGTCCGACGCATTGACTGTGTAGCGTCCAACAGTGGCGCTGGCTGTGAGAGTCGGACAGTCCGACGGAGAGTGAGAGCCGAGCGTCGGACCTTTGGTTCTCGGTCCGACGCCGTGGCGTGGCGAGTTCACGCTATGACACTATGCGTGGCGAGCGATGTTCAGGGCGTCTGACAGAGCTAGTTGGTTCGACGCCAGGTGTCGGACAGCGTCCAACGAGTTTTTCCCTTTCTTTGTTTTCTCTAGAAGCGTCGGACGCTGGCTTTCTTTGGTCTGACGCTGCCAGTCCGACGAGTTTGAAAAGGTGGCGCGAAGCAGTAGTCGTTGGTGATCTGCGGCTGTGGTTAAATCTGAGCGACACGTGGCTGAAATCCGTGCGTCGGACGCAAACCTTTGGTCCGATGGTCTCAGTCCAATGGTAGAGTCCGATGCCTCTAAAAGTGTCTAACGACTGTTTTCTGTGGGGTAACGGCTAGGAGTGCACTTGGGGGTATTTATACTCCCTCCCTGGTCACTTGGTGACACTCTTGCACATTTTGATTCATTGCCATATATTTGTGAGCACTCTCTAGTCTCCCACTCACTAACTAATTTATCTTTGATCATCTTTGTGAGTTGAGTGATTCTCATGTGCATCATTGCTAGTGATTTGCATTCTAGAGCACTTGAGAGCAAGCCAAGGCTGAGTTCTTATTCTCTTGGAACATTGCTGTGTCCCTAGCGGCTTGGAGGCGATTCCAGTGTGAGGTTGATTGGTGTTTGTTCAAGCCTACACCGAGGTGTTGATTGTGAGAGGTTCTTGCGGTTATTCCCCGGCGGAGTGCCAAAACCGACTCTAGTGGATTGCTCGTGGTTGATATCCACTTCTCTTATGTTGGTGAGCGGCTCCCGGTGAGGGATTGGCGTGTGAAGCTTAGCTCGCAATCCATCAAAAAAGACCGGTGCCACAACGAGGAGTAGCGTGACGGCAATCACATGAACCTCGGTAAAAAATCGGGTGCTCATTGTCTTCTCCACCTTCGAGTGGATGATTGGATTTTCGGTCTTCCCCATTGGTGATTGGTCTTCATTGTGTTTATTGATCATCTCTTGGTGATTGGGTCTTCACGGCAAGCGGACTTCACTTCTACGAGCCCATTGGTATAATCTTTCTCGATCACTCTTCCTTGCGATTACCTCTTGTTTAGGTGCTCTCTCCTTAGGTTTCGAAGGAGTGAGTTTCTTGCGGTTGAGTGCATATTCTTGTGATTAGTATATCTTGTTAGGTGACTTGCTTAGGATAGCCTAGAGCTAGTGCTTAGCATCGCTTGTTAAATTACTAACTTGTGGTCTAGTGCTTTGTAGAATTTTAATAGGCTATTCACCCCCACTAGCCTATCCGGTCCTTTCACTTACCCACTCACTATGCGGCACATGATAAATAATCCCGGCGTGCAATAGCTTCAAGACCTCTTTCTTTACAACCTCTCTCATCGCATTGTTGAGCTTACGCTGGGGCTCTCTAGATGGTATGATATTAAGATCAGTTGGAATGTGATAGGTGCAAAGAACAGGACTAATTCCTTTCAGATCTTGGAGTGAATTGCCAAAAGCTGATCGATGCTTTTCCAAGACAGTGATCAAGCGAATGGTCTCTACTTGGCAGAGTTTATCACTTATGATCACTGGAGATTGCATATCTCCATCTATGAAAGCATATCTAAGACCGACTAGCAATGGTTTGAGCTCAATAGGAGGTTTAGGTGGCACTAGGAATTCATGAAGGGGTAAAGGTTCTGGATTTTCGGCTTATTCATCGATGAAGAACTCCTCATCTTCTTCAAGATGGGATTCTCTCAGAAAATCAAGGGCTTCCATCGTGATCTCACTAATTGAATCAGGCTCAGGACATGGGTCAGTCTTAGCATTTAAGGAACGGGTGGTGGACAAAGCGAATCTAAAGTTTGGTCCTAATTGAACATTGATCATCCCTGTTTGTCCTTCTTGAATAACTCTTCCAATTGGTTGGCCTATCAACAGGTCAAACTCCATGACATCAAAGATATAAAAACTTAGATGGACCATGGTGTTGTTTACCCGGATAGGGAGCACGTATAAAATGGCTAAACTTGGAATAATGTGCCCGAAAGAACTTTTCAAGAGCTTTGTTGTTGGGGTTAGTGGCATGTCTATTGATAAATTTTGAGCAAATGATGCAAACATGATATTAACACTCACAACTGGATTATAGAAAGCTTCAAAAGGGTCTTTGTGGATTTGGCATTTGATTAAGACAGAAGGTGAATCCAATCGAATCACATCAGAGGAAACCTCTGATTCTTCTAGCCAATCATTGCAGATTATGGCTATGAGCTCTCTTGTGGTCTTTCTACAGAAGGCTACTTCAGGAGGTTCTATAGGTTCTAAAGATGGTCTCTTGGGCTCCTGAGGCTTCTTAATCATATGAAAGTGAGAGGTGTTTCCAAAATCGGAGAAAAGATCATCTTCTATTTCAAGTATAAAGTCCGAAAACGGAGTATCCTTCTTTTCCATAGGGTTGGAAATCGGGATAGCTGATGATTGGGATGTTGATGGTAAAGGTTCTCTGGTTCAAGCTTAGCTACCCTAAGCTCTTCTTCTAACTTCTCCTCGGGTTGGTTATCTAAGACATTGTCCAGGATCTTGCGTGCTTCAGAATCTGAAACATGCGCAAAAGATCCTCCTAAAGAGTAGTTGAGATGCTTCTTGGATTTTCTTCTCAGACCCACAAAAAAGTGTTGAATGAGAATCGGGTCTGGAATAGATAGGTCTAGTCCAGATTTTATGAGTTCGTTAAAACGTTCCCAGGATGTGGCCAAAGATTCAGTATCTTTCTGTTTGAAAGATAGGATCTTTTTTCTGAGGTTGACAACTTTGGAAAGGGGGTAGAATTCGAGACAAAAGTCTGAGCGAAGTTTTTCCCAATCTCCTCCTTCTTTCTCTACGGTTCGGTCACATTAGGTTTTAGCTCTCCCTCTCAAAGAGAAAGGAAAAAGCTTCCACCTAAGGGTTTCATCGGACATGCCCTCTATATGGAGACAGTCACAAGTTTGATCGAACTCTCGTAGGTGAAGATGAGGATTATCATCTCCCTCTCCTGAAAAGGATTGGCTTTGGACCATTTCAATCAGACACGGGCGTAGCTCATAGGTAGGAGTTTGGATAGGCTTTGAGGATTGCCTAAACCTATGGCTTGTGCTCGTGGACGCAACATATTTATAGATGGGTATGGTTTCAATGGCATCCATAAGGATGAAAACAAAAATAAGGTGATAATAAAGGTAAAAGCATGAATACAAGGTTAAGATAGACTCTAAATGTTTCAACCATTTTCCCCAGCAACGGCGCCAGAAATGCTTGTTGGTATAAGATAACTCAAACAAATAAACACTAGGATTATCTACAAGCGGACAGATACCGATGTAGCACTTCACCCGGGAGTATTCCAGGTATCGTTATTTATATTTTACCACAGAGAAAACGAGATGACTAGAATCTAGACTTAACTCCTGAGCTGCTATCAAGGATGGAGAAAATTGGTGATATAGGATATTGCTAAGACTTCTAGTTCTAATCCTCACAAGATATGATATGATTGTTCTGAAAGGGGTACTACTATAGGAATACACTAACAAAGGGTAAATTCCTTAGTAATGGAAACCTACGGTCCTACTGACAAGAGGTGGACTATGTAAGACTCAACAAGACTAGGTCACCCTCGCGATCTACCACCGATCCGGACAGTATAGGGCATTTACGAGTAAATATAATCTAAGCACCACGCTTAAACTATAAATAACTACTTCAATCAAGGAGCTACCAAGACCAAAGCACTCAAAAGAATCAGAAACCTCAAGAACAATAATAACAACATTACTCACTTGGATTAGAAGTTGAACTCCGAAGAAATCTTCAAAAACAAGTCCTAACGAACGACTTGAATCCGCGGGTACAAGTCGTAGAGCAATCACCGACAGGCCGGCAACTCCTCCAACTATCTCTAGCTCTACTACCACACTACTTTTGGAACAAGAACAACCCTAATCTGGAGAGACTACAAGGCTAATCTTCTACTTGATGCTTGGCTCTAGATCCTATCTTGGGTTTCTACTCTATTAGAGATATGTCGGTGGAATTCTGAAACCCTGGATTGATTTCTCTCTGGATCATATGAAACCCTGGGGGGTCTGGAGGGTCCTTATATAGGCCGGTGGGATAAACCGTAGCCCTTGGATCAAACCAACTTCGGCGGACGGTGTAGATTGCGTGAAATTTCGAGATGTGGGTCCACGTCGAAGCGCAGGCGAAAAGGACTCTCTGCTAGGTCAGCCGACCATGTCAGAGGGTCGGCCAACCCTCTCTGGCTGACTTGTGGGCCTTGTTTTGGCAGGCGTGTCTCTGGTATTCTCTAGAATATTTTTGATCTTCTGCGCAGCGTAATTCGGTATTTTTCTCTGCGGTGTGGGTCCTCTTTAGTTCTTTTCCTGTATAGTCCCTAGAAAACACAGATTCACCAAAACTCGTGGAATTCTGTCAGTTTAAACCCTATTCTACGTGTTGGCTCTCATTTATATCCCTTTTCATGATTGGTTGACAGGTAAAATAATACAATAACTACCGTCAACACCCAGTTTGTGAGAATGGAGCAGAGTGACGAAGGCATCTCTTGCATTATACAACCACACCTGTTGGAGAGCAAGGTCCCATGACAAGAGACTGAGCACGACAACTTAATTATCAAGTAGTCATTCTTTGCTATTCATACAAACTCGTCTTATAATTGGATACTAAATCGTTATGTTCATTTTCTTGTTCTCGGGAATGTTGTTCAAGACCCCATTGGCTTATGTTTAGACCCCCATGAGGACGAAACAATTGAACAAGTGGGAATCATCATTAATTGGACGCTCAGCTCATCTCAAGCACTTCCATAGAAAATACCATAACTCCTTGATATGAGATCCACTAAAGCTATTGTTTGACTTGTTGGAAAGAGCTCTTCGTCCTCTTTCAAATGAGTCCAACTTCACCATCAGACTCTATCAAAGTTGTGCTCAGCAAGTAAAAGGATGCTCAGACCTACAACAAGGCCTAGGCTTTATATTCACTAGAGCCCACTAAGCGGACGCCCACATTAGGGTTTCCCACGCCTTGTGTTCTCCCTAAAATTATAACTAGTAACCACCAGAATGAGTTTGAGTTTTGTTTAGATGCAAGATAGCTGTCGCTTATTCATGGAGGTCATACAAATAATGAAAGATGAAGGTTTCACAGTAAATTCAGCGCCGACTATATATGATGAGTGCAATATAATATGAAACGGTTTTCAAGATATAACAATTGAGCATTGTAATAGGGAGGCGAATTAAGCGACACATAACTTCTCAAAGAGAGCAATGCTGTTAAAGTAAAATTATACTTGTGACGATCAACCCGTAGCTTTATCCTAGATTTTTTTATAACGAAGTAACTATCTTGAATGAATAAATTCTACCATATTATTTAAAAAAACTAGAATCACCACTTGTTAAGGAATTATTATAGACATACTTCAGTAAGGGCTTACTGAAACTGAAAATCCCCTTGCTAATAAATGGTAGTATCTACTAAACCATATATTTGTTTTGTATAAGTTTTCATCATGGTATTGTTTGTAGGTGTTTACCCACAACACAAGATCTCTCGTAGTCATAGCTATGTTTCGTCGAAGAAAATGTAATAATGACAGGTGAAAGCTATGTGTCATCGTCACAACCCAAGCAAAATTAAACATGCCCGGCATCAAAACAACATTTTTCATATGTTGTCAACATTTTGGCAAGATCACAAAACAAAAAGACAATTTTACAGTATCCCCACGTTTGGTTTACGCATGACCGAAAAACATGCCATTTGTATTCGTAATATATGCCATCTCCAACTTTGCAAAATTTTATGAGGTTATTATTATTATTATTATTATTATTATTATTATTATTATTATTATTATTATTATTATTATTATTATTATTATTATTATTATAAACCAATCATAAGTTCACGACACAACACAACCCTCAAACTACCCAGACAGCAAATGGCTAGCGAATGGGTCTGTGGTCCACCGCCCAGTGAGACGCTACCCACCAGAGTCAGATCTTTGTTGTCGCACCACCTTTCTTGAATTTATTTTAGGATTTAACGGCCGTGCTTTCAGTGGTAGACGACGTTCTCGTCGACAGCGAGACGCTTGTGGTAACTTCGTCAATCTCGGTGTAGTCTTTCGGAGAAGCTTATGGGGTAGGGTTTGCGTCTGTGTGTTGCGAGCGTATGAGTCTGTACTGTGTAATTAAAAAAAAAAAGTCAAACGGGCTAGGAACTAGCAAAGCCCAGACCTTGGCCCATTTACAGGGAGCAGCCTGCCTAATAGACCTCACGTCACGTGCTTGCCCGCCCCCGCTTCACCCCACCTCTTCGTCTCGTCGCCTACCCTCCCAAGCCGCACTCGCAGGCGCCTTGGAACCCTAGTCACACGTGCCCCCTCTACTCCGCCCCCGTCTCCTCCCTCTGCGGCGGCTGCGGCATCGGCGTCAGCCAAGATGTCGGGCGGCTTCTTCCGGGTAACTCCTGAGCTTGTTGCCCCGATCTACCCATAGCGCGCTTCGTCTGGTCGCCGTTGTTCTCGTCGGATCTGTTATTGTGAGAGGCCGCGCTGATTGCCGTGTTTTTTTTTTCGCAGGGGACGTCCGCTGACCAGGACACGCGCTTCTCCAACAAGCAAGCCAAGCTGCTCAAGACGCAGAAGTTCGCGCCCGAGCTTGACCATCTGGTCAGTTCGTTCTTTCACTCTTACCCTTCGTTTCTCAGTTATACTGTAATGAGCCCACAATACTTTAGGGATATATAGATGTCTGAAAGGGCTTCCTCTGATTAAGTTATTTTGGGCTTGGTGTGGTAGATTGATACGTCAAAGGTCAAGATGGACGTGATGAAGCCCTGGATTGCCAAGCGGGTCACTGAGCTACTTGGGTTCGAGGACGAAGTACTCATCAACTTCATCTATGGCCTCCTCGAGGAGAAGGTGATTTATATTTCTATTGTAGACACAGTTTATTCAAGTCCAGCAATGTTTCTTGTATATGTTATCCTTATTGAATTGTGCTTGCATGTTGCTTGGCAGGTATCAAATTTGATTGAATTTGGTTCTATCGGGATAGGGTGGATTTAGTCTAATCAGCTTTAGTACTGTACCTTAGAAACTACATAGCAGCCATCTTGTTTGTCTATAGCTCAGGGATTCGAACTGAAATACGGCTTGGTATTATGGTTTAGTTCGGGAGTTAAATCAAACCTGAGAATCTTACCAATCATGCGAAGATAATACTGTTGAATTTCTAGTTTCACAAAGTTCCAACTAATAAAAAACTTAGTTGTCTTGTAGCCACAAAATGCCCCATGTTGTGTCTTGGAACAGTTGCTTGTGCCTGATGGCAAAGTTATCTCTCTGTTGGGAGGTTGTATTTCTTGACTCTGTAGAATTGGATTTTCGTTGATGTTAGCTGAAGTCATGTACGGATAGCTGGATTGTTTCTTCTGATTTTAGACATTAATTGTCTGTATCAAAGATGATAGCTTATGGCAA
Organism: Eremochloa ophiuroides; assembly: GCA_038502445.1. Classification (NCBI taxonomy): domain Eukaryota; kingdom Viridiplantae; phylum Streptophyta; class Magnoliopsida; order Poales; family Poaceae; genus Eremochloa; species Eremochloa ophiuroides. Next base: position 97,903,332 of record JAHLJS010000002.1, read on the forward strand.
TGAGGTTTGTTTATGTTTTTGATTTGTTAATGGCAGGAAGCGGATGGAAAGAAGATTCAGATCCAGCTGACAGGGTTCATGGAGAAGAACACAGTGAAGTTCATGAAGGAGCTCTGGAGTCTCCTCCTCAGTGCGCAGCAGAATGCCAGTGGGGTGCCTCAACAGTTTCTGGATGAAAAGGAGGCCGAGATACAGCGCAAAAAGGTTTGTTTCAATAAAACTGTACTAGTTTACCATCACCATATGGCTGTTCTAATATTAGATATGCTATTTTCAACTAATTCAGATATTATGATGGGAGTTTGTGGTTCTTTGTTTTTGTGCACTGTTTGACCAATAATGACAGTTCATTCATGTGACTGGGTTTATTTGTTTATGGACCTTTTTTCCTTGAAAACTCTGGAGGTGTGTAGCATTATTTTTCTCCATTCTTTACATGTGATCATGAAAACAACCAGTTAGCTCGTATTTAGTGTTTGGTGAAAGCAGAACATTTTTGGTGAAAGCAGAACATTTTTCAGACAGCATCAAGATTTTGGTTATATTTCATTTTAAGAAATTTGAAAGCCTTCTACTTAACGCAGGCAGAGGACGATAGGATTGCACAGGAGATCCAAAAGAAGCGAGAGAAGGAGGGAAGGGACGCCGAACTGGAAAAGAATAAAATGACGGTGAGCTATTCCTTTCAGCTGATTTTTTGTATAATTGATTTTAGGTTATGTTGTGACATCTTGTGTTTCTGATGACATTCAGATAGCTTCTCCGATTATTTGGGTTCATATCGTTATTTACCTCAACTACTGTAGGCTGGGGATGCTGGTAACTCAAGATCCTATGGCGATCCAGTTGGCTCTGCTTTAAATATTACAAACTCCAATACCAGGGAAGAAAAGGACAATGATTTCAAGCGCAGCTTAAGATCAAAGAACAGGTCTGTTATCAGTTTCTTATATACTCCATTGTAGGCTTTTACTACAACTTAGATGCATGCTTTGCATTGGATGCTATTGCTATGTGCCCATATTTAGGTGGTCCAGATCCTTTTCTATCTGAATATTGACCTCTGCATGATGAATATCTATTTTCCTTGATACTCCCATCTCTATGTCTTGCCTGCTGTCTGTTCAACTTATAACTGATCTATAGGTAACAAACATTCCCCGCCAATAATTTTTTTGGTCACTCCTTTAAATAAACCTTTTTAGGAATGCATAGCAGATTTTTTATAGAACAGTAAAATAGCAAATTGGTAGTAAATAAACATACTCGTTAAGAATGCCTAGATATGGAATATTTTTAATCATTCATGATATTCTGGATAAAAGATGGGAAGTTTCTCAACAATATATCTTTTCTTAAGTTGCCTGATTACTGGGTGGTAGTCACCCAAGTTTTCTTTTCTGTGAACCAGAAGTCCACACTAGATGCCCAATCTTTGTGACCTTTGGAAATTACCCCCCTTGAATTCGTGAGTAATTGTTGGAGCTGGGCCCAGATTTTTGCAAATTGTAGGGATGCCACAAAAATGATGCTTGTTGTTAAGGATATTCACATGCCAAATGCAGGATTCGTACAATCAGTTTACCAGTGTTAAGTATGAACTTGATTTCTATGATCTTATCATGGCGTTTGGTTTGATCGATTATTATCACTTATAAGTTATAAGGTGGGTGTTTCTTAGATTATTAGTATTCTATAAAAAGATGCTATGTAATGATGTTTGTCCCATTACTAAGTTCATTATATTTTTTTTTTTAAATGAAATGGTGAGATATGCCAAATCCAATTCTTTCAAGTATTCTGTGGAGAGTACACAAAACAGAGGCAAAGCTACTCATGGGGACCTTACAGATTTTTCTTTCCCAGGGGAAGTCGCAGATCCAGGAGCAAATCTTTGTCGCCACATGCTAGGCAAAGATCTATTTCTCCCAGAAATAATTCTCGTTCTCCTCCTAGGCGTTCCCGCTCTATTGATAGACACCGTAGATCATCGCGGCGTTCAACTTCACCTAGACGTTCTGTTTCCCCCCGAAGGCATTCTCCAAGAATTACCCCTTCAATTTCTAGGAGATCACCTTACTCAAGGAAAAGGTCACCTTCCTTGTCAAGATATCCATCCCCATTTTCACGTCGGAGATCTCCTCTTCGCAGAAAATCACCATCATCTGGGCCACGAAGGTCTCTTTCTCCTCGCCATCGTCGTTCACCAGCTCGTGCACCAAGGAGATCACCATCTCCTACAAATCGAAGGTCTCCTGTTCGACGCAGATTCTCACCAGGTAGACGTACATCTCCATCTCCAGCAAGGCGCAGGCCAAGGTCCCCATCCCCAGGAAGGCGCAGGCCAAGGTCCCCATCCCCAGGAAGGCGCAGGCCAAGGTCCCCATCCCCAGGAAGGCGTAGGCCAAGGTCCCCGTCCCCAGGAAGGCGAAGGCTACGGTCCCCATCCCCAGGAAGGCGCAGGCCACGGTCCCCATCCCCAGGAAGGCGCAGGCCACGGTCCCCATCCCCAGGAAGGCGCAGGCCACGGTCCCCATCTCCAGGAAGCCGCAGGCCATGGTCTCGGTCTCCAATAAGACGTCGGTCCCCTTCTCCAAAACGCAGGAGGATATCACCAAGTTCACCGAAAACTCGTTCTGCAAATCGACCTTTGTCGCCACAGCGAAAGAGGTACAGCTGCAGCCAGATTTCTTTTCTACCTCTCTTTGTATCTTTGGAGTCAGCCATCAATTGTGATATACCAATACTTGCAGGAGTATCAGTCCGTACAATAGCAGGAGTCCTAATCTTGCTCGACGGAGCTTAAGTAGAGACATCGAGAAGGAAACAAATGGCACCCCCTCTGTTAAAGACAGAGTTGTGCACTCAAGGTAATATGCATGGAACGAAATAAATTTTCTAGATATGTTCTTTACCTGTATCCAGAAACTATTAACTTACAGCCTTTTTTTTTTTTGTCTTAGGGGCCAAGACCAAAAATCAGATGATAATGGTAGGGATGGTGCAAGGATTGGTGGACATCATTCCACAGATTCTGAGCATAGATTGTCAAAATCCTTGAGGTCTCCTAACTATGAAGAAAGGAACTCCACACGTGACAGGTGTGTATTTTCCACATTGTGTTGTTCATGCTTTTGTCCATATTATTTTCCCCACAGATTAGAGTACATTTTGGATGTAGAGGTGTCTCATATTCAATTTGGCAGCTCTTTCAAGAACTCAGGCAAACCTATACCTAGTCAGGGAAGCACTGATACAAGTGGAGATGAGGCAGGCAGTCGTGCTAGGTTGGTGCCATATTTTCCTATAATATTGCACTTGCAAACTTTTATAGCATTTTCTGATGATACTGTTTCTCTTTCCTTCTTTCTTTCTTTTTTCAGAGAAAATGCCCGGAAAGCAAATTCATATCGTAGGAAAACAAAGGATTTCTCAGCTGGTCTGCAACTTAAGAAAATCGGTGCTGATGACTCAAGCCCTAGAGAAAAATCTCCATTCATTTTACAACAGAGGTTGGATTCATTTTCTGAAACACTTTTAGCTTTCGAGACACAACTAGATGGTTGCTGGATTCAGATACGTTCCTTGACATGACTGAGTAACTACTAACGACTCCACGACGCTATTTCCCCGCTACTGTAAAGCACAGCGCCTTCATTTGCTTTTTTTCTCTTATTGAAAGTTGAATACTAGTATAGAAATTTCAGATGAGAATGTATCCTTTCATAGTTATTTTCAAGCATTTCGAGTAGGAAGACCTTTGTTTGAGTTTTATACTACATGGTACTAAGTAAACACCTATTATTTTAGTGCCAGTGGCATTTGTTATGGTTATGGAATTCACCTAATAGCAATGATAATGTCAGCCATAAATTAAGTGTAATCTAGTTCAATACATGTGTGTCTCTATCAGAAAGCACCATATTATTGCAGGACAATGTGCATCTTCTCAGTTGTATGATATTGTTTTCTGTTCTCCAGTGGCAAGGGCGTCCAGAAGAAACACCCCGATCAACTGCCAGAATCATCAGAAGATGAGTTTGCTGGTAGAAGAACAAAGCTTCAAACTGATTCTCCTGCTGATTCTCGTGGGAAACAGCGTTCCCCGACTAGAATTGAAAATGATGAGTCCTATTCAAGGGATGGTAGAAACAGTGAGCATGTCATGAGAGGTTTGCGTGATGATTCTCATGATGCTATTGATGCAAAGAAATATTTGTCTAAAGTCAATGAGGAATCCCAATCAGAAGATGGAAGTCCTTTGAAAAAACCTAAGAAAAGAATAGATGGTAATAGCCACATTGATTCTGGTAGTTCAGGGTCTGAAGAGCCTGACAAACATAGGTCCCACTCTGAGAAACGAAGGCACAAGAAAACTCGTAAGCATAAGAAGCAATATGATGATAGTTCTGAGTCTGATTCTGAGACCGATAGCAAAGAGGCAAAGAGGAAGAGGAAGGAAGAGAAGAGGCTAAGAAAAGAGGAAAGGCGTCGAAGACGTGAAGAGCGACACCGCAGAAGGGCAGAACGCCATGCCAGCAAACGAAAATTGAAGAGCACTGATACTGCTACTGTGCCTTCAGACTCTGAGAAGGATCGGGATTCTGAATCAGATGTTGATGTTAGGAAAAGAGTTTCACACACCGGCAGAGAAGAGCCTGATCAGAAACTAGAAATTGAACTCCGTGAGAAGGCCCTTGAACGTCTTAGAGCAAAGAAAGCCATCAACAACTAGACTGAGAAATTCCTTGCGACATTTGAGTTTCTATTTTTAAGAGCTTATCTCAATGTTATGGAAGTGTGGCTTATATGATACTATTTAATGTTCTGTGTGTTTACGTGGCAGTTGATCTGAGGATTCCTGAGCTGTTTCCTTGATGCAGCTGCATTCAGGCTTAGCAGCCAGTTATCTGGTAATGTTTGCTTCTAAAGATTTGTACGAACCATAACCCTGAAATGGATATGTTTTGTTATGTGAGCATTTGCTTCCTTTTTTTTTCATTGTGTGAACTGATATTCTCATAAGTTTCTTTACTAGTGTATATGATGTCGTGTGTTGCCGCGTATGCTGTTAAAAAATAACCTTGCACAATTATCTTTGCTATACTTATTTGTTGGAAAAAAAGTAATAACAATTAAGTCCAAGTATTGGATTTGAATGTTGGGCATAGTTGCCATGCACTTTCTGTGTAATGCTACCTGCTTATTTATTTTTTCCACTTTTGTGGACACTTTGCTACTGTATACTGTGCCACTTTGTTGATTTGAATTTGGGTTATTGGCAGATTAGCACCATGTGCACAAGCTTTTTATGTTCCTCAGGATGATATGATCAACGCCTCAACAAAAACAAGTTGGTAACATATTGATTGGAAAATCTGCTAAAGCATTCCTTCTTAGTTTCAGGTTTGTGCAGCAGTCAATATATCTGATTACTAGGTTATTACATCAGCAAAATATTTCAGGCAGTTAATAATTTACGATGCCTAGGGTGCTAGACTGCTAGTCATCATTACTTTTCAGTAACTTATTTCTAATATTGATTGAAGAAAAAGAAACCCTATGCCACATTCTTTTACATGTGGAATCAGCAAACCAGCCGGTGATTTGAGTCACAATTAATATTTGCAGAAATCATCTTCCACCTATAGGATGAAATGTACAGTTTTTAGCATCGGAGGACTTCAATGGACTCCAGGTTTAGTTCACAAACTTAGGCTATAACTTGCTGTTTCAATGATACCCTGACCAGTTTTAGAGGGAAGGAAAGAAGCATTAGGCTATTACTAGCTGTATACATGCTGATACATTCATGCATTAGGTAGACATGTATAGTGACTAGACATGTTAGGGTGGGGTGGTGGAGCCATTAGCCCATCAATGCCGACTGGGGTTTTAAGGGGTAGAGAAATGCTTTCATTTGCTCATTCTGTCTGGGTCACCGATGTTCAGGGTTAAGATTTAAGACCAGCTTCTTTCTTGGTGTTGGGTCATAAGTGTGATGCACGCTTGTTTCTTTCGCTGTGATCTGGGATGTAGTATCCTATTGACATACACGTTTAGACTATGTTTTGCATGGATTTGCATATCTAAATAATTTTGCGGTGCTGTGACCTTTGTCCTTTATCTTGGGTTTTGTGGAGAAAATATCGAGATGCTTTGGGTAGTTGTGGACAGTCTGCTCGCTGTTTATTGTTGTCTAAATTCAGTTTATGGATCCAAATTTCTGGTGTGCTGTCACGTTAACTCTCTAGAGGGTGTTCTAACCAGAAACTCTATCTGATTTTGAATGACAAAGTTGTGCAGTATCCAGCTGTTTTTTTCCCTACAAGTTCTATCTTCCAGTTTATCTGTTTATCAAGTTTTTATGTATTTATTACATTTTGCATCACTCTATGGATGCCAAATGTTTCCCTTGAACCTATTTATTTACCATTTTATATTGGTCATTCTCAAAATTGTCTTTGTTCTTGTTTGGTCCTTGTCAAAGTTACATGTGCTTTTCATTGAGTCGCAATGTTAAGTATTTATTTTCAGCAGATCTTAGTTTTTGTCTGGCTTTCTGACACATCATTAATTCGCGAGTTTCTTTTTACTTATTTGACAGCCTCTCTTTTAATGTTTTGTTTTTCACTAGTTCACCTTGTCTTGGTCGTTGCTCCATGGCTTCTGCGATCTCACCGTAAGACGTAGTAGTACTTTTAGTTTCCAAAAGTCTGTTGGCTCGCTGGATTAGGCCAGATCCTTAAACGATATAGTTATTAAGTTCACTGCATATGCGTACCGAACATCATACATGATAATTTTATATCAATTTTTTTTAAATGCGTTTTTGATATCTTCTGGGCCGTGGGATGTTTCCAGTTCTTTGAGGCTGGTGAGCTAAATATGACTTTGGTTTTTCCTGAAGGGAAAAGGCGAAGAGTGTCACATGGATAGTCTCCGGTATCGTGACGGGTTGAAACTTTGTTGATAGTTCGTGAAAGCGTGGCATTCTGTAAATTTAATTTTAAGCAGCAGTAGCTTTCAGGTTGAATCCAAGAGTAATTGTGCCGAACAGTTTTTCAGGTTGAAAAGTAAATCTAGTACGTTGATATGTAAAGTTATATCTAAAGTGAACTGCAGGCCTGGGAGCTGAAAAAAAGAGGTCATTATTGACTCGACGACAAACTCACTGCATGCAGTATGCATACAGTTTATCTTAGAGACTCGTATTGAAACGTCATTAGTGAAAGAATCATTTTTCTTTGAGAAACAGATTCCACTGGAGTGGAGCTCTACTAAAAAAAATGCCGCTGCCTCGACCCCTTGCCATTTGTCTATTCGTCCTCGTAGTATGGATTAGTACCGGTGCTTTTGCTCGTAACGTTCCATTGTCCATTTGTCCTTGTATTGCGGCAGGACGCTTGCGTTCTCTCTGTCAACGGCGCATGCCTGGCTAAAATTTTTGGTCGCGTCGCGTGGATTCATATGCGACAAATCGTGCGACTCCCGCTCTGGCACCCGGTGCTTGTGCTCATCGGCGGCCTTGTCCCAGCTCCGTCAAAGCCGCACATGCCGCGTCATGGTCCACGTTTTTCTGCAGTACAGTACGGCAAGTTGGCTAGACTTTTTGTTTTGGATCATGCCTTGTTTCGGAAGTGATAGCCTAGCCGGTTGGGAGCAGCGGCACGGCGCAGATGCATGGCATCGGGACAAGTCGCACCCGTAGCTGTTCTCGTTCTCACAGTGCCTGGGACGTTGACCCCTCATCATCCCGCCGTAGCTGTTCCAAGCTGAACGTCGCGAGCGGACCGGCAGGTGCCTGACTCGATCATCCCTCCGGTTTACCTGTTCGGCACCACTTATATTGACCGTAACTAATTTGTATTTGTTGTGAAAAACGAATACAGACATACAGTAAAAGTATGGCTGAATAAGCTCAAGCGAACGGGGTCGCGTGGGCCGCATTTTCTTGTGTTCGTCCAGCGCGACTGCTCCCACGTGGGGAGGTTGGGCTGTGCCAGCATGCCTAGCTCGACGACAGTCGGCAGGTGGGCGACGTTTAGGCTGAAAATAAGCGCTGATTTGAATTGGTGCTAATTTATTGTGAGAGAAAAATACTGTTACATGACTGAAAATAATCGGTTGATTGCTGAAACCAACGAGCTGCACGCCCTTGTCTCCTCCGCGAGTCGCAGATTCGCAACGGCAGTCGTCACTCCGGCAGCGGCGTACGCTAGTCACGCATGCTATTTGGGTATTGGGGAGGGGGGGGGTGGTGAGGTCAAATGAAACCGGTAGAAAATGTCAAGCCTAATCCGGGGGCGGGAGGGAGAGGGTTTTAGGGGGTGTTTGAGACTGTTCCGCTCCACGTTTTTCAGCTCCGCTTCGTAAATTTTTGCCAAACGGGTCTAGCTCGACGTACGCTGCTCCAGGAAAAAAGGGTGGAGTTATAAGAGCACCTAAAGAGATGCTTCACAAAAAATATAGAGTTAGTGGAGCTGCTCTGTGGTGAAGTTTGTGGAGCAGAGTTTATGGATCAGTCCCAAACATCCTCTTACTTCCTCAACGGGCTAGGCACGCACAGTCGTGGAGGGCCCGTGCGGAGCAACGTCAGGTCCGATGTGAATACCTGCACTACAAAGGCCCAACCACCATCTTATCTCAACGAGTCGGGACAGGAGGCATCGCCAACTTGGGTCACACTTCGGAAATCAAATCAGACACATCGCCCGTTCATAGTATGCCAGAGTCACACCCACCCCTACCATACAATACCCTTTGGAGTGCCAGAGAGAGTCTAGCTAGTTGGGTACTAGTAGTATGGCACACGGATGTGCCTTGACGCCTCTCCACGAAATCACTGTGCTAGCAGCAAGGCGAATAATAATAAAAAAAGCTTCGAAACGAAGGTTGTTCGTTCCCACCGTGAGAGCGTGTGAGCAGGCGATGGATAGTACATGGACATACTGGCATGCTCAGCATCCAAAGATGGGCGAAGAACAGGAACGATCCCTTTCGTCTCGTGTGGGTTTCCAACATGTAGGTAGGCAGGCAGGCACGGACACGCGCACCCATCACTTCATTTCGTTTCGGTTCGCCTCACCCGGGCCCGTCTAGTGTCCGATGGGGGCCAAGGCACAGTGCCGCCGTGTCGCCGTCTCCCTGTCTCCATGCTGTATATTGCTGGAGTCCTCCCTCCGTCCCAAAATATATCGTTATGAGAAGCGTGCTGATCAAATTTTCTTAACTTTAACCGAGTTTCTAGAAAATACATGCAATATTTATATCTTCAAATAAATATATTATGAAAGTTTATTTAAAGATCTATCTAATGATACTAATTATATATATATGGTCAAACATAAAAAGTCTTTGAGAAGTGAGAATAACATCTATTTTGGGATGGGAGGAGCAGCTTTTTAACCAAGTCCATCGCCGCTGACACACACAGGCATAAGGTAATCCAGCTAGCCGCTACTGCTCCGTGATGAGATTAGAACATTTCTTCCTGTCCGGGTGAGCTGTTTTGGGTAAAGGGGGAGGGAACGAATGGGAATGGGGCGAGAGTAGTAGTGGTAGTGGGGGGAAGCTCTTGACGCCTTGACGGGACGGTGCTTTTCCTGGAGGCAGACAAAGAATGCAAGGGATCCCAGAATATAACATTTGATTCGGAGCGGCTGGAATTTTGCTGCCCCGCGAATTTGGCTGCTCGGCTTCCCCTTTTCTAGTCATGTTTTTAGCATGTGCTGGGAGCCTGGGAGTATCACAAAAAATGGTAAATTGAGGTGTGTTACAGCACTTACTATTTCTTAACACTACTATGTCAGTAGTTGTCCCCCAGGTTCTTCTCGTACCCATATTCAATCAAAATGACACGGGTTGTACGACTGAGACTGAGCATGTCTTACGTAAATAAAGAAATTGATTGAAGTACCCATGCACCACGGTCTTTCGCTAGATGGTCGAGCTACAACTGCACCTGCAGCTGTGTTAGGTCGATTTCCTTCAACGCTCCATAAAAAACGAACGCTTTATATGTTTGTTTAAATTTTTCTATTTAATACAATGATACACAAATTTATTACGTATTCGAGAAAAAAATGTAGCATTAACATAGGTCAAATAATATCGAGCACTTGTGTAGTACTTGCTCACAGTGCATGGTGGCCAAGAACACCTGCAGTATGTGAAATAGAGCCATAGAGGTAACAAGGCAAATTTGAGCTAGGTTCCTTGTGCGGATGTCATTTTATATATTAATGACTGGAGAGAGAGAGTATATATGAAATGTGATCGCTCTGTTCGCTAGAGCTTATATATCAAGCAGAATCAATCCTATTTTTTAGCTATAGAACACTGTTTATAGTTACGGCTAAATTTTTTGAGAGAAAAACAGTTTTTTGTAAACAGTGTTCTGTAGCTGAAAAATAGAATTGATTTTGCTTGATATATAAGGTCAAGTGAAAATATTATCGGCGAGAAGGTAGATGCATCTAAGATGCAATAAACTATAAAAATGGAGCGTCAAGACAAGCAGATATCCACATAGTAAAGTTGAAATCCATGAATTTTTCATTGGAATGATCATAATCATTTTTAAAGAAAACATATATAATGAAATATGTGAAACCAGCAAAAAACATGTAATGGGGGTCATCAGTTCATGACAATATGACACTTAACTTCTTGTAGGATATATGGAATGGTTCGTATCAGCTGAACTTTTTTTTAAAATGCTATAGAAGCTGAATAGTTTAGATTGAGGTATAAGGTAGGCTATTTGGATCAACAGATTTTTTTAGCAGTCAGCAACTTATTTTTAGTAAATTCAAGCATAGCAGAAAGACAAGAACAAAGCTTTTCTTTTGATGAAAAGAGTGAAGATTAACTTATGAAACTGATTCGCTTACCTCGTTAATGCAATGCTAACTGCATATAGATTCACAGGTAAGTAAACATTGACCAATTCCGATATACGCAAATAGGAATTGTACATTGATTCCACAGGCTCCAAATAAAAGAGCTAGAAGAAATGACAAAAGCTCAAACATGCATCCCATGGCACACATTAATTAACAAAGCAGGTAGTCGAGCTAATATAATGTAACAACTAGAATACTACTAGCTAATACCTAGGGAGAAGAAGTTGGAAATCTAACTAATAGCAAGGTAGAGAGATATACGGCGGCCGGCCGGTGCAGGCGCATCTAGCGCTAGCTAGACGAAGCTAGAACGACGTCGGCGGTGGCCGCGTCACAGGCGCGTGCCCCCACTGTCCGAACATGTCGTGCGGCGGCGTCTGCGGCACGGCGTACATGGACGGCGGCACGACGGCGCCCCCGCTGCTCTGCTGCTGCTCCAGCTGGGCGCCCTCGGCGGAGGACCCGGACAGCACGGCGCCCTCGTCGGCGTCCTGGTCCAGCGGCAGCCTCTCGTAGGTGGCGTTGCCGAACGTGGCGGCGATCACCATGACGGGGCCCGACGCGATGAGCTCCCCCATGACGGTCCCGCCCACGACCTGCCCCTGCCCTCCCGCCAGGTACACGGCGAGCCCCGTGGCGCCCGGCGGCGCCGGCGCCGGGAGGAAAGCCCCGGACATGGAGAGTATCTCGAACCGGCCGCGCAGCGCGACGGCCGCCGCCCCGCCGGCCCCCGCGGGCTGCCGCAGCGTGACGTTGGTGACGGCGCCGGTGCCGCTGAGGACGGAGACGCCGCGCTGGCGGCGGCGGGAGAAGCCCGCGATGGCGTCCACGATGTCGGCGCCGCTGGCGATCTCCAGCACGTGGGAGCGCATCGCGTTGGGGCTCTCCCGCGTCACCACCACGGGCGGCTTCGGCTTGTTCTTGGACCCCGGGGGCCTCCCCCGCGGGCGCCGAGGACCTCCGCCTCCCGCCGCGGCAGGCGGGGGCGACGCGTCGTCCTCGTCGTGGTTGTTGTTGCCGCCGCTATCGGCAGGGCCCGCGCCGCCGGCGTGGGAGTGGGCGTAGCCGTGGTGGCCCTGCGGCGAGTGGCCGTCGAGGCTCCCCATCTCCTCGGCCGCCGCACTGCCGGCCGGCCACCGGTTTGCCAGCCCTACTATTTTCGTACCCGTAATGAACACGACGCGGCGGTCCGAGAGAGGAGCTGAGGCAGTCTCTGAGCTATCGAAAACGAGCGAGCAAATGGTAGCCGCCTCCCTCTCCCTCTCTATAAAGATGGAATGCACTTCACTTCTCCTCTCGGGACTTTCCTATTCCTTTCCACTCAAAGAAACCTTCTGGGCTGCGCTATCACCTGCATACGGAGGAGAGGATGCGCAGCAGAGCAGCTCCAGCCTCCAGCTCTAATTATTAAGCAGGGGCCTCCATCCAACCCGGCCCGAGACATATATACACGGTACGGTCAGCTCTGGAACAGTATTTCCTCTCACAACAAATTAGTTTCAGTCTAAATCAGCTCAGCTTTTTAGCGGAAGCGAACAGAGCCTAAGCTGCTACTACTGTTTATAGCGACTGTAGTGCCACATGTGTGGTACTACGTATTACGTTCGGGGAATGGCGCGCAGCACGGCATGGCTATTCTGATCACCCCGCGCAGATGGGCCAGGAGGCTTGAAAATTGGTCGTGCAAATAGGAATAGAGACGGAAGACATCCATCCACACGCCCTAGCCGTAGCCGGCACCGGGAGCGTGACATATATGACCCGTCAGACCGTGTGTGCTCCCCTCTTGTGAAGAGTGCCATCATGCACGCATCGCAAAACCACGTGCGCGCGTGTAATTTGGACGCGACGACGACCGTTTCCATCAGGCGGCGCTGTACCGGTGCCTAGTGCGTTTGCCGACTTGCCGTTTCTTCAGAACCCCAACGGACGGACCAGGTGTGGGGGTGTAGCGTACGTGTCAGTGTCACTACTTGATCACTCAATTTCGTATTATTGATCTTATTCACCTCCTGTAGCCTTATCCCAACAAAATCTCGAGCGAAAAAACTGGCTTCTACAGCGGTGATACAGGTAGCATACAGACGCTGTTGATCCTCACAAGCAGGCAAGCAGAGCGTCGGTGTCGGAAGGAGGCATGGGCATAGGTCTCCTAGGCGCCACCATAAGTCGGGTTGATCAGGATCCAATATATATATATATTTTTAGAAAGCCGAGATCAGGATCCAATATAAGAACGTAGACATCAGTATGTTATGATAGGTTCAAGTGTCAATGTACAACTCTTCTATCCCTAAGGTGCCATCAAGACGTGTTATAAGGGGTGCATGGGGAAAAATGTGGGGACCGAAGGGGAGGACTTGGAATTGTGATGTAGGCATGTAGCAGTGGCCAAGGTTAGGGCGAGATGGAGGATGTGAAGTGAGGGGGATCATCGATGTTATATTAATCTTGCAGAAACATTATATATTTTTTATGAGCAAAATGCACCACAGCCCCCTCACCTTTAGCCGGTGTGTCATTTAAGTCCATCACCTTTGAAAGTGCAGTTTTAAGTCCCTAACCTTTGCTCTGTGTGTCATCTAGGTCCATCACCTTTGAAAGTACAGTTTTATGTCCCTAACCTTTGCATGCAGTTCACCGGCAGTCCATTTCTACTGTAGCAATGACGTCACCTTTTTGTTTTCTCCAAATTTCTCCCAAATTTGTGTAATAACTTGAAAAAGTCCCAAAATAAAAGTTGTTCCAAATTTTATGCTCTACAACTTTGCTTTTTAAACCATTTTCAGATTCTATCTAGTTTTTGAAATTTTCAATTGGGACGAAACTGGTGATTTGAATTGAGGTTTGCAATTCAAATTTTTATTTAACAACTTCAAAATCTCTAAATATAAAAGTTTCTCAAAATAATGAAATCTACAACTTTCATTTAAGACTTATCACCAAATTCTTAATATTTTTAAAATAGGGTTTGAATTTGAAACTTTAAGGGTTATTAAATACTTGATTTGGGGGTTAAAACCTAATTCCAAAACTAATTAGAATTTTGGGTTGATCCTAAAAGAAAAAAGGTAGATATTTTTAATTGGAACAACTTTCATGTTAAAAGATTTTGAAGTTTCTAAACAAAATCTTGCGCAAAACCCTAAATTTGAATGTAAAGTTTTAAATTTAAACCCTATTTTAAAAAAGAATTTGGTGATAAGTATTAAATGAAAGTTATAGATCTCATTATTTTGAGAAACTTTTATATTTGGAGATTTTAAAGTTGTCAAATAAAAATTTGAATTGCAAACCTCAATTCAAATTACTAGTTTAGCCCCAATTCAAAATTTCAAAAACTATATAGAATCTGAAAATGGTTTAAAAAGAAAAGTTGTAGAGCATAAAATTTGGAACAACTTTTATTTTGGGACTTTTTTAAGTTATTACATAAATTTAGGAGAAATTTAGAGAAAACAAAAAGGTGACGTCATTGCTACAGTAGAAATGGACTGCCGGTGAACTGCATGCAAAGGTTAGGGACCTAAAACTGCACTTTCAAAGATGATGGACCTACATGACACACAGAGCAAAGGTTAGGGACTTAAAACTGCACTTTCAAAGGTGATGGACCTAGATGACACACCGGCCAAAGGTGAGGGGCCCGTGGTGCATTTTGCTCATTTTTTATTGTGGTGCAGTATATGTCCTTCTTTAGTCGGCAACTGGTTGCAACTGGCTTTGTGTGCTAGTTGGAGCAAGCCACATTGGACAGGAACACAAATTGTGGACACTAAGACACGGTGAGAGAAGGATAACCCTTGCGATCCGATCACACTCGGTTATATAGTGATAATGTGGTGGCTTAAGAGAAAAAAAAGAACCTAATTTAGAGGATATGGTGTAAATCTGTACCTATTCTGAATGTCTAAACAATCGGTTTAGGGGTTCAAATTGGAGTTGCTGTCAGTGATCAGTCGATAATCGCTCATCCGACCATCGCCAAACTAAATGTACCACGTGTTATATTTGTACAAGGACCACAACATTGAAGTTCGCAGTGCAATCTCTCTTAGATCACATCGGACCACTAAGGCACGAACAGTTTGCATAGAACTCCCTGGTCCCTGGTCCCTGAGTCCTGATTAAAATGGATGAGGCAATACCAAAAGCAAATAATAGTGACATAATGACCATGGCAGGGACTCGCACAGGGCTCTGCCATACCGGTGCTTGTCTTCTCTGTGCATTCATGCTATGAGGTTTCGCTAGCCCGGCCTCGCCACCCGCTCTTGTCGCGTTTTAATTTGTTTTTTAAAGACTAGCTATGATTTTTTTTATGTGAGGACCAGCCATGAAGGTTAGTACAAAATAATATGACCGGGCACCGAGTCCATCCAAACACACTACCTTCTCCTTTAGCTTTCCACTTAATTAATTCCCCCATGACTATCTTTTTACTCGCATATTTTATATAGGTATGTATTCAATCAGAGTGATCATTGTAGTAAACTGCTACTGGATGAGTAATCCGCAGTCCCAGCTACTGATTGGCTCGACCTAATGGTCTACCTTAGGGTTGGTATGACAAACACGCCGCAGCTTTCGTGCCGGCGGTGTCATTAGACCGCACTGCACCACCGCACTGCATCATCGCATCGCATGGCCAAACGCATGCGTCGATGGCCGCTGGCGCGTTGCCATCGGCGACTGCGACGTACGGGCGCGGCCGTGTCCGCAGCGGGGCAGCCGGGACCGGGATGGCCGGATGGGGCCCCTGTGCTGCCCCAGCTCTCACCTCTAGCGCGCCAAGTACAATGCATCCGACGATGCCCAATCCTGCAATCCACCCCTCTCGACGTGACGTCTCCATCTTGACTCCCCTGCAGTTGTTAATGGTTTGATTTTCCGACCGGGCTGTTTGGGTCGACGTCGCGCTTCGCGAACTTTGGGCCGCCCCCGGCCCTGGTTTTCTCTCGGCCGGCCGGCGAGTCGGTGACTCAATGGTCCGCGTCGATGAACAGCTGCAGAGCGAGCGATTAGATAGGCTCCGCTGTTACTTCGCAGAAAGAAGGCTATCATTGCCATCAGCAGAAACCTTGCTGCGTTGCTACCAGATGCTTCGCTCTCACTCTCATCTAACTTTTTTCTTTTCTTTTCGAGATGTCATCACCTATTAGGTCTTGTGGAGCATGTCAAAATCGTCATTTTTTTCTCCACTAAATCCAGTAGACAACTACTCCAGTGGCCACCCATTACTGGCTGTCTCCGAATTTCTTCCGCACCTGAGAATAATGATATAAATCATGTGAACACTAGCTCTGCCTTTGCGTTGAGCTGTAGCAGTTGAGGAGCAGGCACAAGACAAGAATCCATCCATATATGCTTCGTTGCTTCCCTTGCAAACGAAGGAAAGGAGCACACGAAGTTTGACGACAAGTACCTTGCCGACGTCGGCGTGCAATGCATGCATGGACGAAGACATCTATCCCCATCTATCGTGCTCGCGCCGCCGCCGTTGGACGAAGCTATAGCGGCCCACCGCCACCGTGCACGTACAGCACGAGACTTTTTTTGTGCTGCGAAGCCAACTTTTGTTTTGCCTCGCCTTTGCATTGCTCTCTGATCTGCTGGCACGGTCGCCCTGCATTCTTCGTGAGCGCCGTGCTCACGATTTACGAATCGAATCCAGCGCGTGTTCAGACTGATGATGAACAACAACGCACTGGAGAAGCACCAGTGCAATTCATGTACGTACGGTATACATACAGTAGAGGACTGTAGTACTAGTAGTGTTGAACGATTACGTCAGCGGTTACGCTGTGTGACGAGCTGACGGCGACCGCTAGCGGCAACTGGCGTCGTCTGGCGCGGCGGCGTCGAGTCCAACGCCGCCGCGATAGATGATGTCGCAAGGGAGGTGTCCGGCCGCTCTACCATGTGGCGCCAAAATTTCCATAAACCTCGTGTCTATCCACAATGATGCTGCCCTGCTTCTATCCACAATGATGCTGCCCTGCTTCTTGCTCGGTAAAGTTGGACTTTGTTCTTTAATTAATTATATTAAACAAGTTTTGAAAAATACTCCACAAGTGGCCAAGTTGCTTGGCCGTATTCATGCACGTGTGTGTGTGTTTTGACTTCGTCGGAACAAGGACTGGCCGTACGTGGTACTTCTGAAAAAAAAAAACAGACGTGCAACGTGTTGATAATAGAATCGTATTCGTAGACGCGTACAGGTTCAGCGAAACTATATATCAGATACAGAAAGTAAGAGCTCGATCGAGCACTGTTCGAGCGCGACTGGTGGGCATGCACGTATATATTTCTTTTTTGGGGGTTTCGTAAAAAAATTGGGGAAGAAATCACTTTACTATTAGTAGTACATATAACGACATTTATATGCTCGCAGTTTGTACAATGTCGAGTACAGTACAGCGAAGGACAGACAGGCAATCTGACGGAACAACTAGTAGCTTGATCCTTGTTGGCTTTTGACCTGGCTGACTTTCTTTGAATGGATGGGGCAAGTTGGCCGCGTGCTACCAAGGAGCTCATGGGCTACTTCCACGGGTAATGTGAGCCACACAATTGCTGGACGTGCTGAATGTTTGACCTCTTCTACGTACGTTGCTGCCCACTTCCTTGAAGCTTCGAAAGGGACTGCGATGAAATTTTCCTCTTCTTTCGAAAACCTATCGCTGCTGTTAGATATGCTTCAGAAAGGGGTAAAAGTCTCACTAGGGGAACAAATTACAAATTAGCAAATAGGAGTATGCGTATTGGCTCCACTGCTCTAGCTAGTGCTCTATCGAAAAAGCTCGCCTTTGTAGAGATATGCGAAGTTTGCAGTTTGACAGTTCACTCTTGACTTGAACTTACACCTTTACCGTGCCAAAGCCTAGAGATATGCGACCTTTCCATATGCTGCTTCACTTGCGATCCACTGTTGTGTAGATACACCGACTAGAGAAAATGATTACTTCAGAGTATTGCAACTAGTCAAACTCTTTTTCTACCTAATGAAATTACCTGCCAGTTCGCGAAAAAAATAGAGAAAAGGAAACTGAAATAAACATCACAAGCCACCAGAAAACAAAAGGAAGTCCAACCGAGCCACCCAATCTGTACATTCAAAAGCAGCCCAGAACCACACAAACAAAAAGATATGGGCTGAAAGTAGCCTATGAATTGCTAACTTCCATACGCAGTTAGCGAAGATCTCCGTTGTGGGCTTGTGGCCGTCTCCAACGTGCGATATAAATTGCGCACATGATCCCTATCATCCTCATTCCGCAGTAACAACGAGAATATTGTCCAAAATGTGGCTCTGAATAATAATACTTGCATCTATGGATATATCTTCTGTTTATCAAACACAATGTTATTTTAATTTATAGTAAATCATATGGCACAACAAAGAGCTCCGATCCTGTGCCAACTAGAAGTTGTTAGATGGGGAAATCACAACCACATGATATGAAATTACTCCAAGTTTACTCCATGAAGACAAAAAAATTACTCCATGAAGACAAAAAATTACTCCCCTGCCTCCTTGGCACCATTTGTATTTGGGTATTTAACAGAAGACGGGTACATGATATGAAATTTCTCTAGTGAGCTCTTGTATCTGTAGTACCATTCACAATGTTATAGGGCAATTTTTATTTCCCAATCAGTATTTCACTACAAAGTGATCAAAATGTGATTTTCGCATGTATGTGTGAGTGTGACCTGTATATCTCAGTCGCGTAGGTAAGCTTTTATACACAGCGAGGACGTACAATTTGTTGTCGCCACCACCAGCAGGCAGATCATGATACTCTCCACTCGAATACCTACTGCCGAGACCAAAGAACTGGATCCAGCTTCTCTGATGCGTGAACACGATAGCATGCCTTCTACCAGTCTATAAATACCACAGAGAAAACAGACCGGATGGATGGTCCTACGGCGGCGGCGACGTGAGCTCTCCTCTGCCGCACCGACGTATCCGCACCTCCAGCACCGAGCCCCACCTCGTCCGCCTCGTCTTGCAGCACTGCCGCCGCGGTGCCTGAAACAAACACATCCAAGTTCCAACGTGTAAGCTCGGCTCTGCCGCAATCCACCAAGCAGAATTCCATGATTATTTGGCGGAGATCGAGACGGATGCCGCCGCTGCTGCCGGCACTGGCTAGCTTACCCGCCTCCAGTCACTCTCGCTCATCCTCGGGGCGATGACCCTGACGGTGTGCACGGTGGACGCCGCGCGGAAGCTGGCCCTGTCGCACTCCCCCTTCTCCTTCTTCTCCGACGACGACGGGGCGGCTCCGGCGGCGCGCCGCGCGTACTCCGTCACGGTGGCGCGGTCCGTCTCGTTGCGGACCCGGGTGAGGAAGAAGAGGGCAGGGCGGGCGCACGCGTCGTCGCGCGGGCCCAGCGGCCGCGTGTTGAACACGAACGGGCCGTCGGCCCAGGTCCGCCAGGTGCGGAACGTCCGCAGCGGAATCTCCAGCTCGTGCGGGGCCACGGCCCACGGGTACAGCTGCACTGTGTAGCCCCACGAGACGGAGACGGACCAGGCGTAGCCCGGCCCGCGCTGGTAGCAGACGCTCTGCTGCAGCAGCCGCGCCGGGTCGAAGCGGGACGCGCCCACCAGCGGCCGCACCGCGTCCAGCGCCGTCTTGCCCCGCGGCTGCGGGGTTATGGGCTCCACCTGGTCCAGGTGGTGCAGCGACACCAGAGGCGCCACCGGGTGGGCCGCCAGCATCCCGTACGCGTCGCCGCGGATGTCCACCTGCAACCATTGCACGGCCTCATGGGTTAAGTTTTTTCTTTTCTTTTTTTGTAGTAGTGTAGATTTTTTTTATAGTTCCCTAATAAAATGAAGAGATCCAAACTGCCCGCGAAAGAAAAGGGTAAATAGTAAATACGGAGTACTGTAAGCTGTTCGAGTACTACTAGTAACTTTTCTGCACGCAATGGACCACTAGATTCTCGAGGCCAGATGGCCACCTCATGACAATTTTTGGCAGGAAAAGGTTCAACCGCGGAAGGAGACAAATGGTACCCGGCGGAGTGTGCACCACGCGACGAAACGCAGCGATGCCGGACGGCTCACGGTTGAAAAATCAAAATAGCGTGATGAAACCGGGTCGCGAGTCGCCTGTGATTGTCTGTCCTTGTCCTAGGAAGTGCCAAGTCTTTTTCTCTGGCGATGTTCAGTTGCACGCGGTACAGGATGGGACGCCGCGCCGTCTACGCCGGGGTGAATATTGGCCGTTACATCCTAGTCGTCACGGCGCATGCTGCCCCTAAAGTCGAGCCACCTAGACCGGCAATTTCTCGTCACCGGGAAAGGACGGCCGCACACCTGGCCCGACGAGGTTATGCGTCGCACCAACCAACTATCGGCACGCTCTAGAGATGGCGACGTCTTTTTTCTGTGAATTGGAGATGGCGACGTTGGATTTGGGGCACAACCGCCCCCGCACCACGCGTTCTTTTACAACCTTCAACTTTATGGTCTCAAGAACCAGCCGATGCTGTTCCTTCCCATGACTTAAGATTTTTCTTTTATATTTAGTAGATATAGAAGAGAGGAAAGCTAGCCCGAACTGAATCAAGAGCTGATCTCATACATATATATTTTGAAAATAATAAATAATTATCATGTGGGTATAATCATACTATGAGCTGCTTCAAAAAGTGTGTAGAGCTAACAACTAGCTCATACTGTTGAGGGCACCATCACTAAACTAGTTCTGTAGCTAACTCAATATATGTGCATTTCACCTCCAAGGCCCCAATAGATAAATGCCACGAATTTGGCTTTAACTATGGCGTCTTTCTCCAATCCACGATGACTATAGCCTAGGTTATGAGTCAGGGTTTGAGGTCTTTGGTTAAGAACTCGGCAATCCAAAAATTTGGAGGCGGCAAGTCAGCCTAGCGGTGCTGGCGAGCCTAAAGGTGAAAGGGCTAAAAGGAGGGTGTGTGTTGGAAAGGTTACGACATGGGTATCACGATGATAGCCCAATGGAGACGGGTTAGCATGAGGACGATCATGGGTGATGGTGGAGACGATAGGTCAAGAAAATAGCATCAAGGAGCAACATCAGATTGATTTTAGTGTTGCGATGAATGAAGGTGGATCTGTGGCTGACGTTATCTAAGTCAAGGCGGGTTGGCACGCGAGCGCGGGTAGAATAAAGAGATAAGATAGAGAGATTTGATCACAACCATCATTTTACTGTTGAACATTCTAAAATAATCTTATACCCATGTGGTCAGCAACACTCGGCTTCAAGCTTTTACTGTGAGTAGGATGAAAATAGATACTGGAGAGAAAACCACTTAACTGTTTGGTTACCATATTTGATCAACAAAAAAATAGAAAATTGGATAAAAAATGAAAATAATAACAAGATACACGGAAACATGAAAAGGAACAAATATGGATGGGAAAAAAAAATCTTAAGCTAAGATCATGACAATGTACACATTTGACATGTTAGGAGCATTATTGAAGTGACCGGCTTCTTGACGCATCTTAGGAGTTTTTAAGTTGTTGCAACAATAACTACTAAAGTTTATCCAACTTTTCGAAAATAAGGGATGTCTACAAATCTATCCAGTTAACAAAATGAAAACCCACAAAAACAGATATAAAACACCTCATCATGCTTTCCATTCTGTTGAGACCCTTTTTTTTTTTGTAAATACAAGGAAATGAACTAGAAAAAGAAACAGAATGGGAATGTCCTATCCATTTTCATTCATAACTCTGAGCCACTCATCGTGGTTGTGGACACACCACCGCTATAACTCTTGAAAAATATTTTTCTCCCATAGTAAATCAACCATATAAGAGCATCTTCAAGAGTTTGCCAAAAATTACTTGGCAAATCTTATGATTTAGCAACTCCCAAAAATATATGTCAAGTAAAAAAAACACATCTCTCCAATAGTTTGGCATTTTGGACTGGCAAATAAAAAAAGAGGCCCACTTCTCTTTTTTTTTTACCGGTTTTCTATTTCACTCTTTGTAGCTGTTAACCGAGTCGCCTCTGCTGAGTTGCCCATTGACGGAGATCAGCGCGTTGTCGCAGACTAGCAGCGTCAGAGCACAAGCGACATCGCTCACCAGCAACCGGCAGACCGGCACCCTCCGCAGTAGAACCAACCAACTCCACCCACCCACTCTACCAGCAGCTTCTTGCCTGCATCAATCGCCATGGCGGCGGAAGCGAAGGGGAGTCCCCACGTCGGTCCCTGCCTTCCTCCACCTGGCTGTCCTCCTCTGCGCGCTCCGCCCAAGGCTCGACGTCACGCTCGTCTCCACCCCGCGGCTCCTGGGACCTGGGCTCCCTCACGCTCCCGCCGGGCTCCCCACCCGTGCGCCTCCACCCGCTCCCGTTTGCCCCCCGCCGACCACGGCTTGCTACCAGGCGCTGGCTCCCTCGCTGACATCCAGGTCTACCAGTTCATCACCTTCTTCAGGGCCTCCGAGTCGCTCCGCCCCGCACGCCCGCACGGCCGCCGACGAGTTCCCGTTGTCGGATTTCCCAGGCGTCGTCCTCCACCGCACGCAGATATTGGCGCGGGATCTCAAGGTAGGAGGCCAGGCTTTCGCGCGGGAAGGAGGAATTACCTGGTGCGCGTGGGAAGTGAAGCGGCGGCGTGCGAGCCGGCAATGCGCAGTGGAGTACGCGCGCGCAAATATGCGCGTGCGGAGGCGTGGAATGCCAAGTTGCTACAAATAGCAAGTTGATTTGCCAATCTGTCGAAGGGTGAATTTTTATGTTTTGCCAAATTTTCAAGGATGGCAACCTGATTTGGCAAACTCTTGGAAATATTCGAAGCAGGTTCTTTAGTGCACCCAATCGGCGTATTTCTTGCACCCAAAATGTTGGTAGGTTGCCCTCTCTGCTACGGGCTCCGGGATTATTGGCAATGCCATCGAACCCATGCCCATGCAATTACCAAGATGCAACACGCATGGTTTGGTTCCATGCCTCGATCGCTAACCCGACTCCGCGCCGGAGAAAATCTACACCGATTTCTTTCTTGGTTGGCAGACGAAATGCGGTGGCAGTGGGACTGGCAAAAGGAAAAGAAGAGAGGGTGTCCTTTTTCAGCGGTGGTTGGCTAGGGTCTTGTGGCCTGTCCACGATTGTCCTGTTCGATACCCACGCCACATGGCCACATGGGGTGAACTGGTGAAAGAGAAAAATTTGAGAGAGAGGCGTCGCTCGGCTCAACTCAAGGACTGCACAGACAAGTAGGCCTGGCCTGGGTCCGGTCCGGCCTCCGGCGACTTCACGCTGTCCGTCCCTCCGTCGTCGCATGGGATGCCGCCACGCCGCAACAGCCGGGCTCCAGTGCTTTCTGGAATATATAGGTTCTGCCTTTTGCAGCAACCGAAAGATGCTTCGGTGGATTTCACTTACGCAGGCCGGACAAGGGATCCTTAAAGGCCTGAGGCCTTTTCACTGGGGGAAGCGGTGAAAGGTTGGGTCAAAAAGGGTGATTCAGAGACAATCGAATGAATGTACTCCAACTTCTAATCAGCATGGTCAGTCAAACTGCGACACTGTGACTAGCGGAGCCGAGTTTGGCATGGGAACTAAAGGTTCAGATAATCCGTAATCGTGGAGTATATACCAAAGATGGTTATAAAGGACATTTTTGGTTTGCTTAGGCACAAGTTACGTACCCTTCGTACTAAAAACATTGTCATTTTGGAGTTCTTTTTTTTAGTATTCCAGTTGAGAAGGAAGCACATGCAATGCACTGCAAAGCAGCAGAACGCTCTCACCTGGTGGAACCCGGGCTCGCGGGTGAGCGGCACGCCGAGCTCGCTGAGGCAGGCCTTGACGCGCTCATCGCTGCCGAAGAAGTACCTGTAGCGGTCGAGGCAGCCGTCGATGGCCCCGGCGAGCGCGGCCGCTGCCGGGTAGCTGACGGCGAAGCCGCCGCCGCCGAAGGCCGTGCCGTAGGAGTGCATCACGTCCTGCTCCACGCTCTCCGACGGCGCCCCGACGTAGTACATCTCCTCGTGGTCGTACTTGCGCAGCACGGCCAGCAGGTTGTCCGGGAAGAAGACGGTGTCGTCGTCGCCCATCACGAACCACCGCACCTCCTCCTCGCCCTCGCGGGCCGTGCCGTTGTCGTTCCCCGCGGCCGCGACGGCCAGGAACGAGTCCGCCACGATCCGGGCCATCCGCGACGCCGCCGCGCGGTCCCCGAACCGGGACGCGTCGGCCGCCGAGACGCGGTACGGCGGGCACGTCGCCGCCGGCCACGGGCCCGCGGGCTCCTCCTCGAGCCAGACGTGCCCGCGCATCTGGCCGGGGCGCCACCACAGCTCGGCGTACCCGCGGCGCTGGTCCCACGTCCGCGCCGACGCGCCGATGCCGAACACGACGTGCGACAGCGTCGTCGGAGGGCGGGCCGCGGCCGCGGGCGAAGGACCGTCCGCCTCGTCGCCGCCGCCGAGGAACTCGCCCAGGTCGCCCGCGCAGTCCTGGCACCTCCACAGCCGGTACAGCCCGTGCGCGCCGCCGTCCGGGAAGAAGGCGACGTAGGCGAGGAACGCCAGCGTGGCTGCGATCAGCGTGGACAGCGACGCCGCGACGCACCGCCGGCGTTGGTCGCCGCCGCCGCCGGCTGGGGCGCCGCCCTCCGCGGCCTTCCACTTGTGCGGCATCCGCCCCTGCTTGGCCGAGATCGCCGCCGCCTTCCCCGCGCTACACCAACTGTTTGGCGGGATTCTCGTGCGGCGGGGGCGAAATGGCCGGCAGGGCTGGAGACCCCCCGGCCGTTTCCTTCCCTGCGACTGCGAGCTCACAATGATGAGAGGCTGGTGGCGATGCGCCCCTTCCAGGCCCCGTTCTCAGGGACGGCGGGCGCGAAAGGGAACGGAACACTACTCGGAGCTGCTATATCCCGGCGGCGCACGGTCGATCTCGCCTTCCGTTAAAGAAACGAGGCGGCGGCGGCGATAGATTACGTCGCGGTGTCCTGGTGCTGTGGTTTGGACACCTCCAGCCTCCTTCCTTATCGCTGGCAGGTGGTGTTTGTGTTTTAGCTGTGGAGGACGCCGCGGCGTGGCACGACCGGAACAAAACGCGCGTTTTTAACTCTCGGTTTGGTAGTGCTGGGCCGGCAGCAACGCTTGAAAAGCAAGGCAGGTGGCGCGATAATCATATCTTCCCCCGAGATAACCGAGCCGTTAACCCCCCGCTCCCGATAAAAAAACGGCTCGACTCATCTCTAGGAAAAAAAACTGCCCGTCCGCGTGGCGGGCGGTGGCCGGCCCTCCCGCCGGATCCGGCTTGCTTTCTCGGAGTGATTCCGTTCCCGGGCCACCTAGGTGGCGAGCACATGGACCAGTCAGGGTCAACATACTAGAGCGGCAGGTTCAAATGTGGCAACTAGCATCTGTTGAGCAAACTTGGATGTACTAGTGACTAGTGACGCATGCTATAAGGAAGGAGAAGATGCCGGCATGTCGACAAGGCGCTCTTTGTTGGTTGGGAAGGCGAAGATCTGCCGCAGGGCAGCGGCCTGAGATGCCGGCATGTGGTGCCACGCCTTGAACGATATCCAGTTTGAAAAAATTTGATGCACCCACTGGCTCTCGGTCCAAAAGTATACAGATTTCAACGTTTTTATGCTGAATTAGAATCATTTTATGGCATGTGGCTAGCTCGTTTTGATTCTCGAAAGTGGAA
The DNA here is from genome assembly GCA_038502445.1 of Eremochloa ophiuroides. NCBI lineage: Eukaryota > Viridiplantae > Streptophyta > Magnoliopsida > Poales > Poaceae > Eremochloa > Eremochloa ophiuroides. The sequence goes on from JAHLJS010000002.1 coordinate 97,928,941, forward strand.
TTAGAAATGAGAGAAACAAAGATTTTGGGTGTTTCTATAGACTATTTCAAGTGGTTATTCCTAAAATGTCCTTTCTTTGTGGCGTTTGGAATCAAGAATCTGAAGCGTTTTCGTTGTCAAACACGATGCCAGAAATGTTTCAGATTCTCATGTGAATGTCTAATATCTCTACCAAACACTGTATTCAATGAAGCGATTGTACGTGAAAAATCTAAATATGTTTCTCTGTTTTAAAATAGGAATGAGAATTACCTAAATAGATGTTTTATAATGATTCTAATTCAAGCCTGTTCGCTTGAGCTTATCAGCCAAAATCAACGTTTTTCAAATGGTGTTTTACTCTCACAACAAATCAGCATCAGCCAAAATCAGCATTTATTTTCACCTCCAACTCCGGCCAAAATCATGGCTCCAAATTCCTGAAGAGTCAAATGGTTTCACTGGTTCTGGCAAAGCGATTCACTCTAGCGAACAAATAATTTAGAGAGAATCTGGGTTTTAAATGGTTTTTTTAAAAAGAATATGGATCTCTCCCCAACGCATTATTAATATCAAATTAAATCTTGCCCTGGATTAGAATTTGCCATTGCCTTGTCCACTGACCAGTTGGTTAACACTCATCATATCGTCAAGTGAAGTGAAGAAAGAAGAGAAAATTCCTTATTTGACAAACAAAAGTTTACTCTTCTCGATTTAGCACCAAACTTCAAATCTCTCTAATCTGGGACCACTTGAAATTTTTGTTCCCACACTGCCATGAGCTAAGGCACTTAACGGTGTTAGTTCCATTGTGAAAATACATTTTTGTCCTCAAATGTTCCAGCTATTATTTTGTGATTTTTTTTCTGGGAACTTGATTGACGTGCATGTTCCAGGTTGTTCATGAAGAAGATTTGAAGTTAACGTTGTTCAAGTGGCCAGGAAAAAATCGCTAAAAGAAGCTAGAACACTTGGAGGGCGAATTTAACATTGTCAAGTGTCTCAGGTCACGGTATCGTCAGTTTAGAAACAAAAATTTCAAATGCCAGATAAGGAAAATTTGAAGTCTGAGTTCTAAATTGGGAAGAACAAAAATTTCAATTTCCGTTCGTCTCCTGCCTAACGATGATTGGCCAACTAGTCACATGTGTAAGCCGCACTCACGATTAGTAGAGGAATGCTATGAACGCGATCATCATTTCGTCAATGCAAATGCAAATGCTAGACCAAACTAGTAGTACTCTTAATTGCCGATTCAAGTCTCCACGCCAATTATTCCATAGATCTCTAGCGTGCTACATGATCTCAGCGTTGTATACATCAATTTCAACGTTCAGATTTGCATTTTCAAATTTGTCCTGTACAGCTATTAAACCAACGTTTCAATATGAGTACAAGATTCTTGAAGGAAAAAACGAGCTAATATGCTGGACTTATAGTATATACAGTATATATGTAGTTGCAATTGTTTGTTACGTACCAATTTTGAATTAGCAAGTGCCTGCACCCTTGGAGGAACATTTATGGAGAGCTGCATCCAATTAGTGCTAGCACGAGCATGTGAAGCAAATTTCAAATAAATGAAAACACAGAACGGAAAAGAAATGGCAGAAAGTTTAACCTTTTTGTGGGTTATTAGCATCAGAAGGGGCGATTCCACATCATATCTCAAGAGAAGAAAGAAGTGATATATACAGACTAGTATAGTGTCTAATCTTGGGGTAAAGATTCCTCCATTAAAAAATATTACCAGCATAGTATAGTGCTTAGTTACTTCCGTCAATCGCGTTCCGCTGTTATAGAGATTCAGTGCTCCGTTTCGCCCATATCGCATTCCTAGGCTGTCTCTTACACGAGAAACAGCTTCGATTCTTCTTGCTCCCCATGTTTTCTCTTGATTGCCGTTAGTCTGCTGCCTAATGATGATTGGCCAACTGGTCACACGTGTAAGCCGCACTCACGATCAGTAGAGGAATGCTATGAACGCGATCGTCATTTCGTCAATGCAAATGCAGGGAACCTGATGCAAATGCACGGTCCTCCGTAGTGACGCTGTCCCGGTAGAATATGATGGGCCGCCGGTGGCATGGCAGCGCGCAGCGCGGTGGCGTTTGGCGCAGCCTCCGGGCGCGTGTTCACCTTTGGGCTCGTTTGAAAACAGCCTTCCACAGGGAACCTGATGCTTTCTTTGTGCGTGCAAAGCCCACCGATTTCTGGCCCTGGACAAACTGCTCAGCCGTTTGGAAACTCATGGAGATCTGGACATATCTCCAGATCTAACAAATTTACAGCGGCCACCCGGTTCCATGTACTTCTCAATAGGAAGATAATGGCGAAGCTGGCACTTTTAGATCTGAATGCAAAATATGAAGATAGTTATTTTCAGTATAGAGGTAACATACTTTTAGTTGGCACAAATCATGAAGTGAAATCCAAATTTCGCAGACTGATAACTGAATGCATGAGTACATTAAGAAAATAAAGGGTCTCTGTGACAAACAATAAAAGTCAAAGAAACTATTAAAAGAGGTTTGATTGGTTAGAAATAGTTCGAGGTTCCTAATGCAAAATTGTTTAGGAAGCTTGAAAAGTATCGGGGAGAGAGAGAACTGAGGTTGCTATTTATTGTATTAACACGCTAAGCTCATCGGTTTAGCAAGTTAATTACAGGAAACAACTGAAGTTGCTCTAAGCATGTTGTGTTAACAAGGAAAGTGAGAGAACACACATGCAAAGATAAATTTCAATAGTAGTATGTATTTAACATGAACTTCTAATGCATGTATCTCTTTTTATGAGAATTTTTAGGATTTAATTTTTATGTAACATGAGAACTAAGATGGGTGTCTCCGTTCTGTTGCCAGTAATAATAATCGTGAAATGCGTTCTTACTAAAAGGTGGTAGGATGCATATCTGCATCCTGCTCGATTCTACATACTGTTGGCAGGACTGGTTGACCCTTGACCGTGCCATCAACTGCTTTATCCATCCCCTGGGTTTTTGACACCAGAAAATACTCTGTCTCTGAATTTGACATGATTCGATGCTTCAGTGTTCATTCCAGCCCGCACTTACGCGCAGGCTTGCGCGTATAATAACAGGTCTGATAGAGATGGTTCCAATGGAAAAGCACGCTGTCGTGAGATCCCAACTCCCACGCTGAGCTGATCGTTTCCGCTTTCCCGTGCGCTCACAGCACTCTGTTCTGCGGAAACAGCAGCATCCGGCGCCGCAAGGTTAAGAACGACGTGCCAAGGCAGCCGCGTCCGGCCCTAGAAGATTCAATTCAATCAATAAGCATAAGCTTATAAATCCTGCGTTCCCGCTACGTGAGTTACATGGTTCTCTACTGTGCGTTCAGAAGCCATGAATCCATGATGTGGGCGCGTCTCTGGTTTTCCGCGCCCGCGGCCAAGAGGCCGCCACCGCCACCGTTTACACCTCCTCCGCCGCCGCCGGCGCCGCCTAAGTACGGCCCTCCTCCTGAGCCATCATCCGTCGCGTCGCTATACGAGCTCGCCGGTAGCTTCCTCGACCGCGCCAAGACAGCGCTGGACACCGGCGGACCGGCGGGCGGCGATGCCATCTCCTCCACGTCGGGCCCACGCCGTGCCGCGGCGGAGCTGACGGCCCCGGCCTCAGACGCGGCCCCAGCGGCCACAAAGAGTGACTCGTGGGCCTTGAGTTCTCGCGCCGTGCACTGGATCATCGTCGGCGCCGTGGTGGCCGCGGCGCTCCTGGTTTTGTGCGCGGTGGCCTGCTTTGTCCGGCGCCGGAGAAGGAGACGGCGCCGGCGCCGGCCGGTGGTACTGGTGCCACCTCAGCTGCCACTGCCAGCGCCGATGGTTTACCAAAAAGGTACGTAGAACACGGTGCTCATGTACACAAGCATCAGCTGTGCATGTCCTTGTCGGTCAGAATCGCTAACAGCTCGGTACTTTCAGATGGCCCGACATGGCCAGTGGTGCTTCAGCAAGCGCCGTCCGAGGACTACTTCGCGCAGCAGCAGCAGCGCCCCACGCCTCCGCAGACGAGCGGCACGTTCTCGGACGCGGGATCCGAGAACCGCCAGCATTCCGTCGACATCGTCACCGAGCTGCCGACCGGAGGCGGCTCGCACTCGTACGAGCAGCTCGCCGCCGCGACGGGCGGGTTCGCCGCCGGCAACATCATCGGGCAGGGCGGCTTCGGGTGCGTGTACAGGGGGAGGCTCGACGGCGCCGGCGAGGTGGCGATCAAGAAGCTCAAGACGGGGAGCCGGCAGGGAGACCGCGAGTTCCGGGCCGAGGTCGAGATCATCAGCCGCGTGCACCACCGGAACCTCGTCACGCTCATCGGCTACTGTATCTACTCCGACGAAAGGTTGCTGGTCTACGAGTTCGTCCCCAATAAGACACTAGACTCCCATTTGCACGGTGAGTTACTGGAAGTTCTCGGTCCCCTGCATGTTTGCATGTTCGATGCGATGAATGTTCTTGGGTTTGGCTTTAAGAGATATAACCGACTTCATTTCGTGTTGAGATTGACATTGGACATTATGTAGGGCACAATGGTCCACCGCTTGACTGGCATCAGAGATGGAAAATAGCTGTGGGATCAGCAAGGGGCTTGGCCTATCTCCATGACGACTGTTAGTCAATACTTTGTGCTCATTTCCTGTTCTCTTCAGTTTCGTATCTAGAAGAGCAGTACTGAACTCTGACGAGCTACTTATTGTCAGGTTATCCTAAAATCATACATCGTGATGTCAAGGCGTCCAACATTCTTCTTGATCATAATTTTGAGCCCAAGGTATCTTTTTTTTTTTACCGATATCATAGGTAAAATATTGCAGTAGATGCCAAAACAGCAGGTGTACTATGAGTTGTGTGTTTTCTAAACCGACTACACAGCATTTCAAGTGTGATATTCAGCGTAATCTAATGCCGCACTCGAACAAAATTTTGGTTTTAATTGAACTTTAGGAGTATGCTGTTCAGTTCACCGAACATAGTTGATCTTCAACAGCGTGCAGTAGCTTAAACCTTTGTTTATTAGTATGTCCTATATTTTTGCAGGTTGCAGATTTTGGGTTAGCAAAGTATCAACCAGGAGATCACACTCATGTTTCCACAAGAATAATGGGAACTTTCGGGTACTGCCTCTTATCGCTGCCATTCTACAGTACCATCATTCGAGGATTTATCCTTTTTTTTTTTTTTTGGTTTGCAACATACATTTCTTCAGCGGGTGAGCGTCTAACCATCGTCTCTTCATTTCTTTCCTGCAGGTACATAGCTCCAGAGTTCTTATCTAGTGGAAAACTGACTGACAAAGCTGATGTTTTCTCTTTTGGCGTCGTTCTCCTGGAGCTGATTACTGGAAGGCTACCGGTTCAGTCATCTCAGTCCTACATGGATGACACATTAGTTGGTTGGGTCAGTCCATCAGAACCAAGTTCCTGATATTTACGACAACTTCTGTTATGAGATTGTTTTATTTAATAGGTACTCCGTATTATATATATAAGGCTGAAAGCTCATTACTATGCAATTGCTTCCGCAGGCTAGACCCTTGATTCAGCAGGTTGCAGAGGATGGCAGCCTTCAAAGCCTTATCGATCCACGACTTGGAAGTGATTACGATCCCTCCATAATGATGCGGATGGTCGAGTGTGCTGCAGCTGCTGTGCGCCAATCAGCGCAACAGCGTCCATCCATGGTTCAGGTTCGTTGGTTCTCTGACCACGCGCTGCTGGATTCCAACTTTCCATGGCTTGTGGTTTGCTTCAGAACTTTTGACATGATATGCTCCGCAGATACTTAAATACTTGCAAGGGGAGACACGAGCAGATGATCTGAGTGGCGTTTTCAAGATTACAACAGTAGAGGATTCTTACAGCTCCAGCATGGAATCCGGTGAATCCGTTGGACCGAGGCCAAGAAGGACGCAGCGGAGCCAGGGGAACACTACCAACGACTACAACAGCGAACAGGCTCCGGGAGACAAACCAAACTGGAGCACGGGCAGCGTGTGGTGAATGATGATGCAAAATTAAGAAGACAAATGTTGAACTTAGAGTTCAACCTGTTTAGACCCCGCTACATGGAATTTAAGGTGCCTGCACGAATTCATGTATTCTGTCTGGGCTTTTGTCCAACAAATAGTTGACTTTTCAACTACCCTCGCAGAATCACTATATATATAATCATTTTTTTTTCCTTCACTAGCCTATAACCGTGCTATGCACCAGCTAGTATAGTAGTAATCTTAAGAGAGGTAGGAGTTCATGGATAAATTTAGGAGTACAAAAACCAATTTGCTTATCATCACTGTTGACGTCCAATATGATCGGTAGGGCTAGCAGCCTAGCACACTTACGATCAACAAACGACCAAACCTAGCGAGATCGACAAAACCCAGCCGAGGCTTCTGTTAGGAAGACGCTGAGCCCATTCTTGATCTAGTAGACTCTCTAACACCTCTTGAAAACAACAATTCGAGAGAAGCACTTAGAGGATGTCTTAAGGTCGACAAGGTGACCTAGGACGCCGTCAATCTCATGAGTAGACGTGACGAACAAAAGGATAGAAAGAGAAAAGAGTAAAAATGTATAGTAGATATTTCAAGATTAGAAGTTGGGATGCTCGATCAATTAGATGTTGGATGCTTAATCGACCGTAATCCTCTCATATATATAAAGCCATAAAGGGGTGGCTTTATCTCAGTAGTCAATCCCAAAATACATCTCCAAGTTGAAAATATATAGAGACAAAATTGATTTGCAAAACCAAACCGGCTCCGACTCAGTAGGGAAGTCTGCTAAACCAGTTTTCACGGGCCTGGGCTGCTGGGCGGTGTGGCCCGCAGGCCAAGGTGGCAATAGAGGGCAATCGACTAAGCTGACTGGGGGAGTCGGCTAAGCCCACTTGGGGGTACCTTCACCACTAGATCAATCGACTAAGTCGGCTTGGACAATCATGGATTGGATATATACCGTGCACAAAATTATGCATCATTTGCAATAGCTCCAACAGCTTCAGATCCACCTTTTTCTCATAGTGAATCTGATCCACAAAAAAGTGGATCATGCCCAAGATTTACCAAATTGGTGAAGTGGCTCAGGGGATACTCCACCAAATCCAAATTTGGGGGAGTTTAATGTAACACCCCTGGTGTTACTGTAACTAAAACCTGCCATGTCATCATGATTGCATGCAAATCATCCCGCATTCAACCTTATTAGTGTGCATTAACTAATATACATTTTATTCTTGCATATGATTGTGCATAGGTTATTTATAGTGACTTATTTATATAAATATTTGTGTTTGTGTGTATATATCTAAATTAAATTTGAAATTAAAAAAAAATCAATTTTAAACCCTAAATTTGGGTCCCAAAACCTAAACCAAAAACTAAATGGAATTTTATGATGGTACCTTAATAAAGTTTGTAGCTCTTTTAAAATCTAACAACTTTCATTTTGGGTAATTTTGATGTTATTATATGGAATTTCAAATTAAACCCTTATTGGTGTTTTGAAATTCAAATTTAAAATGCTATTTCAAAAATTACAAAGAATCTAACCAAACTTACTTAACAAAAGTTGTAAAGCTCGACAAGTAGAACAACCTTTATTTTTACACATTTTCATGTTATTAAGTAAAATTTTGAGATTTGGTCTGAATTTGAAATAAGATTCAAATAGTGAATTTACCCCCTTTCATGTATTTCAAGATCTATACAAAATTTGAATATGGTTCAAAAACCAAAGTTGTTCAGCAAGAAATTTCCTACAACTCTTATTAAGGTGATTTTTCAAGTTTCTACATAAAATAAAAAGTAATTGCACCAAAACAGTAAAAAGAGAATTAAGGTTGCTACAGTGCTCGGGATGCAGCACATCTCCCCCTCCTGTTTGTGCACAGGGGCAGGCGTGCCGCCGCGCGGCGCCGCCGTCCTGCTGGGCCGGCACGCGACTGTTGGGGGGAAGGATGCGTCGTGGGGGCCCCGGACACGTTCGGCTCTCCTCCCTTTCTTCTATATCAAGCACTGGCCGTCACCATTTTTCCATTTCTTCCTCCATCGTCGCCGTCGACGAGCTCACTGTTCGCGACGAAATTCGTCAAAACCACTCCACCATCGTCCACTCCAACTCGCAGCTAACTCCGCTTCATCCTTACGCACCATTAGAGCCTTTCTCTGTTGCTTGACATCGCCGGAGCCGCGTGAACGCCGTTTTCTTCTCGGAAGATGGCCGGAGCGCCGCCGTGGGCCGCTCCGACGTCGCCAGCCTGCTCCGGTGAGATACGTTCCGCCTCTACGCGTGTTTTAGCTTCTGCGTAGTCCCTTGATGCTCATGCGCTAGACTGTTTTCCGTTTTCTGCTCAGAAGACGTCGGAACGTCGCGTCGCCACCAGAGCTCACCGTCGTCACCTCGGTCACCACCGACGAAGCTCCAGTGAGCTGTAAAATTCACAGCTTCCACTTCACTCTCGCTTGGTTCCTCTTTCCATATAGTTCGCCATCTCCTTGCGCGCCCACCGAACCAGTTCAGACCTCCTCTGACCGCCGGACCATCTCGCCGTCGTGCTCGCTACCGCCATGCACGGCACCGTCGTGGCATCATCGCCGCTGCTGCCTGCATGCTGCGGCTGGGTGCTGTTGCTGCTCGCGGCCGGCCGCCCCTTGCTGCTTTCAGCGGCAGTCTAGCCGGAACCAGCCAGCCAGCCAGCCAGCTAGCCGGCAGGGCCGGCGACCCCTCTCCTCCCGTGCTGTCTGCCTCTGCTCTGCTTTGGTTACGAACAGACAAAGGAAGAAGAGCTCCAGTGCCTATGACGCGTGGGTCCCGCCATATTCCAAATATGCATCAATTCCACAGATTTAGTATTTTCTTTAGAAATTTATAGCTGGAGTTTGGTAGCTCCTAAATTAGTGAAACTTGTTTTGCTAGTTTCCTTGTTAAATGCTCTGCATGTTGAATTCATAATATGTGCTTTGTTATGTATATTTTTGTGATGTAGAAATTAGTTTTCAAAAGTGGTTTAAGGATTGTATTAACTTGCTTTTGGTCATATTGTGAGAAATAGTAGTCCAACAATAGTGATTCCAATTTTGTTAGTCTTCTAATGACATGCACTAGCCAGTAAAAATATAAAATGTGCAGGTTGTTTACTGTTTTAATGGTGTTTTACATTAATCTTGATAAATGAAAAATAAATGCTTGTTTTGCTTGTTATTTTTGTATCTGGATTTATAGAGCTCCAATTGACATGACACTTTAGTGGTAGACTCTCTGAGTACTGTGTGATGACTGGTTAAAGTTTCATGATTTATGGTACATGTTTCACTGAGTTATGAATTTATCATGTTTGATGCCTAATAAGTAGATTTAAATGCATTATAAATAATATATAAGTGTAAAAATGGGAAATGGTGCTCCACTGCCTCTTCATGATGTTGTGGTAGCCAGAGAATCAATAATAGGACCATGTTGTTTCAGAAAATGTTGAGTTTCACTTTTATCTTATTTTTCAATGTATTGTTGCATTATAAACTTGTTTATTTTGTAGTAATTAAATTATAGAACGTGAGCATGCGAAACTTATACCATGGTCATGATTTGTAATCACCTAACTCTCATTAAAATTTGGGATTCATTTGAAATGTTTACCATATAACTTAAATATTTAAATAATAGACTTTTATGTGATATTTAGTGAAAGTTTGGGGGTAAATAGACACATGCATGTTGTTTATGGCTTCTTGCCATGTTTTAACATGAGATAAATGTCTTATGTTTGTGTTATGATGTTTCGAGCTCTTTAACCAGCTCACATATGAGTTTCTTGGTTGAAAAACAAACAAGTAAATTAATTGTAATCCCTGAAAGATGTTGTGTGACTTTTGGATTGATTGTTGACCCTGGGTCATTCTCTGCAGTGATCCTTGGCACGTTAATTGGTGTATTGCGGTAGACATTGAACAAGTTGTACAACGGCTTTCTATGACCGTTAAAATGGTCAATAAAAATGAAATGCGAAAACACTCTTATGCCTTGAGAGAAGTGTTTTGCAACTTTACCGTGAAGGAAAGTTGTACTCAAAATTGTCAATTACATGTTTGTTCTACATTTTCCATTCATGTCATTCCGCACCATGTAAGCATGCATCATTATTTTACGTGTAGAGATCGGGTTCTCGGAAGGATTTCTTGATTGCTCCCCGACGAGAGAAGTCAAGTGGATTTCTCTGGTTTTCTGGCGGAAGTGACAGACCTGCAACACAGGCAAGGCCCGGTGCATTCAGCCCCTCTCCTTGTGATTTGAAAAACGTTTATAACTTAAGTCTATTATTGCATTAGGTTGTTAGGAGTTGTTTGTCACCTATATTGATGCATTACCTGCCTTGATACATACTATCCCGGAAACCTGTTTAAAAAAAAAATGTTCAAATGCTTAGCCCTGCTTAGTCAATTTAGATTTGCATAAAAAGGCTATTTTTGACCTATGAAAATGTGACAATTATGAATCATGAGGAAAGAGAAAGGGATGTGAGTCCGTTCGGAAATTGTGTACTTGGGTAGCAGCCCCGATGCACCGTAACCGTCGGAAAGGGATTTTCCGTTCGTTGGTTGTGAATTTGGGTTAGAGTCCCAATGCTTGACCATCGGCGGAAAAAGGGATTCGAAAACCGTTGGGACACCTATACTTGGGTTAGAGTCCCAATGCAGTGTCGCCTGCGGAAAAAGAATTAGGGACCGTTCGTTGTAGGCCTGCTGTGATCGAGACTTTGCAACTAGCCACATACTACGGAAAGCCTCTGACTCCGGTGGCTCTACTACTTGAACCGACAACCACACACTGGGAGTGGAGAGATGGCGAGAGCAGCGTGTACCCTCGTGGCCGGCGTGCCTGGAGAAGAGAGGAGTACTGTGTTCTCGGGTGGCGCAGGACCGGTTCAGGGGTAGAAAAGCCGTGGTAGGCGGGGTTGGCATATGCAAGCTTAAGTGCTACATATGCAGTGTGGATAGGGATCCCCAGCTGGGTAATAATCGATTCGAATCGTCGTTGCTCCTTGGATATGGAGACTTGATCCTTTGACCTACAATTGAAAAGTGGTTCGGAACTAGGTGTTTTTGAGAATAATTAAGAATTTGAAAGTATGATGATACATGAGAATGAATTTGGAATTATGGATTATGGTTAAAATAAGATTGAGTTAAAATATTGAAATAGGATAGTAATGCTTTTCTGCAAAACTCATTGACTCTTGCTCAAGCCTTACCTTGATTCCCCCTCAGCCTGCATTCCTGAGTCTAATTTTACACCTTTTTGTCGGGTAAGTCTTGCGGAGTACCCCAGTACTCAGGGTTTGTTAACCCCTGTTGCAGGTGAGCTAAGGGTACAGTCATGCTCGGGATCGTGCCGGTTGACGGCTCGCGCATGGGTGAAGACATGTATAGGACATAACCCTTGGGCAGGGTGTTTAGTTGTATATGCTACCCCACTACGAAGCTCTGGTTTGGGATAATGTAATTTATATTTATAATCTAGATTTATGTAATGCTTCCGCACCTTATACTCTGATTCAAATTATTTGTGTAAACTGTTGTAATACTTGCAATGCTTACAATGAGATCCTCGGGAAATTAGGGTTTCCTAGGGAACCCGGCAGGCCACCTAGGTCAAGGGGAACTCGTGCAGACTGATCGTGGGTCCTTAGGGACGATGACGGGGCACGTGGGCCCTATGATTAAGGCGGTTCTGTCACATTGAAGAAAATTATCTAATATGCCACTCATTATAGAGAAAATAACGACTCATTTTGTTATGTTCTCTTCTTCCTTCTTCGTCGCGAGCACACCACCATCGCTAGTTTGGCTTTGGTCATGACCTTCCGCTGGCGCCTCATCAGTAAGGGTCGAGCCCAGCCGCCGGAGCCCCTACAACAGCCACCACGCACCCTGCACCACTGGGGCTGAGCCTAGACTAAAGATGGCAACGGGTAAAATCCGCGCGGATACCAGTCTCACAAACCCGCACCCGCGAGAAAAATCTTATGCCCGCCATGGGCAAAAACTTGCGCCCGCGCCCGCTATCCGCGGGCAAAACATGCCCGCGGGTATACCCGCATACCCGCGAATACAATCAGAGTCAGTCACATGGGAGGGAAGATGAGCTCGGCCTGCTGCTACAATGGCCGCCGGAGTTGCATCATGGGGCGGCGACCGGTGCTGCTGCAGTCGCGTCGCGGATCGTGCTTCTCCGGCGGCGTGCCTTGGCTGGCGGCGCGCGGGGCCGAGGACGGAGCGGGGCCGCGCCCGCGCGACGTGCTGCTGCTGCTGGTCTTCGGCGGTGCGCGGTGGCCGGGGTCGAAGGCGAGCTGCGGGCAAGGCGGCTGGCGGCTGCCGTCACGGCCTCACGGGGTTGGGGCGGACCCTGGCTGGCGGCGCACGGGGCCGTGCCCGCGCGGCGTGCTGCTGCTGCTGGCTGCGACGGTGCGCAGTGGCCAGGGTCGAACGCGAGCCGCGGGCAGGGCGGCTGGCGGCTGCCGTCACGGCATCACGGGGTTAGGGCAGACCCTGGCTAGCGGCGCGCGGGGCCGAGGATGGAGCGGGGTCGCGCCCGCACCGCCGCACGGCGTGGTGCTGCTGGCCTGCGGCGGTCGTGGGGATCGGATTGGGACGGGAGTGGTCGTGGGGATCGGGATTGGGTCGGCCTTGGGCGGCGGCTGGGGGTGGGCGAGTGGCCGGGTGAAACCCTAACTTCAGTATTATATATACTTCTTGTATGGGGTCCACATGTCAGTGCGGGTTTGGCGGGTTTACGGGTGCGGATACATTATTTTGATACCCATCTATAATTGCCCTTTGGGCATAGGTCTGCACCCGCGCCCATGCCCGCGGGCACAAATTCGTGCCCATATCCTCGCCCGCGGGCACGGGTACCCACGGGTATGCGGGTTTTTCATGCCCGTTGCCATCTTTAGCCTAGACATGGCCGCGCCCGCTAGTGTCGCACACACTTGGACCTACACCAAGGGCCATGCCACCCCCTCCGCTGGATTCGCCCCATCTCGGCCATGTGCCGGCCTGCCCCATCCCAGGCGTGCCCGCCAATGGTCGGCCATACGGCTAAGGATGGCAGCGGATCGGGTTCGGGGCGGATATCCGCGGGTTTCGGTTCCAGCGGGTTCGGGTTCGGGTTTAATTTTTCGTCCACGGTTTTCGGGTTCGGTTTCGGGTTTCGGTTTTCACCCGCGGATATCCAATGGATATCCAAAATATAACATTTCGAATAAAGACTCATGTATTTTTATTAGTAAATTATTTATGAAAGCTATTAAATTTATTCTAAATTGAGTCACTAAAACAATGTGTTGTTTATTGTCTCTTGTTTATACATTTGAATACGTAATATATATCATATATATGTTACTAAAATTTTTTTATTATTTTTCTTATTGCTATATAGTGGCGGGTTTCGGGTATCCGTGGGTTTCGGTTTTGGGTATAGATTTTCACCCGAAACGGTTTCGAATTCGGGTTCAGGTTTCGGTTTTGGGTGCCTAGAGAATCCATCCGATCCGAATCCGACCCGTTGCCATCGCTACATGCATCCACCCTGCCAGCTCCGGCCTCCCGTCCCCCCTTGTCCGACTGGCCATGCGAAGAAGAAATGGTGGAATAAGAATCCATCCTTTTCTTTCCTTGATGCGTGGGCATATAGGCAACTGTACCAAACATGTTGATAAATCTCACATCACGGTGAATACAGGTGAATCTAATATGCAGATTCAAATTTCGGTTTTTTTTTGTCGTGGTAGGGCTGTCCCAAACATGTATATGCTACTTGTCACCGTCTATGATAGAGGTATATGCCGGACGGTGAGATTATTAGACAGTTGTCCATGTACGACCCTATTTAGATACATAAAAAACTTTTAAAAATTCTGTCATGACAATATTTGGACATATACATGGAGCATTAAACGTTGATAGAAACTGAAACTAATTTGATAACTTCGAAAAAAAGATGCGAGAACAATCTTTTAAGTTTAATTAGATGATGATTAAATATTTATTACAAAAGTTAACATGTTGCTACATTTTTTTTTTATTTTGCAAAATGTTGAATCTAAACACCCTAGTAATTTTATTCCACTAGGCTAACGAAACTATGGAATGGGGCCTTGTTTGTGAGTGGGTGCGCGGTGATCGACTGGCCTACCAAACAGGGCCCGGGCCGGGCCCTTTTCTTGTCACCGGCTGAGCAGTGAGCACGGATAGCAAGAGGGGCTAGACTGGGTCACTGGGAGCAACAACTCCGACTCTCCGAGAGATGGCCGCGGTGGAGGAGACTTCGGGCACGGCGATAGGGTCCTCGGGGAGATGGGCACTCCACGGCAAGACAGCCCTCGTCACAGGCGGCACCCGCGGCATCGGGTACGGCTTCCCTCGTTTCTTCCGGCACTTGCAAACCCGCTACGGAGATTCGATCGACCTCGCGTTCGTGTCGTGCAGGCGTGCGGTAGTGGAGGAGCTGGCGGCGCTGGGAGCGGCCGTGCACACATGCTCGCGGAAGGCGGAGGAGCTCGGCGAGCGCATCAAGGATTGGGAGGCCAGGGGATTCCGCGTTACCGGCTCCGTCTGCGACCTCTCCGAGAGGGACCAGCGGGAGCGGCTGCTCCGCGAGGTCGGCGACCGCTTCTGCGGCAAACTCAACATCCTCGTGAGTCAAAAATTGCTCCCGCCCTTTTGTTCCTCTTTCTTTATTTCCGATGTCTAAAGCGGATTTATATATAGCCTGTATAAAACTTTGACTACGCTTGAAAGTATGGCAATTAGCAACGGTTAGGACCTAGGAATAGAAATGCTGAGGTTAGGGGGACTGAGTTCCTGGTAGGATTAGGGTTGGGAGTTCATGTTTTCGGTTCCAGTCTCGTTTTGGCAAAGAGATGGGAAGTTGTACATGCTACGCTAAAGCAAATCACAATGAATGGTTGATATGGTGTCCATCTGACTGTAAATATAAAGAGCATTATTGCTGCCCCTCAGTGTGATTGGAAAAGTGGAGCTTGGACCATCAATTTCTCATTCCTCATCCCACCTCCATTCCTATTAACTTCAAAGCCTAAATCCCTAATTCACATTTATTCACACCAATTTCATCAAGAAGAGCCTAACCAGGACCTTGAGATAACAGCCCATAGGGTAGCCCCTACAGAGCAAAAATCTAAGGCCGGAATACCGGAGTTCTTTCTTTGCTTCCAAGAACATAGATTCCTTCTTCAACCCAGGTCATGACCGAGGGCGGGTATCTCACTCGCATATCTAGAGCCCAGCATCTCTCCTGAACGACACCTTCCGCAGACTCTACTGGTGGTATTTCCCGAGGCGAGGGTAAATATGTGCATCCATACCGGTCAGGAAACGACAATGACTCTTCTTCTTCCGGGAAGCTATGGGCACCTCACAATTCTTAGACGACATTAGTGGAAGCGAACATTCGTAGCATTCATTGTCACCGATCATTGAAAAAAGAAGCCGTACGAAAACTTAAGGAATACAAGTACCTGACCCCCCCCCCCCCCCCCCCCCCATCATGGTGAACCTCTCCTTGTGATCGGGATGAGGTAGATGCCTCCCAGCCGGGGGGCGGATCGAATCGGAGTTTCCTTAGGTAGCCACCGACCTACAGTTCTCCTTAAACTTCTGTGCTTGGTGGAAAAGAAGCGAACAAAGGTACGCTCGCTTGCTGTCTTGTTCTCTGCCGCGGACTGGGATCGCTCGCCAGCTAGGCCCTCTAGAAAAAAGTTGGAGCAACATTATATGAGAACATATTACCCATCTTCGGGGACAAGGGGCGGAACGACCTCTCGATCTACTTACTGCAGCCCAGGACGGGCGTCGTCGTCTAGGCGTGACTTCTTGTTTTGATCTCCCCTACGCCTAGGACATTGTGGGCTAGATTTATGCCTCCCAGCCAGGGGGCGGATCGAATCGGAGTTTCCTTAGGTAGCCACCGACCTACAGTTCTCCTTAAACTTCTTTGCTTGGTGGAAAAGAAGCGAACAAAGGTACGCTCGCTTGCTGTCTTGTTCTCTGCCGCGGACTGGGATCGCTCGCCAGCTAGGCCCTCTAGAAAAAAGTTGGAGCAACATTGTATGAGAACATATTACCCATCTTCGGGGACAAGGGGCTGACCAAACAAGATTTTTTTTTTTTTTGGTTTATCACATAGTTACATGGTAATGATACTAGTGGATTCCTCATAAGGATTATTTTAGACAGAGATGTATAATGGAAACTGTCTACGCTGAAAACAAGTACAAAAAAGAGCACAGAGACAATGTTTATCAATGACATGAACAGCAATAGGGTCTTGCAGTTTGTACACAAAAAATTTTGAGTTGAGTGAAGCGAATTGTAGGAAGTCATTAGTCTTTACCATTGGCTCCCTTTTCTTTTCTTTTTTATCTTCTGATAAAGAGAACCCTACCTATAAGCTTTTTCAAGCGAATAGATGCAAATCCAAACCTGATTTGATGGCTATCAGTAAATAGTGATGTCCAAACTTTTGTCCTATTCAAGTTAAAAAAAAAACTGATCAATAAGATTTTTATGATTTCTTTTTAAAAACTGTCAATTTTGAAAACGAGTACCAGCATGGGGGTTTTATTTTGGTGCTTGTGAACACCAACCTTGGAGCATTGAAATGAAATGTGTTGTAGCCTTGTAGGAAGCTGTTAGTCTTTGACCCTTGGTTCCCTTTTCTATTGAAAAGAACAAAATCCTGGGTCCTTGCATTCTTATACTTTTTTATGTGAATGGATGCAGCCATGCAGATCCAATCTGAGAGTTGTTAGCGTCTCCTGTAATTTTTTTCTCTCTTGAACAGGCAGGAGCTGCGTGCCTGCATACCGTTTCATTAGATAAGTGTCCTGTAAGTTTGACCCTATTCAAGTTAAGCAATGTTGGCCATGTTCTTACAAGATGCTAGGATTCTTTTTCTATTCACATCTAGAATCTGGCCGAGGACGACTAAAACTGCATTCAGGTAATGGGAAAACAGGTTTTTATAGATTTCACATGATAATGTCATGATTGAATTTCCATTTAGATTATTGAAAAGTGCTGTGTTATCTCTAGTTGCTGATTGAATTATGTTTTGAAATAGATAAGTTTCTTAAATGCCCTTTACAAGTTCAGACAACCAACCCAAATGATACAAAGTTAGAAAATTTGGGACAGGCAGTTCTTTAATTTAATCTTTATCAATACAATATTATGCCAAGACATGAAAATATCGGCTTATTTCTTTATCAATACAAAAGATATCAAACTCCATGAAGAAATTCCCAGTGGAGATGTTCTGTGTTCATGTGCAGAACATTGTTGAACTCATGATCAGAGATTGGTAAGGTTGGAAGTTAATGGTGGCAGAAATTATGTTGACTGATGGCAAAAATGTGTCTACATTTCTATCTACAAGTTATTTGTAAACCCTACAATTTTGTTAATTACAGTCTGAATCTGTTTCATGTTGATTTATCCTGGGTTTCTTCATTTGGTCTTTTAGGTAAACAATGTAGGAACAAACATAAGGAAACCAACTACTGAATTTACTGCAGAGGAATACTCATTTGTGATGGCTACTAATCTTGAATCTGCTTATCACTTGTGCCAAATTGCACATCCTCTTTTGAAATTATCTGGGTCAGGAAGCATTATATTCATATCATCTGTTTGTGGAATGGTGGGCGTCTTTAGTGGTACTCTATATGCTATGACTAAAGGTAACAGTTGTACCCAATAATAAACAACCTTCTATCTCTTGGTCATATATGAATACAAGGTATTCTTGACATGTGGCATTTATAAGCAGCTAAAATTCTTGTTTAGGTGCCATTAACCAGCTAACCAAGAACTTATCATGTGAATGGGCAAAGGACAACATAAGAGCCAACTCTGTTGCCCCGTGGTACATCACCACTTCACTTACGGAAAGAGTAAGAATCTTCTATTGCTTCATATGAACGGATTATGTTTGTATCCATTCCAAACTATAAGTTATTGTGGCTTTTCTGGATATATACCTTTTGCTACACACTTGGATATGGATACATAATAAAAGCTATATCTAAAAAAAGTCAGAATGACTTACAATTTGGAATTGAGGGAGTATTTCCTAACCCTAAACCATCCTTTCCTCTGGGTACTGCTTTCTTTTGTGCAGCTTTTGGCAAATAAGGACTTCGAGGAACAAGTTGTGAGTCGAACTCCGCTTGGACGTGTTGGAGAACCTGAAGAAATATCGGCACTTGTTGCTTTTCTTTGCATGCCGGGTTCCACTTATATTACCGGCCAGACGATTGCCGTTGATGGAGGTATGACTGTGAACGGGTTTTACCCAACCAAGCCCTAGGCAGAAGCTGCCATTTTTGTGTGTGTGTGTGTGTGTGGTGAGGAAACGGCAATAGCTGGTGTTCTTAGAAGTTGGGAAAAAGGGTAATAAAGTGTACGTAAAGGTGAGCTTATGAGGGTTGGATACTGTTCATTACATAATTCTATCAGAGCCATGTGAAGAACGTTGTGTTTAAATCTGACCAGTGTTCTGCATTCTGCAATGACGCCAGCTTGTTCTGTCAATTAATTCCATCCGCAATTTTTTTCTAGCAGTGGTGCAGGACAGCAGGAGAGAGTTGTTACGCTCCACTTTTTTTCTCTTTTTTTTTTCCTTTTTTTTTATGCTCCACCCAGTCGAACGGTAGTCGACCTCAGACCAAGCGCCCATGCCCGTGCCAATTTTTTCATGGGCCAAATTGGTTTGTGGGCTGTTGTGTTTTTCATCTGCTTATCCGATTGTTTCCTGGCGTGGTGCACTCTTTTCAATTTAGTAGCACTAAATGATTCTTAAAAAATAGACACTGCATAGAAACCACATATTTAATGGATAGTTCCTTTAAAATTAAATTTTGGCTAATTCACTGTCTTCTCTTATACATCTATCAATCAAGTTGCATTTTTTGGTTACACATTACTACTACTATATTATTATATATATTAGAAGATTATCCTTGAAATTTGTTACAAGTCTTTATGTGCCAAGTAATGGCTTGTTCCGTTATGTATCCACGATCGTGTACAATTCTACTGGAACAAGGTGCAGGATGTCAATGTTTAGGCTATCTCCAAGAGACGACCATCTGGAGACCTAAATCCAAAATGAGTCTCCGATGGTACTGTTTCAGTCTCTAATAGAATATTCATATGGAAAACCTATTTGGGGTTTTAGGAAAGGCACGATTCGAATTTGAGTATTCTCTCTCATCGAAACTTATTTGCAGTGGGATTTTCTTTTAGTATCGTTATTAGAAAAGACTAAAAACAAGTATTGAATCTATTCGCTATAGCGTAACCCAAACATTAAATGGGTGTTATATTTTAGGTGTTGTGGTCAGAGATATTTACATATGGTACTCTGCACATTTGTGAAGACATGTTCTGCGAGAGCATCTCGGTAGTGCTACTTCTGGCTGGCTGCAGTTGTTTTGCTTCGCTGGAACTGAAATAAAGGGCTGATTTTAACTGATACTAATTTATTGTGAAAGAAAAATACTGTTCTAAAGTAAAAAATAAGCGCGGTTCAGATGCCGCGCATGTGCCTTTCTGTATAGCTGTCCGGAGCCCTTAAGAACAACGGCAGGTGGAGAAACTGAACGCAGCGGCCAACACTTGGCACCCTAACGCTGCTACGTGCCTGATGGCTGATACAGCTGGTGTTGAACAGGACAGAAGAAGCTTGCAAATGGTGCCACCGGACGGCACGGCATGAACGGCGAGATGCTGCGGTACCCCCACCCCACGCCCCCCGATCGCATCCGGGAAAGCGAGATGGCAGGAATTGACGCCCAAAGCTCATCAAAAACGCATTTTCTCCAGTTTTGTGCGAGAGAGAAGTATGCCGAGCCGAGGGAATGAAAATCTTGCGCGCGAATCCGAGGACCCAGCAGCGCGATCTCCGTGACAGCGAGGTCCATTCCCGGGCCGCCGAACACGTCGCGCGGCACCGGCACGGCGGCACCCCCGAGTCCCGAGACGCGCGATTGGGGCCGGGGCCGGGACGCGATGCGTGGTGTCGCCGTCGTGCCGGCTTTACGTGGCGAGCTGGCCGCACGTCCGGCACCTGCCGCATGCCGGGTGTCGTGGTCCCAAAGCAAGCAAGAGCAAGCGAAGCCAATTAGCCAGCTAGCCAGCCCTGTGTGCCGGCTGTCAGTGGTGCGCGGACGCTGACAGATGGAAACAAGTTTTGTCTTGAACATTTCGTGAACATTTCTACTTTGCTTGGCGACTTGCACTTGCACCACCTCAAGAAAGATGAAAAAGAGAAGAGAGAGAAGAGGGACTACTCTGTGATTACCCGTCTGTTTCCATCCATCGATGCATCATAAGAGATGTCTTTGCCGTATTTGTGTTACGAGAGAGCTAGGTTTCAGAGGCGAAATGCTGGGCCTCGTGGCTATCATAACAGCTAAATGTCGAGGTTCTACGACCAAATGCACCTTGACCCATCGTTCTCAGTGTTTTACTTTCCTTGTACGAAGGGAGTGGGGCTCGCATTAGTCATATTCGTCTGCGTTTCAGCGCCATCAAACGGGTGATTGATGAGGATCCGCTGAGTACACGAAACCGATCTCTATATCTCAGCGCAGAAAAGTTGGCGACACGACACGAGTGATGGCCACAGATTTGAACCCCATACCTTACCATAGAGACAGGACAAGAGCAGCCTAGATGGTCTCTACCGTCCATTACTCTACAGGGGCGTCCTGCTGCCTCGTGTCAGCCAGCCAGTAATCAATTCAAGTCGCCGTGTCAGCTAGGCGGTGCTCCTTTCAACCTTGGCAACTAAACAAAGCGTGAACACTGGTTGACCGTGTGTAAGCTTGCATCGCGGCCAATCACACACGAGGAAAATATCTCGCTGACGGAATGGACCAGATGGCTGGCTGGCGTTGCAACTTGCAGAGCTGCTCGCCTGCTCCAGCCCCATTATTTGCACGAGGCGCCCGCCGAGCCATCGAACCTGCGAGGCGCGAGCTACTCCTCTCTCTGATGAATCGGTTCAGATGACCGTGCGCGTGCGGGATTCGGTTCATCGAGCGATGGACCGCTGTTTCTCGCACACTGGTTGTCGTGTCCGAAAGGACGCCACGGACGGTTTGCAATGCAAGAATTTGGAGGCAATCATATAGAAATTACGAAAAAATAGTTTAATTTTATAGACAAAATATAGAAGCCTAAAAACTGTTTGATAGAGCTGAGCTGATTCACTTAAAAAGTTGAACTTATTTTTAAACCGCTTGACAAAACAGTCCCGTCTCATGCTTGAGAACAATAAAATGCACATGGTGCCTCTCCACGCTTATTTTGTTATTTTGATATCTCTCTCATTTTTTCTTTTCCAATTTCTTTTTTCTTTCTATTTTTATTTATCCTTATCCCATATGACATCGCACAAGACTTCTTCCTCGATGTGGATACGAATGGGATCTCGGAGCAAAGCCACCTCTAGTCCAATTCTCCGAGTGTCCGAGAGCTGCCACTTCCTCGCTGGCGCACTCCTCTACAACCTCCTCACGGACCCTTCGTCTTCATCCCCTCTGGGGCCCTCCTTGTTGGCCCACCTACCCCCACCTCCACCACGCCAGAGTGTGCTCGTCCTCCCTCACCACATGCGCCTCCCTTCCATTGGGGGTAGATTCGGCCTCCATGTATCCACCAGTTGCAGATGGGAGATTGGAGAAGCTCAATTTTTTGGCTCCACCTGCGCAACTGGTATGTGAGAGTTCATTTTCTGGGGATCCTTTTGAGGAGCATATGCAGAGAGAGACGATTTGTATAGGGAGCTGAAAAACGGATCCAGGAGCTTCCTTAGAATTCATACCAAATGGCTCTCATATTGGTCTCATAGTGCAAATAGACATCCAACACTACAGTTATCTATTTTTTTTGTAATATATATTAATAAAATATGAATATAGGTATTTGTATATTGTATTGATACTAAAATGAATGTATCCAAATCAACTTACCATTATGTTCTTCTACCTAATTTCATATTCATATTAAAACACTAATGGCAAAACACATGGAGAAACTATAAATTATTTTTATAACTAATGACATTAACTTTAACATTACTAAGCAACTCTAAAAAACCCTTTATATCCGTCATAATTGATGCCAATAGAGATTAAGGTGAAAAAAATACTCTCAAGCGGCTAGCTTTCTAGAGTGTGCACAATGTAGAGATAAGCTATTGGAGGTTGAAAATATACGAAAAACCGATTTTTATTCAAATGCCCCCTAAATGATGATTTAGAAAGTGAGTTAAGAGAGACTCTTGAGGATGCCCTAATGATGTACATTAAAACTATTTTAAAGTTATCTATATGCCTAATCAGTACTCATTGATGAATCTATCTAAGCAACATGTCCTTGTGTTGTAACACAAAATAAATCTTTTATATGGTCACTCAAACGATTTGCGGCTCAGTGATTTATTCAACCATCGTATTATTTGTTATAATACATCTTGATATGAACTTTTATACTGTCATTGGACGCACATTACTTGACTCGTATATTCATATACATACCTACTTGCAGAACAATATTTGCTTTCAAAACTATGGATAAGAAGATATATATACTCTTGAAACTAAATGACATAGCTACCAATGCGGTTCTGAATCAGGCCCGTTTGTTTCTTTGGAATTGAATTTTTTTAAGAATTACAATTTAGGTATAGATTAATTAAGCTAATATAATTGTATATGAAATATATTTGTATATTTATGATTAGGTATACAAGGAACACACTTATATATTGCACTTTTTTTTATTGTATAGGAGTGAGTTAAAAAAATATGTTCTAAATTAGAGAATAGAATTGTAGCATAATGATCTATAGAATCCAATTCTATCTCCCACCTTATGAATTGAAGATAAGCATATTTGTGAGCTTGGGAAAGGTGTGAAATCTCAAATTCCAAGCTAAATAGTTTTACTTATCACGTATATTTCAATTCCGCCAATTCTAATGAAAAAAACGGGCCGAAATTTGTATTGGTATTTGAACGTATATATTCAAATCCGTATTTGAATTCCAGCGGTGCCTGTTTCATTTCCACCCGGTATCTAGGGCCCTATCGTCAGGGGCGGACCTATGTTGTCCCAAGCGAGGGCCCATGTCGTCACTCAACAATTGTTAAAAGTGATTTTTAGACCAGTTTTTCGTCTTTGGTGTCTCTACTCAAATGAATGACAAAGCCATGACATAGTAAGAAGTGTTAGGTTAATCTGATGATTATTATTACCGTGTCTCCAATCAAATTTTCTCTTAGGTCCGCCGCTACCTAACGTTACCTAAAAAAAATCTAGCTATCCGGTACGGTGGTACACCGAGCAAATATCTAGGCTTGACACGTATCCCGTGGCGTGATTACGACTAAGTGCCTTATTTCTTGCAGGCGCTAATGTGCGTCTAAAGTACGTGTTCGGATTTTAGCACACATGGCAGACTGGCCCTGTCATCGGACAAGGACTTGTTTCTGGATGCACGGCCGATGTGTGATATATTTCACATTAATCACATGTGATTCGCGTGCAGGGATGAAACATAGAGTACCGAGTAGCAGCACTTCACTTGGTTCCGACGTCTCATCCTTTTCGTGAACGTACATAGTCGAGACTCCTGCCATTGCCAGTTTGTGCCAATTAAACATCGCATAAAGAGATCGCGGTACACAGCAATCAAGCTGCCAATTTACAGCTACAGAGATAGCGGTGCACAGCAAATGAAAGCAATAGCTTTCTGCCAAAACTAAAGCAGTATGCCACCTTGAAAATGAAACCCGGTGTAGTACGTATCCAGCGCACGGCGCAGATCCATTTACGTACGTACATGCCAAATCAACAGGCGCGAGCTACAGCTAAAGCAGGAAGGACGACACCGAACGAGAGGCCGAGCCAGAGAAGAGAAGGGAAGCTGTAGCCCGTACACCACCCCTTGCCCGCTCCGCCTCCACGTGTCTACTGCCCGCGCCTCCCCTGCCGACCCTCTTATCCCTCCACGGAAGGATGCGTCAACCACGTAGACAGGGGCCCTTCCCAGGTCCCAGCCTCCCCGCCCCCACACAACCAAGCCAACGTGCCACGCCCACCCCACCCCGACCCCCAGTGCCCGCGGCGAACACCAAACACCGCGGCCGGGGCGGCTGTTCGTTCACTCGTGGCACGCGGGCGCGCGCCCCAGCTCGCTTCCGCCTGGTGGATGCCCCCAGGCGTCGACACGCGTCCCGGGAGGCACGTACCGGCCACGGGCGCGCGTCACGTGGGCCGTATCGGACGGTTTCGGCGCCATCACACAACTGTACGGGGGTGCCGGCCCGGCGGCCGCGTGGCGCGTGGCCGCCCTGCCTGCCTTTTATATCCCCGAGACCACTTGGAACGCAGGCAACCCCCTCTCGCTCTCAATCAAAGCGTTCGAAATCCCACTACCGAAAGGAAAAACTAGAGAAGCAGCAGCAGCAGCATCGCCTGCTCAACGCGTGCTCGATTTCAGGAGCATCGGTTCTTTGTTTCATGACCGAGATCTGCTACGAGGTGGCGGCTGCTGCGTCGGACGGCAAGGGGGAGTGCGTCGGCGGCGGGGACGCCGGCGGCAGCCGCGCGGCGAGGCGGCGGAGGATGGAGATCCGGCGGCTCAGGGTGGTGGCCGAGGAGGAGGCGTCCGCCAAGAGGCCGAGGCTGGAGGCGGATGAGGAAGACGTGGCGGTTGGGGGACCGGCGCCGAGGTTCGGCGTCACGTCGGTCTGCGGGCGAAGGAGGGACATGGAGGACGCGGTCACCGCCCGCCCGGGGTTCATCGACGGCCACCACTTCTTCGGGGTGTTCGACGGCCACGGCTGCTCACATGTAAGTGCCCGCCAAATTTTTCTTCTTCAGAAGAAGAAGATGGTTCAGTTCTTGCCCGAGCAGCAGTTGTTTCGATTCGCCAAGGGAGTGTTTTGTTTACCGATTGGCTGCATGTGTCGTGCATGCAGGTGGCGACGTCGTGCGGGGAGCGGATGCACCGGATCGTGGCCGAGGAGGCGACGACCGCTGCCGCGGGCTCGTCGGCTCCGGACGAGGCGGCGGCGCGGTGGAGGGATGTCATGGAGAAGAGCTACTCGAGGATGGACGCCGAGGCCGTCGGCTCCAGGGAGACCGCCGGCCCGGCGCCCACCTGCCGCTGCGAGATGCAGCTTCCCAAGTGCGACCACGTGGGCTCCACTGCCGTCGTCGCCGTCGTCGGGCCACGCCACCTCGTCGTCGCCAACTGCGGCGACTCCCGCGCGGTCCTCTGCAGCGGAGGCGCCGCCATCCCTCTCTCAGCTGACCACAAGGTACCAAAAAAGGAAAAAAAAAATCCGTCTCGTAGACAGATGAACTAACTATTGCTGCCTGCGTCGTTCTAATTTCTAAACAAGTTCGTATGGATGATGGTGATTGGTTTCAGCCTGACCGCCCCGACGAGCTGGAGCGGATCCACGCAGCGGGAGGGCGCGTGATCTACTGGGACGGCGCCCGCGTGTTCGGCATGCTGGCCATGTCGCGAGCCATTGGCGACAGCTACCTGAAGCCGTCGGTGATATCGGACCCGGAGGTGCGGGTGGTGGAGAGGAAGGACGGCGAGGACGAGTTCCTGATCCTGGCCAGCGACGGGCTGTGGGACGTGGTGAGCAACGAGGTGGCGTGCAAGGTCGTGCGCACCTGCCTCCGGAAGAGAGCGCCGCCGCGCGGCGGCGAGGAGCGGTCGAGCCCGACCTCCAACCTGAGCCCCAGGCAGAGCAGCGGCAGCGGCAGCAGCAGCGGGGACGAGGAGGCTGAGGCTGGGCCCAGCGATGGCGCCGGGTCCGAGAGCGACGGCGAGAGCAGCGAGGACAGGGCGTGCGCCGAGGCGGCCATCCTGCTGACCAAGCTAGCGCTGGCGCGGCAGAGCGCCGACAACGTCAGCGTCGTCGTCGTCAACCTCAGGCGGCGCCCGAGATCGTCGTGACCGGCGGATGCAGTCCAGCGGACTAGCTAGCCGTTCTTGGCTGATTTCCTGGCCGCGGCCGTAAATTCAAATGGGAGCACAGTTCACCTTGGCTTCGGCCGTCGGGGAGCAATCATCATTGGACAAAATATCAAAGCAAAGATCGAACAGAATAGTAGTAAGATCCTTAGCAGAATTGCACACTGTTTCTTAGTAGTATACACCAAGATTATTTCGTTAGCATTTTTTTGGGTGGGGAGCGGGCGTTTCTGATCTGGTCGGACAGATCAGCCCGCCTTTCTTCCCCGAGCAAATTCTCCAAATAGAAACGGCCTCTTCTTAGGCTGCGTTTAGTTCTAAAAATTTCCTTCTCTCTCCATCACATCAATTGTATTTTCCGTCTACATAGAGTACTAAATAAAATAGCACCTGTTGCATGTTTGTACTTTTTGCCTGACTATCTCAAGATGAATCTTTTGAGTTTACTTGGGCCATGATTGGACAAAAGTTGTTAAATACAAACGAAAGTGCTACAGTTGCAAAATTTCCCAAAACTTTCCAACTAAACACGCCCTTAATAAGCGTTGGTTTCGCTCGTGCTGATTTGTTATGAGAGAAAAATACTGTTTCGTGGCTGAAAATAAGCGTTGATGGGTCAAAAAGAACGTTTCCGATGTTTGAAGAAACTTTGTCTCAAGCTTCCGAGAAATTAATTAATTGTAATATAATCCAGTGCCCCTTTCACTGGCCAAATCCTTCCAACCTTCTGTGACTAGATCGTGATGTGCTCCTTCGGTTACGTGTTTCATGTTTTTATAGTTTGACCCATCATGATTGTCCAAAACGATTTGACGCGTTCGGCGACGCTGCGTCAGCTGTGCAACCTTGAATACAAAACTCCAGGGACGGATGTTTTCATGGTGGCGTCCTCCCAAAAGCTCAAATTTTTTTTTTCCCAGATGAACATACTTGCACGCAGAACAAACGCTCTTCCAAATTGAGGATAGTACAATATATGTAAAACGCTTACACGCGTCTCCCAAACTGAGGATAGTGTCTTTGGTGTCTCCTGCCGGCTCGTTCGTCGCTGAAAAGTCCGCCCTTTCCCTGTACTGTGGTGTGCTGTTGGTGGGTGAGCCGTGCAGCGAGTCAAGAAACAACCCCCGCTGCCGCCGGTGCTGCCGAATCATGGCGGACACGAGGCACGCATCCATCCATGCTACGACGTCGAGGCGAGGTTGGGTTGGGTGCGAAGGGGGGAGAGAAGAAAAACAATCACGTTTTTCTTATCGAGAGGTTTTTGTGCCGCTGACACCTGTTTCGATTCGTTGCCTTTGCGAATCGCGTCGGAGATTCGGCTGGCTTGTTTCGATCGGGACGGCAATTATCGCCTCGGGCCACGTCATGGGGTTGGGTCGGCCCTTTTCTGTTCGGTCCCTCTCCTGCTTTTCGGGGACGCTGATGCTTTCCGTCCGTGGAGCGCCCGGTGGAAGGTAGACGTCACGCTCGCACACCTGGCTCGGCTCGGAGGTTCATCGGCTTTATTAGGGTAAAAGGTTGTTGACGGCTTTTCCTAATGATGAGCTAACAACCTTTTTATTAGCTAGCATTAGAGAAATTCAGTACTACTACTCCTCCTCCTGCTGCTGTAGGAAGTCCACACGTCACTCAACACGCGCTGGCATGCGGTTGCCTCGGCTTTACAAACAGCGTACTGGAATCAAGGATGCGTTTCGCAATAGTTTTTCGTATAGGTTTTTACGTCACTTTGCCTCGCTGATCCATTGGATGGAGCTTCCGAATTTGTTCCCTTCCCCGTGATCGTGAAACACGAGCTCTTGCGTGGCGCTCTCGAGCGTCCAACCGTCCAAGGCCACCTTATTACATTCAAGCTTGGAATGAACCCCAGCCTGCCTTTGGCATTTTGCCCTTGCTTTGGGCCACCAATTGACCCCCAACGCACGCGGTGACACCAGATGCGAGACGTGGGAGCTTTCGTGCAGCAAGACTCCTCCTAAGCCGTTCCAGTCGAACCCCATGCTTACTCATCGTTGGAGCTGCTTGTTCGATCGCGACGCGTCGCTGCTGCTGATGAACGCAGGTGAATCGAAGATGCCGTGCCGGCGACCGTTGTGGAAGTCTGGAAGCAGTGGAACGCATGGTTGACGTGGTGTGCATGTCGTCGGACGGCACACGGCGGGAGTAGCAAGAATGTGCCTGTGCCCCGTCTGTCCGCTGCAAGAGAATCGGAACGACCCGAAAGTTGCTCTGCTTTCCGAGAAGGCGGTCTGGACCAAGGAAGGTGCGTCGAGCGTGCCTTCTTCTCCGCCTGGGAACGGAAGAACCTCGTGACGGAAAATGGCGACCGGTCAGTTACCCGGAATCAACATTCGTGGTCGTGGAGGTGAGAGAGAGCTAGTCGCGTATTCTCCTCCATGTCGTGCTGTCGCAGGGTACTGGGCACCGGAGTTTCTCGTCACACAACTTCGATTCGAGGACGACGACAGGACAATGCCATGGCCCATGGGTTTGTATTGGGCCGGAATAAGCTGGGGCTAGTATGGGTCGCCAGTTGAGCCTGGTGAAAAAACTGGGCCATTGAATTTCGAAATTCTTGGGCTGGTAATGGACATATAGTCCGGCGTCCATTTCATACAAACTGGGCCAGTAATTTGGGTGGACTGTTCTGCTGTCGGTACTGCCACCGCAAACCAAAAGAGTCATAATCTCGTTTTTTTTATGCTTGGCCACTTCTTTTCATGTCACATTTTCAACCGTCGAATGCTAAAAATCAATATCATCTTAAAGGCACTTAGAGTACAAATATACTGCAAGTTTTTTGTCCTAAACTTGTATAAATTTGACTACTTTTTAGAAAAGGAAAAATAAAAAGTTCCAGCATCTATGACCACTTATATATAGTCAATATAATTTGACTAGTTAATAAAAATTTGTAAAAATCGAATTTCACGGATGAAAATGCGTTTATTATTTCCGGATGAAATGTTGGTTGCAGTATGACTTATCCATTTGTGGGTAGCAATCATCGACGATGATAGGTGAGCCAATTGCCGGTGCATCCTCTTTATGCAACATTCTAATTGTAGCATTGAGATACTGGTTTCGTATTTGTAGTTGCTCTGTTGCAAACAAAACAACGAAGCTGGTCATGTTTCATTCCAATTTATTTGTAGTATTAACCAGATCTTGAGGGAACACACACGAAGCAAATACAACACTACTCTAAAATATGAGTTAGTTCAGATTGCGAAGGAATATATATAACAAACAGCCTCATGGGCATACTGTGTGACAATCGGTAAAGTACAGTTTAGAGAACTGTTCCTTTCTGGCACCTAGTACTTCCTTGAAATAAAAGAACATCCTATTTTTTTTAATATAAAGAAAGAGTATCGTAATTGGTGTTGCTTGGATCTAGAACTGTACAGTAGTTAACTGTTTGGCAGATCCATCATACACACACACATCGCCAACATCAAGCATCAACCGACAGCTCCCACCGACAAATGAAGAAGTGTGAACAGGCGACAAATCGACGGGCCTTAAAATATGATGAGAGGGGATCAAACGGTGCCACTGGTTTTGTGAACCAACAAATGTTTGCACGCATCGCGGATTTGTGTAGGGCCTATTTAGCCATGCGATTCACTAAATGCTGCAGGGTTAAGAGGATGCAAGCTTCGGATCTATCGGCGAAGCAATTGATTGATGCCAATCACCAATTGGGAACTGCATCCATCGCGTTTGCGTTACTACGGTTCTTAATCTGACCCAGCGACAGCATAGCCATTTGTTGCAGCTAGCAAGTCGCTGTTTAATGGTTTCAGTTTGCAGTCCTTGTTAGTTAGCAGCATATGGATGGAAGAGATATATGCAGGCTAAACAAACCAAGATGTGAGTCCAAGTCAGCCGTTCAGTCCTGCAATTTTATAGTCCAAAAGGTCAGGTTAGATCCAGATGACGGTGGCGATTTCTCGCCTCAAGAGACAAGGGGTTCACTAAATATAAATCGGTTTAGTTCAAAATCTTTGAACCTAGAAATACCAAAGTCTTATAACTACTTGGAACGGAAGGTGTATTACACTTTTAACCAGTAAGTGACATTTCATGGTTTAAGTCAATAATTTCAGTCTTTGGTCATGGATAAGTTCTTTGTTGGTTAATTTTGGATATTTGAAAGAGAATGATAGGAGAGAATTTGTTTTGAAATGTAGTTTCACAGAAGTATAATTCTGCTATGTTTCGTAAATATTTTATGAAGAATCTTATTCAAAGTCGTAATTTGAAGATCATGCCAATAAAAAGCTAGTTTGAAGATCATAAAGTTCGGTATAGGTGCACAGATATGCTGACCAACGTAAGTAGTAGTTTTGAAGTGGTACATCTTTTGTGGTTTTTTGTCTCCCACTCAAAGATTCACAATCACAATCGTGTGATTTATATACTGCTGATCATTCTGTTTTCCCACTCAAAGCTCCGGATACGTAGAACGTACTGATAAAAACATACAACAGTGAACAGTATTCACGTCATCACAACCCGTGTGTTTGAAAAATCGGCTCGGTTCCAATGCAGTATATGGCTCACGCGCGGGATTGCTTCCAATGCAGTTATTTAAAGTTGAAGAAGTATCACGCACGGGCCGAGCCGAGTCAGCGACTCAGCGTGAGCAGCAGTAAAATGGGCCATGGTTTCTACAATCGGACGCTGTCCATTGACCTAGGAAATCGTGTTAGTACCTAGGATCTGGTCCGGTTCGTGCCTTTGCTGTAGTACTCGTACTTACTACGGACACAATTTCAAGACCGTACAATAAAATGGAATTAAACTCGCATGAAGTCTTTCTCCTCCATCAATAAGAAGGGAAACAAGGAGGAAAAAGAAAAGAAAAGGAAACAAGCCAGGGCGCGAAGACGAACGCGCACGACGCACGTTAGCACGTACGAGTACGACTGTACGAGCCTACGAGGCGTGCGATCGATGATGTGCCTTGACGAATGACGAGGTGGCGTGCCGCCGATGAACACGGCCGTGAAGGACGGGCCGAGCGGGCCCATTGGTCATCGAGCCAACGCGCCCACCTAAAGCACGGCCCACAGTGCCAAACCCCGCGCGCGAGAGAGGAATCGGTAATGCCCCGGACGGACCACCAGCACCAGGTCGCCGATCGCCGTCGTCTCGGCGTCCTCGTCCTCGTCCTCGCACGTAGGAACGCGCCTAACTTTAGAGGTCGCTACCATTGGTAATGGTAACGAGAAAACCGAGTCCAGCACATAGTGCCGCCGGAGGTAGCAGCATATGGCCCGGGCGCCCGTTGTTTAATCTCCGGGTATAGCCGGGTAGGTGGCGTGGGACGCGAGCTCGGTCAAGCAGAGCAAATCGTTGCTGTAAAATACAAAAAGGGAAGAGACGAAAGCTCGATGATTAATTGGCGCCGAAGCCAGTACATTAAACTGCGTCAACCACATGAGGTTACTGCTCAAGGGAGAGAGAGAGAGGGAGAACCGGTATAAAAGACGCGGCGCCGTCGTTGGCAGCCGCGTCTTGAGTCGCAGCCGCGCTTTCTCCTACTCCCTTCTCCCTCCCTGTCTTTCTTCCTCGCTGCCGACTCCTCGTCGCCGTTGACCGAAGCGCCTCCGGCCCTCCGCCTATCTTGCCGTCTCTGAACGGCCACCGCCGCCGCGTCAAGGATTCAAGGTGCGTACACCGCCCTTTGAAGAGAAGGTGCGCTGGCATGCGAATTCTCTGCTACTAACCTGTTACGATTTCTGCTTTGTTCTCTCATTTCCTCCCTGCATCGGTATTCGCGGTTTGGGGACAGAAAGATCATGTCATGTCTTGTCACAACTTTAATCTCGTAGTGTGATGGTTCGCGGTGGTCAACTGGTCATTGTGTCGGTAGGGAGACGCCTAGCCCAAAGATTATTTCACGATGCCGCAGACAAGATCATCCGGGCCAGGACAGATCTGCAATGCATGAGCATGAGCAAGAGCAACCCCCCACTGTTCATCATTTCGTCCGTTCCTTTCCTATCATCATCTTCCCCGTTTGCGCTGTTCCCTTCTCTTGTCCGTCCCCCACCCCCCCTCTCCTCCTTCTGTGGTACTATACTACTGCTACTGGTGACCATATGTCATCACCTCATCTCATCATGGATCCAGCCTGTAACCATCTCGCCTATAAAAAAAACAAGATACTAGTAGGGGTTGATTAATACAGTAGATGCGCATATAGACAAAAAAAAAAGAAAAAGTCAGCTGTTTTTGTTGGGTTTCGGTTTTCCGGTGTGGAGGGGAGAGGCTGCGTTTTTGCGCCCGGATACGGATAGAGCTCTCTATAGATGGATGGATCACGCATTCAGGCCTGCCGCCCGCCCTGTCCCTGGTGCGAGTGCGAGCGCGGCCCCGCACCATTTCCTTCCACTTGTGCTTGCATCTGCCGTCTTCCTCCATCACCTATCCGATAATAAAGCAATCCATCATCCCCTCTCCAGTCTCCGGCCGGGGCCAGAACGCCAGGTAGTCCTTATCCGCGTGCCGGCCTTCGAATCAGGGCTGCCGCGTTGGTTTAACTTTCTATAGGTGGGTTCCGCAGCTTCCATGCCACTGCCACCTGGGTGGGTTCTTTCCTGGGGCACATCACACATGGCGTCCGCGTAGGCAGGGACCAGGGGGGCAGTAGTTCAGTGGCTATTCCTGCTTTGTACGCTCCGTGGCTTCTGGATCGGATCAGGCCGGTCGGAGGATCTCACTGTTCTTCCTGCTGCTTGCTGCATTTTTTTCCGCAGGGTGGGGAGTTGAGTTGGGAGGAGGACTGCTGCAGCCATGAAGGCACTCATTCTCGTTGGAGGCTTTGGCACCCGCCTGCGGCCGCTGACGCTCAGCGTGCCCAAGCCGCTGGTGGATTTCGGCAACAAGCCCATGATCCTGCATCAGGTTAGCACGATTGCTCCGTCTTGGGGACAAATTCCACTTCTTTATTTATTTATTTAAGCCGTCAGAGGATACAGCGATGGAGAACAACCAGGGAAATCCATTTGGCAATGGTGGGAGTTGTTATTACAGGCTGTAAATGTAATTTATGGTCTCCAAATCATGCTTTCATGAGGTGGATCATCCATGTGAATAGATTCCTCACAGAAATAGAGAATAGTGGTAATCTACCTGTACTCCTGCTCCTGTGTTTGTCTAATCGCAGAAGAAACACATGGATGGCTTTGATACTCACTAGAAAATTAACAAACAGGGTCACTTTCGGGCTTCCTGTTGCTGAATTGATACTGCATTATTACTAGATAGATGTTGTTCTAGACTTGGACTGAATTTACTGAATGCTGTGATGCCCCCCAGATCGAGGCTCTGAAGGAAGTTGGTGTTACAGAGGTTGTCCTGGCCATCAATTACCAGCCTGAGGTAACAACAGGCCCGTCCCTTTCTGTCTCCGTCAGCAAGAAGCTCAGATCTGACTGCCGATGCTTTTGGTAAAACTAAAACCCCGCAGGTGATGCTCAACTTCCTCAAGGACTTCGAGAGCAAGCTTGGCATCAAGATCACGTGCTCTCAGGAGACGGAGCCCCTCGGGACGGCGGGGCCGCTGGCCCTGGCCCGTGACAAGCTCGTCGACGGGTCCGGCGACCCGTTCTTCGTGCTCAACAGCGACGTGATCAGCGAGTACCCGTTCGCGGAGCTGATCGAGTTCCACAGGGCCCACGGCGGCGAGGCGACGATCATGGTGACCAAGGCGGACGAGCCGTCCAAGTACGGCGTGGTGGTGATGGAGGAGGGCACGGGCAAGGTGGAACGGTTCGTGGAGAAGCCCAAGGTGTTCGTGGGCAACAAGATCAACGCCGGCATCTACCTGCTGAACCCGTCCGTGCTGGACCGCATCGAGCTGAAGCCGACGTCCATCGAGAAGGAGGTGTTCCCTCGCATCGCCGCCGACGGGGGCCTCTTCGCCATGGTGCTGCCGGGGTTCTGGATGGACATCGGGCAGCCGCGGGACTACATCACGGGCCTGCGCCTGTACCTGGACTCGCTGCGGAAGAAGGCGCCCGGCAGGCTCGCGTCGGGCGCGCACGTCCTGGGCAACGTGCTGGTGCACGAGACCGCCGTCGTCGGGGAAGGATGCCTCATCGGGCCCGACGTCGCCGTCGGCCCCGGGTGCGTGGTGGAGGCCGGGGTGCGCCTGTCGCGCTGCACCGTCATGCGCGGCGCGCGCGTGAAGCAGCACGCCTGCGTCTCCAGCAGCATCATCGGCTGGCACTCCACCGTCGGCAAGTGGGCGCGCGTCGAGAACATGACCATCCTCGGCGAGGACGTGCACGTCTGCGACGAGATCTACAGCAACGGCGGCGTCGTGCTCCCGCACAAGGAGATCAAGTCCAACATCCTCAAGCCCGAGATCGTCATGTGATTGTGATGCGATCCATCCAGGAGGAGATCTGGGCTGGGCGCCAAATCCAAAAATTACAATGGCCCCTTACTTGCATCCCATCCCATCCCATCCCAATGTGCTTCATACTTTTGTTGTTTGATTTTTTGCTCGGTTGTCTGTCTGCAAGTGTAACCAGTTGTCTAGTGTCTGTCAGCTATCATGCTTGTAGATAGGTATCGGTCGTCTATCAGATGAATGGAAATAACAAGTTTTCTTCGTATACTTACAAGTTTGAGCAACTCCTTTGTTCTGCATCCCTTGCAGATCATCACAAAGTGTATTCCTATTCCCAGTGAAATTATCCAATTTTGCCAGAAACTTCAATATTTATTTATATATCATTCCATATAGAGAAGAGTGATGAGGCTACCCTGTTGCTCGCCTAAAAAAATATTTTTTTTCCTATGCGACTGGCTAGTGTGTGAGCATATTGCCAGTGCGTCTGATCGTCGATGAAGGCTAAGTAGTATGATTAGCGAGCAATAGCCTCGATTTTCTTCTGCTAAGAAGGGTATAGTCGATTATATAACACTTATCCTTCTAGCGTGCTATCTATAGCGCGTTGTCGTAACTTTTACTTTTTCTCGATGTTAATATAAAAATGCGTAAACTTTCTGCGTATTCGAGGAAAAAAAAAGTGTGAGCATGCCTTTCAGTTCTAGATAGATATACGTTTGTCTAGGTGGTTAAGCCGTCGTGTCATGCGGTCCGTGGATCTGTCCCTTTTATTTTTCTTTTACTTATTTTCAGTGACACTGATGCCGCAGCCTCTAATCCTAGTTTCTTATCTGTTGTGTTATGCTGATTGCAAACTGTATCTGTATGCTAGCGACAAATCTTCAGACTAATAACAATTACTTCCACCAGAACTAGAAGTAGGAGGAGACATTTTCCTTGAAACCTGAAATGTTTAGGTTCGTCGAAGTCGTTTTCGCTTATCGAGAAATCAACTTTTTAAAATTTGACTAATTATATATAGAATAATATAAATATATATAAGATATAATTAGTATCATTATATAGATCGTTAAATATACTTTCATAATAAACGTATTTGGAGATTTAAATGTTACACGTATTCTCTACAAATCTAGTCAAATTTGAGAAATTTTAACCTGCACATGTCCCTTAACGATTTCTATTATGGGATGGAGGGAGCACTTGGTTCCTATAAGGACTTTGGATTTTCTAGAAGAATAATGTTATACTCCTTGGCTAACAGATGTAGACAAAGCCTTCCATGGCCAGTGGTCTTGCCTAACAAGCAAGAACTTACTAGTTCCTACATTGACCTCCATTTGCGTCCCAAACAAATGCTCTCCACCTGACATTACCTCTATCCGACTCTGAAACTGCAGACACTTGTGACCATAGAAATGGGTTTGATCCCGTCAGGCAAGGACACGCATCTCATCTCCTCGGCAGGATTCACAAGTGGAGTCGAGGGACAGCGAGATTCCACCGAACGGCAAGGAGCATTAAACTGTGATCGGGATGCAAGATGAGGAAAACGAAAGGTGTTGGTCGTCTCCTCGACAAGCCACCTCACAGCATGTCCAGCACCACTTCCTAAAACAGACTACCTATTTCCCTGTGTAGATAGCTTTTTTTTACTACTCATATTTTTCTCTCAACTCCAGCAGTACTACCCAAACTCATCCTAGTCGAGAATGACAGACGGGTCCCATACGTCATTCTCTCTCCCTTCTTCTCCGTAGTGAAGTTGTCACCAGGCAGGGGCTGGTGGAGGCCAGTGAACGCGCGGCCACCGCGTGGAGGTCAGATCCGCCCTGGGCACAATCGTGGAGGTCGGATCCGCTCTGGCCGCTGCCATCATGGAGCCGTGCCCGCCGGTGAGAGCTAGGGCCGTAAGCACCGCTCGCCGCTGGCCAAGTCCGCCTGTAGGGGAGGGCCACTCGCCGCCCGCGGCCAAGCAACGCTGCAGGCGTGGGCCGCTCGCCGCCCACGAGGAAAAGCGCTACTGGCGTGGACTCGAAAGGGAGTAGCGGCACCGGAGACGAACGAGCGCATGCGTATGGCCACGAAGGAGAGAGAGAGAGAGGCACATGGGGTGGGAGAAATAGGTAGTCATCTGTTGGTCCAACAGAAATATGCAGTGAAAGGGGAAATTTGTTGGGCCAATAAATTTAGGTAGCCATTTAGGTAGCTCGTTGGAGTACTTTTTCTTGCCTCCACTACCCAAATATAGGATAGGTAGTGTGTTTAGGTTGTCTACTGGAGATGCTCTCAGTCTAAGGGATTAGCAAAAAAAAATTAGTTAAATTTAGTGATTTAGCTACTTGTAAAATAGATCCGACAAAAAAATTACTAGAGAACTTTAATAACAGACTATATAAACGAGGCTCTCCAAATTTAAGTGAGATAAAGAATGATAGAGGCTATCCAATAATAAAGAATGAACTCGTTAAGATACAGGGCTACTAAATTTGGAGTCATTTGTCTAGTCTTTTGGAGATGATTTTTGTCTAATACTAACTATATTTAGCTTTACAAAATTATTCGGCTAGTCTCTCGGAGATGCTAGATACAAGGCTACTAAATTTGGAGTCATTTGTCTAGTCTTTTGAAGATGATTTTTGTCTAATACTAGATATATTTAGCTTTACAAAATTATATGGCTAGTCTCTTGGAGATGCTATGAATGAGAAATATGTTTGAGCTAAAAAAATAGATGATAATTTTGATTTATGCTGATTTATTATGAGAGAGAGAAAAATATTGTTTTGTATGTGCAAACAGGCTGGTCTAGATGGATTAACCAGACTTACCCTCGGCCCAAATCCCCCAGAGCGGCCTTGCTGGGCCGACGGATCCGGGGCCACGAAGCGCAGATTCACGCGGCCCCGTGTGCGTTCGTTCGGGGCTGGACGGGGACAGACATCGGTGTCGCGTGGGCATCTGCTTCCCAACGCCGTCCGCACGGGAAATTTAAATATTTGCCCCTCTTCTTGTTGTCACTCCTCCATTTAGCACCCTTACAACGGTAATTAAACTTTTGCCACCCGAACAGTGCCGGTGCGCTCATTTTTGCCAATTTGGCCATCGTGGCTGTCCAGGTAAGCACGCCAGCGTGTAACAGAACCGCCTAAATTACATGGCCCACAGGCGACTGTCATTATCATTAATGACTCTGACAGCGGGACCCATGTTCCATATAACCTAGACCGATCTGTCGGGCTACATCAGCGCCCAATTTTTTTCCGCAGGATCACATTGCGAATACATTACAAGATTACAACATTTCACAGTAAAATACATCAGAGTACAGGAGCGGAATATTACATAACTTTATGTTACAAACCAGTTGTCCAAATAGAGTTCCAGTACGATTATTACAATCCATAAGTAGTGGCAGTAGCAGTTGAATAATTATACAACATTATACATAAGGTAACTCGAACCCTGCCCACGGGTTCCACTTCACTCTTCCTCGCTACCCTCCTGGATGATGGTCATGCAGCACGGAGCAAAACAAACATCTGAAGGCGGATCTCCTGCAGCAAGGGTTAACAAACCCTGAGTACTAGGGGTACTCCGCAAGACTTACCCGACTAAAGGTGTAAGATGAGACTCAGGAATGCAGGGTCATAGGTGAGGCTAGCAGGAGGTAAAAGATTTGCAGAAAAGCATCACTATCCTATTTTATTTCATCATTATCATCATCATATATCTATAGTTCCAATATTCAAATTCATAGATCGTCATTTCTCCACTTACTTCCTTTATTCAGAAAACACCTAGTTGAGAACCACTTTTCGAGGTAGGGAAGTGGATTGAGTCTCCATTGACCGAGGAGCACGTCGATTCGAATCCAGAAAGTATACCCAGCTGGGGATTCTAACCACACTGCATATGCAGCACGCCGGCATACATATACCAACCTATCATCTAGGTCTTTCTATCCCGGAACCGGTCCTGCGCCACCCGGGAGCACAGTACTCCACTCGTCTCCAGGCACGACGGCCACGTGGGTACAAGCTACTCCCGCCATCTCTCCACTCCCAGTGCGTGGTTGTCGGTTCCAGCAATAGAGCCACCTGACTCTAGGCTTTCCACAAAGGTATGTGGCTAGGCTGTTCATCTCGATCCAGCACGCCTACAACGAACGATCCCTATAGTTTTGAAAACCGTGTCTGCCGGTGAGAAGTCATGGGAAACGCCGTCCCACGAGCACGTCAGCCGAGCGAAACACCTTACAGTGATATCGACCAGCTTTGAACTATTCCGAAGGTGATCGTGCATTGGGACTCTAACCCAAATACACATCGACCAACGGATCACAAGTTCTCCACTAATCATAAAGTATGTATACATTCATAGCACAGAAAATAGTTTTTTTTAAAAAAATTCTAATTTTTATTAAGCATGCCTAAGCATTTTTTTTAAACCATTTCATTTAAATCAGGTTTCAGGATAATTATTTGGGACAATGCATCTGGATAGGTAGCAATCAACTCCTATCAACTTAATGCAATAGATTGACTCGAATTATAAAGGATTTCACAACAGAGGGTTAATGCACCGGGGCTTGCCTTGGGCTGCGAAGAGCGTAGGGTCAGGGTCGGTCCCACAGATGTCGAAACCCTGGATCACCTCCGGGGCTACCTCCTCAGTAGTGTTCTTAGCCTTGATCTCTTCGTTCCCGGTCGCTACACGTATGCAATGATGCATGCTCAATCCGGTGCAGATAACATGGAATACAATATACGATAAAAACTGATTATTATAGAAAGTCGCTGCACAACTATTAACTACGCTTAAGACTACTCATAAGAAACTTAGTTCAACATGCCTAGGGTCATTAGGGTAGATGACCCAAGGTCTTCAATCAATCCAAAAGTCACGAAAAACCTAAAATAATCATAATTTCTATTGATTTATTATTCAATTAATCGAGTCTTAATTATTAAAGGAGCACACTATTTCCATTTGGTCCTAAACTCTTCCCACAGATAGCTCTAGACATAAAACAGTGCCATATTAATTTTCATGATTTTTGGATTTACAGAGATTTAATTAAAATTGTCCAAACTTGCGTTTATTAATTAATACACTGATTTTTATCTTCTACCAAAAAGGTTCAAACTGCACATGTGATATTTTTCCTAAATACTACACATCACAGTAAGTATACACAATTTATCTCATGATTTTTGGCACAGTAATTTAATTCCTATAAAAATATGAAACTACAGTACTATTGCCAAAAATTAAATTAGAAAAAAAACCAATTGTGAAATCACTGGGAAAAAAAAGAAAAGCGATCTGGCCCGAAGCGGCCCAGGAAACCGGCTCGGCCCGCCAGCGGCGCCCCGCGCCAGATACGCCCGCGCCCACGCCCGCGCTGGGCCGGCCCATGCGGCCGAAACGGCCCAGCCGGCAGCCCGCGCTGCCCCGCTCTCTCCCTCTCACTGGCGACCGGGCCCCGCCTGTCAGCACTCTCTTCCTCCTCTCGCTGGCGCGCGCGCGCGCGCGCACGACCGCGCCAAGCAAGCCTCACCGTCGGCGACCCCTGCGACGACCCCACGTGCGCCGACGGACATCCAGGGACCCTACGGACACTACCTAGCGCCTAGCGCCAACCCTAGCCGCCTCCGGCGAGGTGCTCCGCGTCCATGGCGGACGCCACCGATCGGCGGACGGGCGCCGGCCACTACAGGCACACAACCACAGAACCGAGGGGTTGGGGAGAACCAGGAGCTCACCACGAGACTCGTAGCGCAGAAGGCTGGGTCGGAGAAGGACTGTAACGACGAGCTTGACGACGATGGCGTACGCGGCGACTCGGCTCCGGCGGCAACAATTCGTTCCGGCGACACTGGGCCACCACAGAACCAAGCGGCGC
This sequence comes from Eremochloa ophiuroides, assembly GCA_038502445.1. NCBI lineage: Eukaryota > Viridiplantae > Streptophyta > Magnoliopsida > Poales > Poaceae > Eremochloa > Eremochloa ophiuroides. Next base: position 97,969,310 of record JAHLJS010000002.1, read on the forward strand.
GAGAGTAAGAAACTACAGACCGTAGAGAATTTAGGACATGGGTTAGAGGATCCCAGGGCTCACCCAATCAAGCCCGGCACGGCACGAAGCTCGCGGCGGCGCTCCGACCGCCCGCGATGATGACGACGCGCTCTGCGACGTAACCCGGGCACCACGGCTCACACCAACAAGTCCAAACGACGCGCAAGGGAGCCTCCAGGCAAGGTGCAAGACGGATTGGGTGGTGGGGGATGGTAGACGGCGGACGCGACCGAAAACCGAGAAAAACTCGCCGGTGGCTGGGAAGAAGAAAAAGAAGGAAAGAAGGCCGCCGGCACCTATATAGGAAGGGAAACGGGTTGGAGAGGGAGAAGGAGAAGCCCGCGAGTCAACTTTGCCATCGTGGGAGCAGGAACGCGCAAGGACGGGCCGGCGTCACTCGGCCATGCCGGCGGCGTGCGAACAGGGGAGGGAGGACGAAGCCCATCCCCCGGCTACTGTAGCTCTACATACTCCACTTTTGTCTTTTGTACAAATATCTCCCAAATTTGTGTATAAAAATTAAAAACCACAAATACCAAAGTTGTAGCATTTTTCCTGCTGAACATTTTTTATTTTCGGATCTACCCCAAATTCGGCCAAATTTGAAAACTATGGAAAAGGGGGTGAAATGGGTTTTTGAATTTCCAACTAAAATCTAGAAATTACTTTTGATTTTTCTCAAGAACTTGAAAAATGACCAAAATAAGAATTGTACTAATCAGTGAGCTTTACAACTTTCATTAAGGAAGTTTAGTCAGATTCTGGATATTTTTGAAGATGAAGTTTCAAATTTGAATAACAACATAGTAATCGAGGTTTAATTCAAATTTTTATAAAGCAACTCCAAAATTACCCAAAATAACAGTTGTTCCATTTTAAAAGATCTATAACTTTTATTAAAACACTTTTACTAGATTCTACTTAGTTTTTGAATTAGGGTTTTGGGGCTAAATCTAGGGTTATTTCAAATATGCAATTAGGATTTTAAATTTTCAATCCAATACTTTATCAATCCAAGCCACTCTAGGTCCCTAAGCACAATCATATGCAAATTAATTAAGTTAAATATGATGACATGGCAGGTTATTTATTCTGTAATACCCAGGGTATTACAGCCTTCCCCCCTAAAAGAAATCTCGTCCCGAGATTGCTAAACTAGACATTGAAACAAAGTAATGGAAAAGAAAATACATAAGGTAAAATATACTTGCACTAGCTCACAAAATAAGTAGGAGGGTTTTTAACACAGGGAGTACTAGTCAGACTATTACAGTTACAGGGTGGCAAAGAATTCCGGAAAATTCTCCGCCAGGTAGTCCTCAGATTCCCAGGTGGCTTCGTCTTCGGAATGTTGACTCCATTGAATCTTGTACCATCTAGTTGTGGTCCTTCGAGTGACACGGTCCTTTATGTCCAAAACCCGTACTGGATATTCTGAGTATGTCAATTCGGGTTCCAGTACCACACCTTTCACATCGGTCACTTGGTCGGGAACTCGCAGACATTTCTTTAGCTGAGATACATGAAACACATTGTGCACTTCTGACACATGATCTGGCAATTGCAACCGGTAGGCAACTTTTCCCACACGCTCGGTGATTACGAATGGTCCAATGTAGCGCGGGGCTAACTTGCCTTTGACCCCAAAACGGTTGACCCCTTTCATAGGCGAAACCTTCAAGTACACATAATCTCCAACCTTGAATGCTAATGGTCTACGCCGCTGATCGGCATAGCTTTTCTGTCGAGACTGAGCCACTTTCAGATTCTCTTGTATTAATCGAACCTTCTCTTCGGCTTCATTGACCAAGTCGACTCCATAAAACCATCTTTCACCGGGCTCAGACCAATTCAATGGAGTACGACATCTGCGGCCGTATACTGCCTCGAACGGAGCCATCTTGATGCTTTCTTGATAGCTGTTGTTGTACGAGAATTCAGCTAACGCCAAACACTTGTCCCACTTGTCAGGGTAATTCAATGCACAGGCTCTCAACATATCTTCAAGCACTTGGTTGACTCTCTCTGTCTGCCCGTCAGTCTGCGGATGATAAGCCGTACTATGCAGAAGTTTTGTGCCCAATGATTCATGGAAAGATCTCCAAAACTTGGATATGAACTGAGTGCCTCGATCAGAAATAATGGTCTTCGGCACCCCATGGAGCTTCATCATATGCTCTATGTAGAGATTTGCATAAGTCGCTGCCGTGTATTTGAGCTTGACTGGCAAGAAGTGAGCTTGCTTAGTGAGGCGGTCGACGATTACCCAAATGGAATCATAACCGCTTGATGTTTTGGGCAATCCCACAACGAAATCCATGCTAATATCTTCCCATTTCCACGCGGGAACAGGCAATGGTTGTAGCTCTCCACCAGGCTTCATGTGCACAGCCTTGACCTTCTGACATGTGTCACATCTCGTCACGTACTGCGCAATTTCTATCTTCATCTTGGTCCACCAGAATTTCTGTTTCAAATCCTGGTACATCTTATTGCTTCCTGGGTGGATAGAGTATCTGGTCAGATGAGCTTCATCAAGAATTTTGCGACGTAGCTCCGGAACTTTTGGAACTACCAAACGATTCTTGAACCATACGACGCCCTCATCATCAATTCTGAAACAATCTGCCTTTCCTGCCTGGACTTTTTCTTTGATATGCTTGATGCCCTTGCTTCCCTTTTGAGCAACCACGATCTCATCACGGATAGAAGTTTCAATACTGATGTTTGCCAGACTGCCCTGTGGAACTATTTCTATGCCCAACTTTTCCAACTCACCGCACAACGACAGACTATAAGGCTTCACAGTCAGACAGTTGCAGTGAGCCTTCCGACTGAGTGCGTCAGCAACCACGTTAGCTTTGCCAGGGTGATAATGCACTTCAATATCATAATCTTTGATCAACTCAAGCCATCTTCGCTGCCTCATGTTCAGTTCTTCTTGTGTAAAGATGTACTTCAGGCTCTTGTGATCTGTATACACATTGCAGGTGCTGCCTAGCAAATAGTGGCTTCAGATTTTCAAGGCATGAACCACAGCTGCCAATTCTAAGTCATGAGTAGGATAATTTTCTTCATGAGGTCGGAGTTGTCGTGAAGCATAAGCAATAACTCTGCCCTCTTGCATCAAAACACAGCCGAGACCAGTACCGGATGCATCACAATACACATCAAATGGCTTTTCAATATCTGGCTGAGCTAGGACTGGTGCAGTAGTCAAACACTTCTTCAAGGTTTGAAACGCTGTCTCACATTCTGACGACCACACAAACTTGACTTGATGTTTCAACAAGTTGGTGATTGGTTTGGCTATTCTTGAGAAATCTGGGATGAAACGGCGGTAATATCCCGCCATGCCCATAAAACTGCGGACCTGATGAACAGTGGTTGGCGGCTTCCAATTTAAAATTTCCTCCACCTTACTCGGATCGACAGATACTCCTTCAGCTGAGAGAATATGTCCGAGAAAAGGAACTTTGTTCAACCAGAATTCACACTTGCTAAACTTTGCATAAAGCTGGTGCTCTCTCAAACGAGTTAGGACAATGCGAAGGTGGTTGGCATGTTCTTCGGGTGTTTTGGAATAGACAAGGATATCATCGATGAACACGACAACAAATTTGTCGAGCTCGGGCATGAAGACGGAGTTCATGAGATACATGAAGTAGGCAGGTGCGTTGGTTAGGCCAAAAGACATGACTAGATATTCATATAGGCCATATCTGGTAGTGAAAGCTGTTTTTGGAATGTCTTCAGGACGGATTTTGATTTGGTGGTAGCCGGACCTAAGGTCGATCTTAGAAAACACCCTAGCTCCAGCCAGTTGGTCAAAGAGTAGGTCAATACGAGGCAACTGATATTTGTTTTTGACAGTCACCTCGTTGAGTGGACGATAGTCGATACAGAGTCGAAGAGATTGGTCCTTCTTTTTAACAAAAATGGCAGGACAACCCCAAGGAGATGAACTAGGGCGGATGAAACCCTTATCAAGCAGCTCTTGCAACTGAATTTTAAGCTCTGCCAATTCCTTGGGAGGCATCCTATAAGCTCTACGAGAGATAGGAGCTGTTCCAGGCTTTAGCTCAATGGCAAATTCCACATCTCGATCAGGTGGCAAACCGGACAACTCATCAGGAAACACGTCTGGGAATTCACAGACCACAGGAATCTTCATCACTTCTTCCACTGAGGTAGCACACAACCTTTGCACGGTTTTCTCCACCTTTCTCATAGGTAGTGGAAGTTGGATAAGAAGTTGAGTTTGACTATTAGGTATGTTCACTCTTATAGTTCTATTCAGCACATCAATGAGAGCATTGTGCTGGTACATCCAATTCATACCTAATATCACCTCAATATCCTGATTCTTTAGCACTATCATAGTCGTAGGGAATTTATGCCCTCCCAACTCTATAGGCACTCCCTGAACTACCTCTTTAGTAGACATACGCCCCCCGGGCGAGTGTATAAGGAAATCTTCCTTTATTTCCCCAATTGGAATTTCATGCTTGACGACAAAGGTACGATTTATGAATGAATGCGATGCACCAGAATCGAAAAGCGTAAGTGCAGGATGACTGGCAACAGGGAACCTACCCATCATGACGGGCTCTCCCGCAGGGATATCTTCCACTTGAGTGTAATGAACCTGACCTGCTTTCTTGACGACTTTGACCTTCTGAGCATGATGTTGATGACCACGGTGCTGACTCTGCTGCTGCTGCTGCTGATGTTGCTGCTGCTGACCACCAGGTGCATTCTGATTGTACCTCTTTGGGAAAGGGCAGTTGCGTGCCCATTGCCCCATCTTACCACAGTTGTAACAAGGATGATTGTAGGTGGTTTGAGGGGTATTAATACGAACGCCAGGGGCATTCGGCTGAGTGGCATTTTGTTGATTTGAGGTGTGGGAGGTGGCGGCGGTGCGCACAACCACCTGCTGTTGAGGATAAGATGGACGATTTTGGTGAGTGGGGTGGTAGATGAATTTCTGGCGCTTCTGACCACCAGAAAATGCAGGCCTCTTATTCTTTTTTCTTCTCCTCCTGGAGCTGACGGTTGCTTTCTTCAAAAGCCAATGCACAGTCAACCGCTTCATGGAAAGTACATTTGAGGTTGTTGGACAAACTGCGCTGAATCTTGTAATTCAGCCCCCTGATGAAACAGGCCTTCTTCTTCTCATCGGTGTTGGTGTGCTCGGGTGCATACTGTGCCAGATGGTTAAACTGTCCCAGGTACTGAGTGACAGTGGACTCGTTCTGCTTCAGTGACAGGAATTGATCCAACTTCAGCCTTATCACACCCGCGGGGATATAATGAGCACGGAACGCCTCGCGGAACTCCTGCCAGGTGAGCTGGTGTCCTTCAGTCTGTGCTGCCAACAGGTTGGCATACCAGGTCGTTGTTGGACCACGGAGTTGTTGCGCTGCGAACAGAGGTTTCTGTACCTCTGTACAGTGGATCAAGCTGAACTTCTGTTCCATGGTACGAAGCCAATCGTCTGCCTCCAGAGGTTCATCTGCCTTGGTGAACACAGGCGGACGGGTGTCAGTGAAGTCAACATAGGTGGTTTCCTCATTGTCGCGGCGACCACGGCGTCCACCACGATCTTGCTGACTCTGAGCTAGCAGGGTTGCCACGTTCGTCAAAGCAGTGATGGCCTCTGCCAGAGTGGTTGGAAGTGGTGGCGGTGGAGGAGCGCCAGTCCCATGACCAGAGTGATCTCCCATCTGTTAACAAGCAACCACTAAGGACTTATATTACATAAGCAGAGCATAGAAGCACACACAATTCTTACATTATTAATATTACAAGACTCGCACCCAAGCAAGAGTCACGCCCCATACTAAGGTTTTTCTAGCAAGCACCTATTTTACAAACTGGAAAGGCAACTAGCTGACAGCCTTAGGCCTACACTAGTCTAGTCCTCGTCGACTGCAGACGCGTCGGAAGCGTCACTGTCCACGAAGTCCTCCTCAAAGTCCTCGTCACTCTCCTCGGAGCCTGCCTCCTCGACCTCGAT